>OY728133.1:1325106648-1325706648 GCA_963277665.1 Viscum album | reverse complement strand
AGTTCTGAGTTCTGCGCTAGAACCGACTCCTCTGACACCAATCTGTCACGACCCGTCCTCGGGACCCGTGTCATGACTACCCCAATCCCGTCTTCCATAGGCCAGGGGCTGGCGACTAGCACCAAAGGAGTAAATCCCGATAACTGGGAAGGAATTGCCTTTATAAAATATAAACACATCCAACCAGAGTACAAGCGGAAGTAATACACTAAGTACAAAAGAAAGTGTTGAAAATTAAATGGTCCAGAACACAAACCAAACTGAGAAGTACAACTACAACTGAACGAAATTACAACAGTAAAGACAAACAGCTGGAAGATAGAAGCAACTCCTAGATTTTTCCACCTGGGATCCTACCTGAAGGGTAGGTACAGATAGCATACCCAATGCTCTCGCCCTCCAACCTCCTCTGAGTACCGTCTTGTCGTGAAGTCCACCTTTGAGTACTGACTTGTCATGAGGTCCACCTCCAGGTACCGTCCAGTCCTTGTACACTCGATCTCGGTCAGCTTTGTCTGTCATCTGCATCCAACACAATGAGGTGCAGGAATATCCCATGTAGGGGTGAGTATAACGATACTCAGTAGGGACCCCAAGACCCTCAATGTCTCACTAAATCCAACAAGGATAACCACATAGATGGATCTCAACAGATAACCCTTACTTAGGTATAAGACCATACTTATACCTAAGTTATCAAGTAACCCATATCAATCAAGAGGTAATCACAAAGGTAATGAAATCAATGTATAACCACTACTCTGGTATATTCCCATACATATACCTAAGTTATCAAGTAACTCATCTCGATCATGAGGTAAACACAAAGGTCATTGACTCGGCTCAAACAAGGATTTTCATTATCGAAACCACAACTGCTGGAGAACTCCTCCTCTGTCGAGTACAGTGGCCCTGTCATGACTCTGAGGTGCTACTCACTAACCTTAGATTGCTTAAGTACTCCTCCTGTCAAGTACCGCGGGTATGATTCCAAATACCGAGCGCTCTGTCCGTTGTGGGTCTGCCGCCAAATATCGGGCGCTCCCCCTAATAGTCGTCAGAGGTACTCCTCCTGTCGAGTACCGTAGGTCTTCTGCCAACTACCAGGCGCTCCATCCGCTATGGGTCTGCTGCCAAATACAGGGCGCTCTATCCACTGGGCTAATTGAATCACTCCGACTCGAATCGATCAAACAGTCATCAGGTGTACAGCTACTAGGTCTCCACACTCCTTACGCTCGTCTCAGGGAGGGTCTGCTCCACGATCTATCGGTTGATACTCCAAGTATCACAAATTTCCATGAAGAAGTATCACAAAGGACTACCTCTTCACAGGGGTCTCAACGCATCAGATGGCACATCAATCGGACACCCGGTCTGTAAGTTATTAGCCTTCTCGTCCAGGGGGGCTGGTTGGTTTCGTGTATGAACCAACCCGGTCATATCTCAACTGTACCCTAAACTCTCATAGGGTATACTCAAAGGGAACATTTCTTAACGTGATTACCAACGCCACTGACAGTTCGTCCAATGGACGTCCAATCTGAAAGTTATCGGCTTTTCCATTCTAGGGGTCCGGTTGTGTTTTGGGTACAATCCAACATGACCACACTCCAAATGGGTCCAAATCTCGGTTTAAGTAAACCAAAAGAACCGTCTCTTAAATAGGAATCCAATAAAGTTGACGGTACACCAATCAGACGTCCAGAACTCATGTTATAAGCATTTTCGCTCCGAGGGCCTGGTTGGTTTCTGGTTAGAACCAACCCGACCATACCCAAACATTATCGATACCTTGAGTGTAATATTCTGAAACGACCTTCTCGATCAAAATAACCCTACGCAACTGACTGTGCATTGATCAGAGGTCTGTAGCTCATGATATGTCCGTTTAACTAAAAACGGTCTGAAAATAGGGGGTTTGGGCCCGGTCTGACCCGACCCAATACCCCCTGGGTCGGCCCGAATCGGGTCGACCCAGCACGGTTGGGTGCGGAAGGCCCAGCCCATGCGTCCTATGGCCCGGATCGAAATCTGGCCGTGGCTCGGCGCTGGCTGAGCTGGAAGCAAGGGGCGCGACTCCTTTTTCTGGAAACGGCGGACCCTCCTGGGTCTTCCCTAGCAGCCGGTCGGGGGGTGGGGGTTACACCCCCTGGTTTTCTAGGTAACGGCCGGCCATAATGGCCTGCCGGTTTTGTGATCAGTCTCGGGACCCAGAGGGGGTTCCGTCTCCTGGATTCTTCAGCGGTCGGCTCGGTCGGCCGCCCCTGCTGTTCTATCGCGGCCTTAGGTCGCGGATCGTCTCGCCGACACGGCGCGACAACGCCATGGCCTCTCCTGGCTTCTCCGGGGTGGCACGACGGCATCGCGCACCACCTCCGCAGCCCTATCTGGCTGCGGCCTTACTCGGCCTCTCCAGCACGGCGCGACGGCACCGCGCTCCCCCGCCGCATCCCACTCTGGCTGCGGTCCTCTTCGTCTCCACGCGGTGCAACGGCACCGCGCCACCTTCGTCGCGGCCTTGCATGGTCACGGTTCCCTGCTGATCACCGCACTATGCAACGGTACCATGTGACTATGCTTCCAACTTCAAGGAAGATCAACAAAGAAGAGGGGAGGAGAATCGGCTGTTTTCGTGCGGTCTGATCTCCTCCTGTTACGAAGATATCATGCGGCCAATTTCTTAAGCAACGAAGAACGATGATAAAGTCTTGAACAAGAAAAAAATAACCCCTACCTCAATTATTACATTGCATGTCGTCGAGCCGCGGAAGGAGTATGGAGTTGATGTTGATTTTTGCGTCCACCTCGCACTTCATATCCGAGCTTGAGCATCAGGAATTCGTCGGAATTCAACCTCTGTTGAAGGATTGTTCTTTGTCGAGAGATAACATTCTTCGTCGAAAGAGGGAACCTCTCTTAATAACTCTTCAAGGATTTCCCCCAACACAAGGTTTCTCCAACCAAAATTAAAATAAGGCTTTCTATTATTTTAATAAATTTTCCAAGAATTTTAAAAATCAAATCACCTCATTAATTAATTGAACATGACTCCATTTATTAATTAGAGTGTTGGCATAATTAATGGGAGTGGAAAGTGAAGAGATTTCATAAATAAGGGGGGTTTAGGGAGTTGAAGGGGAGGTGAGGAGTTAGGGTCTCGTGTGGGCCCCACCACACTAAACCCTCCCATGGGAGGTTAGGTGGGTGTGGGCCCCCACCACTAACTCCCCATTTGTAGGTTAATAACCACCTTCCACAATAAAATTTGTACACAAGAAATTTTATTAATTTATTCTAAATCCCCAAAAAAAACCTCAACCCACTCAAAATGAAACTACGGAAAAGGTCCCCCTAATTAATTACCGGCATTGCGGGTTCATCGGTGCCCTCGTATTTCAATTCTTAGCACTGGTTCAAAAGATAGTAAAACTCGCTCATTCGTTCACTGAATGTACCCGAGCTAAACTTCGGAAATTGATTCTGGGCACACCGGGCCTCGGAATCAGGTGCCGTCAGAAACTGTGGACTCGTAAAATTCCAAAGAAATTAAGAAAAAAATATCCTTGAAATTTTAGGGTCTTTAAAATGGAGGACCAAATTGAAACTCTTCTGAACTACTACAATATTTGTGTATTAATGCATCAAAAATTTCTGCAGTCATTTTATCATTTAGTAAATAATACCCTCAATGTGATAAAGTATAGGGGTAAACATTGTATAACTATATCTCATGGTGAGATCTCATGGATGTCTATTACATAAAAATAAACAAATAAGTAATCAGGTGATATATAAGAAATTTTATAGTATACAATAATTACTATACCATAAATACTTAATCATGACAGGTGATGAAAAATTTAGTATATCTATCTATATCTAAATACTCATACTTGAGGTTTGGGTTTTAATTCTATAACATCCCAAAAATATATTATTTTTAAAATTTTATTTTAAAATGTCTCCATTGAACCGCCACTAAAGATAAGAAAATTTTCTTAATTTCATTAATTTCTTGAAATTTTAATGTCATCTATAATGGATCATTAAATTATAGTAATATAAAATATAAAATATTCAAAGAATGATATAAAAATAAATCAATTGAGATATTTTACCATTATGGACCCCCACAACTGCTCTGTCATTGTCTTGTCGACGGATGTCCAGCCACGATATAAAATGTTAATCCCACAATGGATCTACATGGAAATATAACTATTAAATTGTGTTTCATTTAGGACACTTGGATTATTATTATAAAAAAAATAATATGTACCCTATATTCTTCATGAGAAAATGAAATATTTAATAAAAGTGTAATCATATATCTACTAAATCTAGGAATAATGGAATCTGGAGGATAATAATTATAAGAAGAATATATCATATGAGGCTCACTAATAGTTCTACAAATAAGTTTTGAAACATTAAAATATTACATTTAGTAAATAATTTAATTATTTAATATTTATTAATATTGAAAAAAATACATATACCTTGATAAATGTTCCTATACCTCAATTTATGTAATTTAAAAAGTCAAATGTAATGATATTTTGTGTAACTACATATTATTGAAAATTGAATATCTAAAAACAGTGAATAAAAAAATAGGTAAATTAAAAAACAATGCCAAACATGTGCAATATTTTAAAAAAATGATGTCATGATTCTTAATAAAAAAACATGTAACTTTAACTAATAAATATAAAATTAATTCAAATATGATAGAAATTATCAACATTTATAAATTTAAATATCAAATAAAATGTATATGCATAAATTTAACAAAAACATAATAATTTATGTTGTGTTTTTCAATCAAAAACTATGTAATCGAAATTTTTGAATATAAAATTTCACACAAAAATTATATATATGATCAATATATATTTATGTAAGCATCAAAATTTAATAAAATAGAGTTTTAAATGAGTAAATTTCAAAAAATAAATAAAATATAAATATTTACCTAAATTATTAGGAGAGTAACTTAGTGTTTTCCCGTAATCCTTCAACATGATCATTTAATATAGCATTGACTATATCTACATTAAAGTCATTATTATCATATGTAAATCATATAATTGAGGAAGAAACCTCACATAAATCCATAACATCATCATCTTTATCATCACCCAAATAAATTATTTTACCTTGAAAAATAATATACCACTGATCATTTGATGGTTCCGTAAGATAGAATATTTTTTTCCAGGTGTTTCCATGATAAATGGTTCCCCTTTACAACTAATGTTTTTCAAATCAATGAGTATAAATTTATAATCATTATGTTTAAAACCACAATTGCAATCAACCGATTTACATTTAAACACTATTAATATAAATTTAGTACAATAAAGTTCCCATATATCCGCAATAACTCCAAATTATCTAATCGATGAGGAAATTGGGTTTTTATCTTTTTCACATGAAAAATTAAAGTTTTTAGTGATTACCATTACCCAACTATTTTGAATGGAACTCTTATCATACTGTTTTTTTTTTTGCGTAAAATGTGTATGCATTAATATCCAAAATAGACCATGTGATCACATTAAGTAATGGTCCACCTACTAACCATTTCAATTTTTCTGATGCTGATAAATTTGTGTTGAATCTCTATTTAAACCATGAAACAAATGTATTGTTATGATCAATATTCAATATTTTTTCATTTATTTCTGAATATCATACCTTAAATCTAAAAATATGTGATGATATATATGGTTTAACCATGTCTGTGTTGTTCAAAATATGTAAATGTGCTTGCATCATCTCATCACATGGAATAAATGTTACCTTTAATCGATGAATCTCTCTTCCATCACCATCAATTATCAAATGTTGATATGTAGGAAGACCAATGTGCTTAAATTCATATAAATAGTAAATAAATAACTCAATGACCTATTTTAATATATACTTTTGAATAATATAGGCCTCTAATATATGAGGGTTCTTAACATATCCCTTTAAAAAATTTATATATCTTTCAAAAGGATACCTAAAATATAAATAAATCATCCCACATATTCATATCTCTCACACCAAATGAATCACCATATGAACTAATATATAAAAAATTATTGTTGGAATGTTCTTATTGGAAAAGTGTGAGGGTAATATCATTATATAACACATATACCGAATTTGGATCAATAACATTACTATAAATGGATTTAAAAATAACTGTATGACCTGATGCCAATCGTTCTAATATTCATCAGCAATATTCCACATAGTGAGACTAGTTGAATTTGTTGCATCAATACATGACAGTCATTAGATTTCATACATATTAATTTTAAATCATTCAATGAAACTAAATTTTTAAAATTTTAATAACATCTGCTAAGTACTTTAATAACATGGAAACATTGAAAAAAAATTATCTTCTCATTATTTCTTAATGCGTGATAAGTCAGAGGTAAATATTTTATATTTATTTTTATAGTTTTAGATAACTACAAACATATTCCAATGGATACCAAGTCCAATCTATCATGCAATATATATTTTTTATTTCCATTTATGTCTAATAAAGTTCCAGTCAAACCATCACATATGTTTTTGTCAACATGCATAATTTCAATGTTATGTTTAATATCTACAAATATCCAATTTGATAGATCGAATAAGATATACTATTTCTTTTTTTTTGAGTACCTTAACATCCTTTCTTTCCAAAAGAGAAATAAATATTTTTTACCTTATCATAATATTCTTTAGATGACAATGGTTGTGGGGGAGATTATATTCAAGTAAAAAATTAAATTCTCTTCTCAACATATGACAAGGATTATCTATTCACAAAAATAATTGATTTCCCATGAACATTTTCTTTCATCCATTCTGTAATTGATAATATGAGGTCTCTTTTTTAGAAATTAAACATGTTTTATATCCCTTAACACTTAATCCAGATAAGTTTTCATATGTTGGAAAGTAATTTATTGTGAAAATTTTCATAGCATAAAAAATAAAATACTCTTTCTTTTATTAATCCAAAATCAAAACACATGTCTCATATAGAAATTTTAAATCATAAATCAATGGTGAAATTTACACATCAATATCATTTACTGGATGTTTTCATCCATAAATCATCAAGCTCATCATAACATATTTTTTCTTCATACATGTCTATGGGGACATGTTGTAAACTACCAAAAAAATAAGGCATGAACTGTGTTGTATAATGAGACTCCAGTATAGATTCATTCTCTTTATGTTGAGTCCCATTTTGATATTTCTATCTTCACTTCTAAAATAAAGGGAATAAAATTCAAATCTCTTCTACTGTGGTGAATCAGTAGGGTGACATAAATTTTCATCAGATATGTACTCACATGTATGTCATCTCAACCTTTTTCGATGATTTAAATTTTTAAATAGATGCTTAAAACAAGTAATTATTGTAATATAACATATTTATTTAGTGGGACGTTTTTTTATGCTTTATAATGAATCAAAGTATATTTTTCATCCATATTATATCATGATTTCCCACATTTAGGACCTTTTGATAAACATTCACATTTATTCCTATACCACACATAAGAATTAGGGAAATGATTTATATTTTTATACCCCAATACCATTGGACATAATATTTTATTTAGGTCATAATTGGAATCCCAAAGCTCATTTCATTCTTGAATTATCTCTTTTAAAAGTTCAGGAAATTAAAATAAACTTTTACCACTCTATCCATTTCTTTCATTCAAGTTAACTAATAACAGAACTACTGATAACAATATAAATTTAATGAAACATGAGAATAGTTTTTCTAATAATCAACATGTAATCATTCAATAGTTTCTATTTTTTAATGTTTTTAATGCCTATATCATCAATTAATTCTTCAATATGATCCTCTATCTCATGCTAAATATTTTAATCAATATTAGATTTCTAATTTACTTTAATTTTAATATGACACATAAAATATATATAATTATGGTTAAAACCTTAAAAAATAAGATGATCTTTGATTTTTATAGAATTTAACTTTCTCATATTCAAACACTTCAATCATAAACAATAAAATATATCTTTATTTTAAAAAACATCTTTTAAGAAATTCTAATAAATAACCAATACATTTTTCATATTCAACAACAATTATTAATAGATTTATCCAATTATGATCCATTAATTATCTAAGATAATAATATAAAAGTCAAATATATTAAAATATAAAAATATTTAAAAAACATAAAAATATATAATCAAAAAAATATTAACCATTTGTTTATAACCATTTTATTAAAATAATTGTACAAAATTATCAGAAAATATCATTGAGAAAATTAAATACAGGTGATTAAAAATAGATAAAATAACAAGGAAAAATACTGAATTAAATGACATAATAAGATGATATAAAATAACCATAATCTAATCATATTTATTTTAATTTATTTATTATGAATACATGTGTGTTTGTATAGTTTCATTTAATTCATTTTAACTATTAATATTATTAAATCACAGAAATATATATTATTTGTTGATTTTATTTAAAAAAACTAATTTTACTTCGATATGTTAAATAATATATATATATATAAAGGATTATTTTCAAAATATTATATTACATTGGACATGCTCTAATATCAAAAAATTCAACTCAATCATAATATATCTATCATTTTTCATCTAATTATCAATAAGGTTAACTATAAAATAATAACAATAAAAAATTATAAATATAAATCATTATAAAAACAAAAAATTCCAATTACAAATAAATTCTACCACAATAACTAAAAATTTAAAATAATAGAGACATTTATACTCTAAAACGAATTATAACCATAGTGATTTATAATTGAAAGAGTTTTATATAAATAAATAAATTAATAAAATTTAAAAATAAAAAATACAGAATAAATATTTTAAAAATTTAAAATAAATTTAATTACAAAATATACAGATTCACGCTACAAATTTACAATAGTGGTATCCAAAATGGTGATTGGCTAAAATTTTATTAGAAATAATGAATCTGGGTTGATAATTTCATGCCATTGGTATTGGGGTTTCATAGAATGGAGATTGGTGGGAAGAATGAAGCTAATTAAGAGGAGGGAGGATGTGATAGAGAAGAAAATGGAAAGAATTGAATCAAAAAATAAGATCATATGAGGAAGATTGAGTGATATAAATGGACCATCCAAAACCATGGTTTTTAATATTTCAAGAAAATTAAAGTTGGAAGAATGATTGGAAAATCATGTCGGGTTTTTTTTAACACTTTTGATGTCGTTTTTAATTAAAACAGTTTTTAACTTTAAAAAAACATTCAATGTTAGTTTTTATATAAAAAATTCAACATCAATTATTATGAAAATTGTTGTTGAAATTTATAAATGGGTTTCTGGCATCAGTTTTTATATAAACTAATTCTAAAAGTTAAAACATTTTATGGAATAATTTTTAAAAAATAAACTTTCTACATTGTTTTTTATAAAAAACAATTTCATAAGTTCTTTTAAAAAAACCTTTTAGAATCAGTTTTTAATAAAAAAGGATGCCAATATGCATATCAAGAATACATTTAACATTGTTTTTAAATAAACTGATGTTAAAAATATCTATGGATCCATTATAATGTTGGTTTAGGAAAACCTGATGTTAAAATTTTGACATCAAATCATATTTTTCTACTAGTAACATGGACCCCAAATTATACAATCTTTCTATGTATTGGGTAATTTTTTATATCTTATGAGTTGATATGTAAGGTACTATGGAGTAAACCCAATCCACTAGGAGGATATTTCCACTATGTTATTTCATCTTGGAAAAGAACTATTCCTCATGTTTATAGTGTTATGTTTTATGTTATTTCCACATTCTTACGATTTTATGAACCTATGATATCTACTTCTATTTTCAAAAATACTTATGTTGTGATTCATGACATTTAATGCATGTTTTATTTTGTATGAATTCTTTTTGGTGTTTTCATATACCTTGATTTTGTTCTCATAGTCACATGTTTATATTATGCTCACTTATGAAATTCTATTATTATTGTTCATGTTTACCCTTAATAGGCATTTGAGTCCACCCTTATTATGTTTCCATTTCCACTGGTTAAGAAAAATAGAATAAAGAATGAAATGTATGGATTTGTATCATATGTGGATAATTTTTTACGAGAATTTGAATATTTATTAGAATTTAAGGAATCCTTCATTTAGTGGAAAAATGACCATTTTATGGGAAAGGTGTGAGTGTTCTAAGTTGAAGGTTATTTTCCTATTTTTAAAACATTAAACTGATAAAAACTTCTTAGGTATGTAATTGATTCAAAAAAAAGTATTGATGTTGTAATTATGGATGTTTATTTTCGTGGTGTCTCAATTAATATAAAATTTAAAAGTTAACACCACTGAAAATATGGTCTTTATTAGCACCAGAAAAGGGCATTAACAGTGCTAGAAAAGAACCATTAATCGAGGCAATGATAAAGGGGGTCTCTTTTATTAGTGCTCAGAAAAGGGATGATAAAGGACCCTTTTATCAGCACTAAAAAAAGAGATCATAAAGGGGGTCTTTTTTCAATTCTAAAAAAATGCTTATAAAAGGGTCCTTTATTAGATCTTTTTTTATTGCTGATAAAAGACCCCTTTATTAGCACTTTTTTTAGCACAGATTAAAGTTAAAAACATTAAAAAATTAAAAATATATATTTTTTCAATTTAGGGAGGGGCTTCAATAGCGCTTGAAGCCCCCTTCAACAGTGCCTCGCCCCCCCAACCTGATCCAGCACACCCCATCCACCTCACCCCACCCTTAATAGTGCCCCACCCCCCTTTAACAGTGCTAGGAATTATTCCCACTCACGCGCGTGAACTGCCTCCCCCAGAATTCGAACTCAAGACATGTTGTATATGCGCTTAAGCATTTACCACTCCACCATATTGCCTAGCTCTTAATTTATTAATATATCTATTTATATATATATAGTTATATTTATTTGTATATTAATATATATATATATATATATATTAACATATATATTTATATTAATATATCTATATATCTATATATTAATATATATATATATATACATGTGTATGTATATTAATATGTGTGTGTGTGTGTGTATTAATATATATAGTTATATTTATATATTAATATATTTATTCGTATATTAATATATATTTATATGATCGGTTTTAAATACATTTATAAAATATGCTTTTTGGTGTGTGTTTATAAATAAATAAATACATATATACAACACACAGACACATTATATGTGTATTTGTAAGTATAATTATACATATTTATATATATATACAAATATTATATATTAATATGTATATACATGTGTTTAGAATTTATAGATAATATATATCAGTTTGACAATACAGACGCATTCAAATACACACACATACACACACATCATAAAGATATATAAATATTAATATATTTTTATTCTAAATAAAATGAATTTTTTTATTTATATAAGCCTTATATATTGAGAAATATAATTTTTATGTAAATATTATTATTTATTTATTTATAAAATTAAATTTTTATGGGTGAATATAAAAAAAAATATGTATATATTGTTATATAATTGATTACAAGTAACATTACATTATGAAAAATAATAAAATTTCAAATCCATAATATCAGTATAAATATAACCCCTCAGAATAAATACAGTCCCTAGTGAAAAAGGTCAAAAAGACCCCATGAAACAATGCGGAAATTCCATCGAATGTTAGAAATAATTTGTTATGCAGACTAAAAACTCGGTTTTGGAGGACTTTTGGGCTTTTTTGGCCTCAAGAAATTTGAAAGAAGTTTCCCTTAGGTCATAGCACATAGATCTCGTTGCATTCTTTGATTTGATATATTGTAGATCTAAAACGGACACCCGGATCAAAAGTTATGGTTGTTTGATGTTTGAGTTACATTTTTAACTTATTTCAGATCTTTTATTATTATTTTTATTTTTTGTGTCTTCAAATTGTTATTAAATGATTATTAGTCGATGATAACTAGAAAATTATTAATTAATAATATTTTTTAAAATATTTTAAATCCATTTTCACTAAATTTATTGTATATTAAATGTAATAGTCTATTTATACTTATCTAAAATATTTTTTTAAAATATATATTATATATATATATATATCAATATAAATATACTTATATATCAATATATTATTTTCATGAAAAATTATTTTTATTGAAATATACACTTTATCAGTGCCTGAAAAAAGTACTGATAAAGCCCCCCCTTTATTCGTACTACTAAAAAAACACTAATAAAGGGGGCCCCTTTAACGATGCTAAAAAAGCACTAATAAAGGGTCACTTTTAACATCGCATTTTTTAATGTTGTTAAAAGTTCTCTTTATCAGCACAGATAAAGGCTCCCCCTTTATCAGTGATTTTTTTAGCGCTAATAAAGGGTGACCCTGTGGAAACCGAGTTTTGTGGTTGTGTAACTAATATATTTTTAGTATAAAATCCAACATTGTGGCTCTGAGGCATCTCGGTTACAAAGCATATATGTGTAGGGGAAGTCGGTAAAATCCATTCCCAATTTACTTTTTTCCATTGAATATGATGAATAAATCCTAAAAACATGACACAGAATGACGAGTCTCGTGATTATATACATAGAATCATAATGAAATAATTCCCAAACCAGAGAGAGGATCTTTCTTGATAAATTTATAAATAATTTAATAACAGGAAATTAACTTGGTCTTGAGTTCTTTCTTAAATTTTATTGTTTATAATTTTATTATCCTTTTTGTTTTATCATCATTGCATCGATAGGATCCTAATTATAATCTCTCTAGTGGTGATCCATATGTTATCCTTTGATCTCAAAGTGTTGTTGATGGTACTCCAGGTGCTAATTTGGTTGTGCCAATCATATTATGTTGATCACCTTTGATAACAACAAAATATATTGGGTATGAAGGACTAATTCTTATTCTCTCATTATTTTGAAGGAGGGAGGCAGAATCTATTATCCCCAGCTTGATACAAAACCCTAGATAATTTATTTTTGGAGAGAATTTTATAGTGAAAAAATCATTTTGCACAATAAAATGATTTATCCACTACCATAAAAATGATATAATTGGGTATATATAGAACTAGGTTTAGAGGATTGTTAATTGTGCAAAATACCTTATCAAATATCTTAATCCTTATTAATCCTTATGTCTAATAAAAAATAATGTTATTATTATTTCTCTAACACGCACAATTATAGATGATAATATTACTATAAATAAATAAATTATAATTTATTTAATTTATATTTAGTATATCATTTTCATTATCGGGTGCCTTACTCGTGCGTCCACATTCCTCTACAAATACCAAACCATGAAAAATAAATATTATTCTTTCGATAAATAAATAAATATCATATTCATAGCCTAGTGAATAAATATTTATTTTAATATTCAACTCACATAAAACTATAACTAAATATATATGATTAATAGATCCAAAATAAATATTATTCCTTAGTTTGGAGAATAACAATTATTAAATAATTATATTCAAATAAAATTTAATTGATATTAATGAAAGCATAAAGTGTGTGATTCTTTGGGACTATTCCTAAATGAAATTAGTAAGGTTCACCTAAAGCTTGATATAAGATTCTAGAAACATGTAAAGGATTCCATAGAAACATAATTTAATGTCGTGGTGATGTTAACCACATATAAATGATCACTTTTAAATATAATATTCTTGATATGTCTTTCATTAACATTTTAAAATTAACCCATTAATACACCACAACCATGGAATTTACTTCAATAGTTCCATTTCAATCAAAAAGCTGAGATATGATCTTCTAAAAGGTTAGAAGAAAAAAATCATTCCTTTAATTATTCATTAACATCATATCATTTGTGATGTATCCAATGTACCCAAATTCATCATGAATATATGTTTTCATGGTTTATAGTAATACATCCAAGTGCATGAATCATGATATGTGTTACTAATAATGTTAAATTATAAGGATTATTACCCACATTCACAAAAAAAAATATCCAATGATACATAAACATGTGAAATTACTATAGGAGGTTTTTCCTCATAAACTAATTTTGTGGATATTACCAAGTATGAACTTCATAAGGTGGATTCTCATCCACTTATGAATATTCACACATTAAATAATACATTATTTACATCCAATAATATGATATTATATGACTACAGGGTATATAGTTCGATAATTTCATTATATAATTTCAAGGTTCTCATCATAGAGGTAATAGTTATGAAATTTTTAATGTAATAGATATTTTAGGAAATTGTATTATTATGTTACATATAAGAAAAAAAATATTTGATATTGTATTTATTTATATTCAATTAAATCAATATATAAGCACTCTGAATTAAAAATAAATTAGTTCTAGGGAACAAACTCCAACATAGTCTCATTTTAACTAAAACTAATTATCATCTCACAAGTTAGTTATCACATATAAAACATGCTTCTACTGAGTATGGATGTGGTTTTTGGTCCCACCACATATTTATGGATAAGGTTGCTTCAAAAAATTCTTTTTTGTAAAATGACTCATGCAGTAATATACCCAAGAATCTAGTTTTTTCCCTTTTCCTAAGTCTGACATCATGGATAACACCATAATAAAATATTATAAGAAAATTATAATAACCTTAATATTTTGGTAAAACCCAAAATTGAACATATCATTGCTAAAATTCTTCTTAAGCTACATCAAAAACCCCAATGTACTTGGTTATTGAAGTTATGAAAACCATAGGTTGTAATGAGTTTGTCTTCTATATTTTCTTATACTCAATATGATATTATATAAAAAATGTTCATAAGAATAAATAATGGTATAACCCCCTTAAACACTAGTGTTACTATTTCTTCTTCTTTCAAGGACTCATCTAGATATTATTTTTCAATTGATATTGGATAGTTCTAACTATAAGTATGTGTAGTTCCACTGGTTTTTTTTTGATATTTTCACTTGATGAAACATGAATAATTAATATCAAACAACATTACATATTAATGAATATTAGATAAATTCCTAGAACATAAGATTATGAAATCCTATTCATAATATCCCCCCGCACCCATGAACATTATTTTAGAGAGATTTCATACCACGTGACATAGGAAACAATTTTGTTTTTAATCATTCCATTGTGTATATTAACCAAATTGTCAACATATATGCTATGACTAGATTAAGAAACTCCATATATAAAAATATTTAGATTTTGTTCCATGGAACTGGGTTATTATTTTAAGTCATTATTAGAGAAATTCATTTCTTTAGTCTTAACAATATTTTAAAATTAACAATCTATTTTCATACGTTATCAACATATGTGTCCTAGAAAATAGTAGTGTTCCAGTAACCCTTTAAAGACACATAGAACTCCATGATTCTAGAAAACTATGTTATGATCACTATGTTTTCTTCTATCCATAAATGGAAATGTGTATTTTTATATCTTATTATAATTCACTAGTGTCACCAACCTTTCTGGATATGTCATATAGACCTATTTCATAGGGTATTCATTAAAGGAACTAGACTAGATAATCAACCACCTACTCAAATGATCATTGAATAATGCTTTAAAATGTAGAATTCAAATAGACCATTAGCATTCTGATTGAAGTGATGTTTTTTCATTGAATATGTCTTAGACATCAATAAAATATTTTAATAATAAATCATGATTTATAGGTACCAACTTGTATAGTATAGAAATAATTTATCTTGAATCCCCAGTAATAATATCATGTTTAGAAAAATCTAAAATCTGGTTCCCATAGATTTTGGTTCATGTATTCCTTTACTAAATTCCTACATACTTTTCGATCATATAATGTTTCCACTTATATTTTAATTATAGGATTCATTATTCATATTGGATAATATCTCACTGGTCTTGGTGAATATAAAATGACCGATTTTCTTTTAACTTCCTACATAGTATGAACCTCTTGGAATAACTCATCCCTATTATCTATGTGAAGTTTATGTTAAAATTTCAAATTATGTATATATAGATCTTAGACTTCATTAAATTCTAGTATTATCCCTCTCTCAAAATGATATATTATTTTATCTAATATAAATATAGTGGGTCTAGACTAATAAGGTATTTTAATATCCTTATTGGCTAATGGATAATTATCTGAGATGCACTTAGTGTTTCATTGATGTTGTTTTGTTGAGAAATACAACTTTTAATAGACAATTCTTATTATACACTTGAAGTTATACCTAATGTATGTGTTATCATATTACATATAATATTATATTCATTAGTTAATATTGTTAGAATATGATTAGTTACTATTTATATTTTAAAATCATGTCTTGTAAGAAATTATAGAATATTTTCAATATATATAATACATTTCATCGATCCTCCTTTTCTACCATTATAAATTTTATGTATAAGGAAATGTGAGTTCAAAATTACCTCCAATCCATATATTAATAATATATATGACTTATTAGTTATGATACACTCCTAAAGTCCACCTTAAGGATCATATATGCCTTACCAAGTCTATTTATTTCTTCATTTGAGAATTCCTAAAATCTGTTAAAAGGGTCCCTTAAAGTATATGAACTTACCTCTTATATTCACCTTTATAATTGTTCATGTGGTTTTTCTAAACTAAATATAGTATATTTGTGGAGTACATCTGTTTTTAAAGGTTTATTTTTCAAGTACATGATAGTGAATTACTTAGTATACCTAGTGTCTTAGCTTAAAAGATACTAGAATACCCTTTTAGATATAAACTTGTCAACTGCTATCAGTTTTTCTTGAAAATGAATTATATTTCAACAATGAGGTATCCTAAGTCTTATATTTAAATTTTTCATTGATTTTTTATTTATAATATATTTGATCTATGAATTAATAAACTATTATTTGAGTATTAAATACTATAACAATATCTATTCCAAATGTGAAACAATTTCCCATTGTCGTTAATTAAACATTGAGATAAATTTTTTAGTAATAATAAATAAAAAACAATAATTTAAATTGAATATATTGGGAAATGAGGAATTTTTCCCTTATTTTTACCAATCTAATAATCACACTTCTTTGGATTCTTTAGGAATACACCAAACTTCTAGTAATCTCTTCGTACTTTCTTCATTCCTATGTTTGTACATAAATATGTAAACATAGTGTATTTAACACATAAGAAGTAAGATATAGGTATATCCTATAATGATAAATATACCTAAAGTAGATATAACTGCAAAATTATTCTTCAATTTATTGGAATTTTACTTCTAGTGTCTTTTCTTACCACATGAGAAGCAAATAGCCACCTGCTCATTT
Organism: Viscum album; assembly: GCA_963277665.1. NCBI lineage: Eukaryota > Viridiplantae > Streptophyta > Magnoliopsida > Santalales > Viscaceae > Viscum > Viscum album. The sequence goes on along the minus strand of OY728133.1, from coordinate 1,325,689,251 downwards.
TTCTCCCCATGAATATTTTGGATTCTTTCAAATTATGTTGTAAAGTGCCATTAAACTTGAATTGATCATTTTATATTCAACCTTTTATTTCATATTGTTCACCATAATGGATAAAGAACATTTTTTCTTCCAATCCTTATATTCCTAAAGAAGCGTAGTTAAAATATTACTAAGAAGAACATTTGAGTTGTCCATCCTATAAAATTATTAACAAAATGAAGGATGATAATATGATATTAATGGGTAATGTATTATTCATATGAAACCCTAAATTTTATAAATAATCAATAAACTTCATAATTTTTAAAGTATGTTCACTTTATAAGTTAGAGTATTCTAGTTACACTATTATAGAGTGGTGAAAATAACAATTATATTAATCCATCCTTCTCTTTTTTAAGATTTACAATATGTTTTCTCATGGTGTAAGCATCCATTTCCTTTTTTCACACCCTAGTATGTGGAATTAGGTATAAATCCTCTATTACCATTTTTTCCTTTGGAAGAGTTGGAGGTGATTTGTGGATTAAAATCAGGTTTTCTTCATTCTAGTTCAAAATGGACAAGACCATAGAAATGATGGTGGTCATGGTGTGCATTTGGACTTCCAATATAAAAAACCAATTCCAAAATGGTTGAGGTCGGGTTTTTTCTCAAGTGTGGCTTGGTGGTGGATTCCCTATACACCACGGCCAATAAACCTCCCCAAGGGCATGGTGGAGGTTATGTCCAAATGAAAATAAATTGGGTTTCAGGGTTAGGTAATCCCTATTCTTTACAGTTAGTCTTCTAGGAGAGGCCATTATTCCATGGTGGGTAGTACCAGGGCATGGTATTTAGAGTTTCGGACTTTTTAAATTCTCATTTTTTTCTGATCTTATGGGAGTGGTTACTCCATACATTTATAACCTTAATGAGGTGTTTATTGCATATTTTAACTTGGTTTCCCTCTATTAAACTAATTTTACTCTTCCCTTTTTATCAAATTCTTTATCTAATGTATTCCAATATGGATTTTTTGGGATTGGTCTCCCATATAGTTATAGCATAGGGTGATTCCTTTCTTCCTTGGACTTCACTTTATAGATTGAGGCCCAGGATTACTAGATCTTTTCCTCTCACATGACCAAATAAAGAGGAAATATTGTTTTTGTCTATTTTTATGTATGTTTCTCTATCGTATGGTCTATAATTTGGCATTCCATATGTTATTATGATTCCATTTGGGTTTAATTTGTAAAATTGGTGATTTTAAATCTATGAGTGGTTTATTTTATCTTTAATGGCTATGGAAATGTTTTCTAAAAAAGGGGTGTTTTTTTAAAACCATTTTGATAAACATAATATGTTTATCTAAATGAATCAAAGATTTTTTTCAAAAGATAAGGTTTTTCAAACATTAAAGTAGTGTGGTATTTCTATAGAAATTTTTTTATGAAAATTTGGGAATGAACATGAAATGGATTTTCCTTTTAAAATTTTATGAAACATGGAATAGTTTTCTTGAAATTTGATGATGATTTAGCACATTTGGATACTTTGGGGTATGAAGTAAAACTAGAAATATGTGAGCCCTAGTTAAGTAAGATAACACTATGGTAGGTGATCATGATGATTTGATTACTAATGCTTATCCTTTTTGAGGGACTAAGGTTCCCAGACATTAAGAGTCACTTATAATATCTAGTGTGCTTTGTGGGTCTTAGTTGTGTGTTCCTCATGTCATGTATTTATCTTTAGTTCACTGAGGATACATTATATGTATGTTTATTTTATGTGATTATTTTACCATTTAATATTGATATTGATGAATGAAACCTACTTTATACTTCACCTTATCCCTCATTGATTAATGTTATTTCATATTTTTTTATTTATTTAGATATGTAATTTTTTTAAAAGAAAACCAAAGGATGATTTTATATATAAAATAATTGATTTATCTATTTCATAAATATGTTTTATATAATAACAAACAAGTTTATGAAAATATAAATTATATAGAAATTTGGTGGTATCATACTGAGATTTAGTTCTCAAACCCTACTTTTCCCTTTGGGGGGTTTTAACCTTGGTTGTGTGGGACATAGGTAAAAGGAAGAGTATTATATAGAGAATGGATCTCCTGGATCATGTTTACTTTTTGTGGGTTGGGATGGTGGTGATATATGATCCCGAGAAGATATACCCATGGGGTTCATGAGGTTAGAAGTTATTTTTTTGTTGATTGTTACCTTTATGGTTTGGTTTTCTCAACATATGATATATATATATATTATATATTTGGTGTGACACTCCATTTGTTTCTATCTTATAATATGTATGTTGAAAGTGAAATAATTATTATGTTTCACTGTATGATATTTCGGTTCTTGTTACCAACCAATTGTGGTCGAGAATTACTTTTTAGCCTTATGTAAGGTTAATTCAAGCAACATTATAGGTTGACCCAAGTTGTTCAACTACAAATTAGTATCATAGGGTCACGTTATTAATAACATTTGATATTTTAATACACCTTAAATAATGATTTATCATGTAAAGGTACACAAAATATAATCCCAAAACATGATGAGGGCTAGTATATTTGGGAAATTAGGTATATAGCACAATAACTTGAAACATGGGTACAATAATGTTATTTAAAAACTCCACAACATGCCCTTAAAATTCCAGTTCCCTTCTAAAACTACATGGGATAACCTGGGGACATACCTAATAAAGGGGTGAGATATAAAGCCCAATAAGGGAATATTCAAAGAATAAAATAAGGTTAATGTCACGACCCGACCCGTAACGAGGCTCGAGCCACAACTACCCTAAGCCCGCCTCCATAAGATAGGGGTTGGCGACTAGTACCGAAGGCACAAAAAACTATGGGAGGTCTTTGCCTAAGAAATTGTACACACACAAACGCAGCCAACTCAAGTAATAGTGCAGGGAAAAGAAAGCAAGATACATCACTGCTACAAAAATGGGAACCAACATACATGCATCGACCTATAACTTGTACAAGAAAAGTGCTGAAAAGTAAACTGAATAGTAAAAAGGGGAAAAACACACGCCCATCCAGAAAGGTGCCACAACCCGGCAATAGGTAAAACAAAGGTAAACCGCTAGTGAGTCTCAAACCCATGAAGTCCTGTTATGGCCACCGAACGCAGCCCAAGCTCCTGTGTCCTCCACGCTCCTCCGTAGTCTCGATCGACCTGTCCGTTGTCTACAAGGGCACACCAAGTGCGGGCAAAGCCCAAGCAGGGGTGAGTATAAAAATACTCAGTAGGATGCCCCGAAAGCTCGAGGGAGCAACAAGGTAAGTACTAAAATGGGGAGCAGTAGACAGAGTAGAGAAAATTGTAAGAGTAAAAAAGAGAGAAAGAGACTACGGCTCAACCCAACAAGAGAAAATAAGCAGACTCATCCAGACGCAAGGAGCTAGAGATGGTGAGAAGACTAACTTCTCATCGATTCTTCACTGACTATAGAATGAGAGTAGACTCTTCCAACCAAGAGGATCTAGATACGGAAATCACGTGGCATACCCCATGCGTCTTCGACCCTCCTAGAAGGAGAGTAACCAAACCCAAGGAGTGGGAACAACAATATGATGTATATATATGCTCAACGAGAAACCCGAATGAGTGGGTAAGGGGATCTCTATCTCTAAGCTCAGCCCAAGAAGAGTCACCAACAGTTCAAAGGATATTCAACTCTGATCCTAAGCGTCCTGCATGTAAACCTAGGAGGTACAAGTCAAGGTGGCTCAATCACCACACCTTGATACTATCCGCTTTGGGCAGCACTGTCTCACCCGCACGACTTTTAGATCATGTCGCAAGAATGTGTCTTGGTGGGAAATGTTCCCCTCATTCTCGTATGTCCTAAGGTCACGTCAAAACTGTCACATCATCGATCCGCACAACCAAATATCCTACTCCGATAGTCATGGAGAAAAAGTAACTGACTAGCCTCATAAGAAGGCCTGAGTCTGAAATGCCAATGGGTGACCCACTGCCCAGCCCTGCAGAAGGGTAAACCCTAATACATCATCATGCGACCCACTGCCCAGCCCTGCTGGAGGGTAGACCCGGAAGAAGCCGAAAGGTGACCCACTACCCAGCCCCGTAGGAGGGTAGACCTGGGACACGTCGACAGGCGACCCACTAACCAGTCTCTACTGGAGGGTAGACCTGAAATAGTCAACAGGAGACCCACTGCCCAACCCTACAGGTGTGTATACCCGGAATAAGTCGTTAGGCGACCCACTTCCCCATCTCTGCTAGAGGGTAGACTTGGAATAAGTCGTTAGGCAACCCACTGTCCAGTCTCTACTGGAGGGTAGACCCCGAATAAGTCGCCAGGAGACCCCCTGCCCAGTCTCTGCTGGAGGGTAGACCCATAATAAGTCATAATGCGACCCACTGCCTAGTCTCTGCTGGAGGGTAGACCCATGAAAAGTCATCAGGCGACCCACTGCCCAGTCTCTCCTGGAGGGTAGACCTGAAATAAGTCGTCAGGTGACCCACTACCTAGTATCTGCTGGAGGGTAGACCCAGAACAAGTCGTCAGGAGACCCACTGCCTAGTCTCTGCTAGAGGGTAGACCCAGAATAAGTCATCAAGAGACCCATTGCCCAGTCTCTTCTGGAGGGTAGACCCAGTAACGGGTCCGATAACTCAGCACTGCAACCGACATCACCGGGTGTTACCAACATTGCTAAAGTGCGTTGGTTCAGAGTGCATCAAAGGGACCTCCATCCAACACCCTTTCATTTTTCCACATTTAATAAGATCTCAAACAAGGCTCCACATGCCAGAACGGATCACACCGTTGCAAACCTCGTGGAAAAACACGCGAGATAGACCATTTACTAGCCCGAAATGGTCAACCGGTGAATATGTCACTATTCACCGTAGCCAGCCCATGTGGGGCGCATACCAAGATCCCCAAAACTGAACAAATAGATCACACCCCTATGATCCCCTCAGAAAAACACACGGGATTGACTACTCGATCGCCCAAAACGGACACCCGGTGAAAAGGGTAGTATTCACCGTAGCCAGCCTGGGTGGGACCCACACCATGATCCTGAAAAAGGTCGGCCGAACTGTGCCATCATGAACCTCTCAGAAAAACACGTCAAATGACTATTCATTTTCCCCGAATGGACGTCTGATGGAAAAGTTGCAATACGCTGCACACAGCTCAGAAGACGGCTCGTAGGGCCCACACCTCAACTCCGGCTTCATCGCCTGAAACCACCCTGGTCAACCTCGTCTTGATGCCAGGTCCACAACGCCGCTGATGGCGCCTAAAATGGACTCCGGATGCAGAAGCCGCAACTCCTTGCGTTATACGAAAACAGGAGTCCGTGGGGCCCACACCTCGGCACGAATTTAAGCGTGCGGATTTCCCCGTTGTAGTCCCCTCGGAAAAACACTCAGAAATGAGTGCTCATTCACCCCAAACAGATGTCGGGTGAAAAAGTGACGTTCCACCATAAAACATTCGAACTAGGCCCTATGGGACCCACACCTTGTCTCCAACCCGAACAATTCTTAAAGCGTCTCAAAAAGTCCGCACGAGGACTAGAATCATTCTACCGCTGATGGCGCGTCAATCAGGCATCTCACACAGAAGTTAGGTCCAATGCAACAATTAATTAATTAATTAATTACTCACATTTGGCATTTCGTGCCACCGAGCAATGAAACCAACCTGCAGAGGCTCCAAACCAACTTTGGAAGGACCGTCTCAGCCCCGGGGCCACTTCGCCTCTGACGGCTCATCAAATTGACGTCCAGCTCATGATCCACGTCCGTCGCAACCATAATAATAATTTATTATTATTAAATTAAAGTTCCTCGGGTCGCCTGTCTTCGGGCATGGTATCCAAAAATTCCAAATCCCACCTTAAAAAGAGCGCCTCGCCGATACGAACTCATCACCGCAGACGGCGCGTCAAACGGACGCGCCGTTTGGAACCTACAGCCCCCCGAATGCAAGGGGGCCCAAAGTGGGCCGGTCCTGACTGGTCAGACCGGTCTGGACCGCCGGCCCGATCCTGACCACCGCGGCCCACTGGCCGTGGCTCACTTCCATCGCACCGGACCCCTCGGGTCCGGTTCTTCCCAGTAGACCGGCCAAAAGGCCGGTCTTCATCTTCTCCCGCAGGACCCGCAAACAGCGGGTCCTTGTCCACAGGTTCCTCCACCGAGGTCAGCGCCTCGGGGGCCTCCTCCTTCGACCGTGAGGGCACCGCGGTCACCCCTCGCCTGCACCTCTACTCGATGCCGTGAGCCCCCAGCCGCCTCCATCCTGTCGACGCCGTGACCCCACTGCTAAGTCAAACCCCACCAAGCTCTGTCACGTTCCAAGACGAGGTCGCCCCATTCCGCCACCGGTTCGGTCTCCGGCCGCTACCCCTCATCGGAGCCGAGCCTTCGACTAGTCCCCCTAACCAAACCGGTGATCGGAAAATTTATCTGAAACTGGTTTCAGGATCCCGGAAATCAGATCTTCACAATGCCCTCCCCGACTCATCGATCCGTCGAGGTTCGCGTGCGCCCAAAAATTTTGTACGACGAACATTCAAGAACGAGGGATTGAACGGGGCTCGGGCGTTGGCCGTGTTCGTTCGGCCAACGCCCCAAATTCTAGAAACTATAAATAAAAGAAATTAAAATGCGAAAATGATGAAGAAATTGAGAAAAATGACGAGGGTGTTAAATTCAACAAGAATCCTACCTCGGATCGCTCATCCATCGTTGGCGACGTGTCCACGACGCTTCTGCTCAGATCTGCCAAGGCTCCGATAGAGATGGATCCTCAAACCGCCAAATACTGGTGAAGAACGCTGAATAACATGAGTGAGAGAGGGGGAGGGAGAGAGATAGAGTGAGGGAAAGGGTCTTCCCTCAACAGTGAATTTATAAAAATTCACTAAAACTCTCCCAACGGGCGTGGATTCCGAAACCCTCGCGCCCACTTATTTTATTTCACGCCTAGGCAAAACACCCCACTCCGAACTCAACGGAAGTATCATATTTCAATTCTGAGACTTCCTTCGAAAGTTATTCAAAAAGAAACCCAGTGATTAAAATCCCTAAGTGGACATTTCAAAATGACCATTTTTTCCCTGGGTGACATCTCTCACAGTAGGACCACGCCCGCAACTTTTACACCCCGCCTAGGGTAAACGACATGCTCCTGACTCAACGGTGCCCTCAGTTTTCCCATCTGAGAAACCTTTTATAAGATACTTGAGTTTGAGCTATTAAATGAATAATTTTAATTTAATTTATCCATTTAACACATAGATAATGAGCGAGGGGCCCGAACGTCCCGCACCGACTCATTTTATGTCGCTCCTATGGTAAACACCTCATTTCGGACCCATCCGTACACTCTGGTTTCTGATCCGGATCTCCATTTAGGAGTAATTCCATTTATTTGGCATTCCCAGTGTGAACGTACTGAAAATTTAATTCCAGACACACCGGGGCTCAGAATCATACGCCGTCTGAAGACACTGCTCTGGAATAATATCAAGAATATTCCAAAGTCTTTTATAGAAAAAAACAGGTTCTTAAATCATTCCCTCCTTCAATATTTTCATCCCCAAAAAGAAAAATCAGGGAACAACCCAGGGTACCAACCCCACACCTGGCTCTCCCGTACCCAGAAGTACTCTTACATAGTTCTGTGTTACCGCACACAGACCAAAGGATGTTATCTGTTCAAGTGAGGTCTTCCTATGTCGATGACATGCACAGGAGCATGCACACATCTCCTCAGGTAAGCCTTGCAGGATATTTCGTGCACCTACTCCTGACATTGGGGTCAGGGCTAGGCGGTAGACAACCTCACCATCCCTTCGCATGGTCTCAAATAGTCCGAATGACCTCATGGGTATATCACCTCCCCGATCGAACCTCCATGTCGCATGCCGCGACTGGAATCACCGCCCTCACCTGGTACAAGTCCCAGTGATTCCATCTTTCAGAATATCCATATGGTGAAACACCAAAGGATATCTAGTCACGCAAGGTTACATAGTCGATGTCTCGCAACCAAGACTCTCTTACATGCTCAGAGAGCGAAGGGGCCAACACCATAAACTAAAGAAAAAGGTCATGTGCCTTTTACCTAACCAACACATGGTTACACCAACACCCCGTGTCACCCTCGGTAACCCCTCAAGAAAAGAGTTAGCGGAAAAAGTACCTCGCACAGTGTCTAACAAGTTCTACTGAGAAAAGTAGAAAAAGATGCAGAGCGTACCACTCATCATCTCTTGCGCTGTAGGATTGTAAACAACCACAGCACACAGCCGCCCGTGGCCCATCCATCAGCTCCCTGAGCCGGACAGGGGCTGCCAAGTGGTGGTGGAAGGACCTCGAAACTTCGTCCTCCAACCATAGTTCTTTCTGCTTTCTATCGACACCGGCTCCCTGGGGACCACCCTATCCTCACCTGGGAGTTTTCATATCACGACACTGCCTCTATCGTGGTGGTGAATCTACCAACCCTCTGGAAGACTCAACACATTTGGTTGAGTAGTCTGACGCCACGCGATCTCGCACATCACAAACATAGAACTAGTCCTTCCGAGACTATCTCAGTGCACTACGTTGTCCCTGACCATGTTCTTGAGTCTCATAAAGGGGAAACATCTAACGTCGAGGCCCCGCCAATCGACGTCCCCCTACCAGAAATTTCTCTGTCACCAGTTCCTGCTCCAGTACCCTGAGATGGGTGAGGATGCACAAGGGCACTACACTGGCATGAATCTCCTCTATAGAGATCTCATTCAAACTTCTATGCTCGGAAGTTGTCGTCATGGATCACATTCAAAGAGTACCGGGTAAGGTCTGCGAACACAGTCGTGTACCCAGCCACTACCATCGCTCCTCGCTAAAGCTCCAGCAGCTCCCAAAACTGAAAAGAGCGTAAGTAGGAGTAATATTACTCCTCACGAAACAGATGCTAGAAGTCACCCCACAAGAGTACCAACTCATCGTGTATTTGAGTAACCCTGGCTCTACAACGCCAAACGTCGTGGTGGAAAAAGACTGGCTATCAAAGCCACCATCTAACCTGTCAGTGTCTGAACAAGCCAGAAGAGGTAGACCACCGAATCTAGCCAACCCTTAACTGCCTGAGTGTATGGCTCATTGTGGAACCTCAGCGGTATCTGTCATTGGAACTCACGTAGCGCGCCCAACCTGCGCTCGTCATCGGCCCTCACTGCCGGTACTATTCGCTACTCCACAGGTGGAGGTGCTATTGCCTATCCTCTAATCATATGATGGATCTTTAATTGAGGCTTCTTCGCTCACAGAATCGTCGTCACGAATCGGAGCTAGTATCCTGGCTGGCTATCATCACGGTGACATCCTAAACCCGATCAAGGAGCACCGCGGTCAAATGAGCATATATATATATCAACAACGATGGGCAGCTGACTCAAGAAGGACAGTCAAGGACTCAATCCTATATGATGCATGAACCAAATTCCCTAATCCAAGTGTCTCAGTCTTCCAAGTCGATAAGCGGGTTATCAGGGTCCTCATGAATGGATACGTCGGCCTTCGCACCATCACTGGACTCCTTGGCCTGAGAGCCACTCTCGAAACACGTTGACATTATTGCCCCAAAACTCAACCAATTCCTTTTTAGAGACGTTCAAAAATCACCCCAAGGAACGAACCACCTCTGATACCACTTTTTCATGACCTGACCCGTAATGACGCTCGAGCCACAACTACACCAAGCCCGCCTCCACAGGCCAAGGGCTGGCGACTAGCGTCTAAGGCATAATAAATTAGGGGGGCCTTTTCCTAAGATACTGTACACACACACACGCAGCCAACTCAAGAAACAATGCAGGGAAAAGAAACCAAGATACATCACTGCTAAAAAAAGGGGAACCAACATACATGCATCGACCTCTAACCAGTACAATAAAAGTGCTGAAAAATAAATTAAATAGTAAAAAGGGGAAAAATACGCGCCCATCCAGAAAGGTTCCACAACCCGGCAACAGGTAAAACAAAGTTAAACCGCTAGTGAGTCTCACACCCAGGAAGTCCTGCTACGGCCATCGAACGCAGCCCAAGATCCTGTGTCCTCCACGCTCCTCCGTAGTCTCGATCGACCTATCTGTTGTCTGCAAGGGCACACCAAGTGCGGGCAAGGACCAAGCAGCGGTGAGTATAAAAATAATCAGTAGGATGCCTCGAAAGCTAGAGGGAGAAAAAAGGGATGTACTAAAATGGGGAGCAGTAGACAGAGCAGAGAATAGTGTAAGAGTTCAAAAGAGAGAAAGAGAGTGCAGCTCAACCCAACAAGAGAAAAGAAGCATACTCGTCCAGACGCAAGGAGCTAGAGACGGTGCGAAGATGAACTTCTCGTCTATTCTTCGCTGCCTATAGTAGGATAGTAGACTCGTCCAACCAAGAGGATCTAGACACGGATAGCACGTGGCATACCCCACACGTCTTTGCCCCTCCTAGAATAAGAGTAACCAAACCCAAGGAGTGGGAACAACAATAGGATGTATATATATGCTCAACAAGAAACCCGAATGAGTGGGTAAGGGGATCTTTATCTCCAATCTCAGCCCAAGAAGAGTCAACAAAATTTAAAATCATATCCAACACTAAACCCAAGAATCATGCACGTCAACCTAGGAGATACAAGTCAATGGGGCTCAATCACCACACCTTGATAATATCTGCTTTGGGTGGCACTGTCTTGCTCGCACATATTTTAGTTTACATTGCAAGAATGTGTCTCGGTGGGAAAAGTGCCCCATGTTCTCGTATGTCCTAAGGTCATGTCAAAGCTGTCACATCACCGATCCGCACAACCAAAGATCCTACTCCGATAGCCATGGAGAAAAATTCACTGACTAGCCTCATAAGAAGGCTTGAGTCTGAAATGCCAATGGGTCACCCACTGCCCAGCCCTGCTGGAGGGTAAAACCTAATACATCATCATACAACCCACTACCTAGCCCTGCTGGAGGGTAGACCTAGAAGAAGCCAAAAGGTGACCCACTACCCAGCCCTGCTGGAGGGTAGACCCGGGACACATAGACAGGCGACCTACTTCCCAGTCTCTGCTGGAGGGTAGACCTGAAAGAAGTCGACAGGTGACCCACTACCCAGCCCTACGGGAGGGTAGACCCAGAATAAGTCATCAGGAGACCCACTGCCCAGTCTCTACTAGAGTGTAGACCTGTAATAAGTCGTCAGGTGACCCACTGCCCAGTATCTGTTGGAGGGTAGTCCCAGAATAAGTCGTCAAGCGACCCACTGCCCAATCTCAGCTGGAGGGTAGACCTAAAATAAGTCGGCAGAAGACCCACTACCCAGTCCCTGCTGGAGGGTAGACCCAGAATAAGTCGTCAGGTGACCCACTGCCCAGTCTCTGCTAGAGGGTAGACCCAGAATAAGTTGTCAGGCGACCCACTGCCAAGTCTCTACTGGAGGGTAGACACAGAATAAGTCATCAGGCGAACCACTGCCCAGTCTCTGTGGGAGGGTAGACCCAAAATAAGTCTTCAGGTGACCCACTGCCCAGTCTCTGCTGGAGGGTAGACCCGGAATAAGTCATCAGGCGACCCATTACCCAGTCTCTACTGGAGGGTAGACCTGGTAACGGGACCGATAACTCAGCACTACAACCGACATCACTGGGTGTTACCAACATCGCTAATGTGCGTTGGTTCAGAGTGCATCATAGGTACCCCCATCCAACACCCTTTCATTTTTCCACATTTAATAAGATCTCAAACGAGGCTCCACATTCCCGAACGGATCACATCGTTGCAAACCTCGTGGAAAAACACGCGAGATAGACCAGTTACTTGCCCGAAACGGTCAACCGGTGAATATGGCACTATTCACCCTAGCCAGTCCATGTGGGGCCCAAACCAAGAACCCCAAAACTAAACAAACAGATCACACCCCTGTGATCCCCTCAGAAAAACACACAGGATTGACTACTCAATCGCCTAAAATGGACACCCAGTGAAAATGGTACTATTCACCGTAGCCAGCCTGGGAGGGACCCACACCACGATCCCGAAAAAGGTCGGGCAAACCGCGCCATCATGAAGCACTTAAAAAAACACGTCAAATAACTATTCATTTGCCCCGAACAGACGTTTGATGGAAAAGTCACAATACGCTGCACACAGCTCAAAAGACGGCCCGTGGTGTCCACACCTCAACTCCGGCTTCATCGCCTGAAACCACCCTGGTCAACCTCGTCTCGATTCCAGGGTCACAACGCCGCTGACGGCGCCTAAAACGGACTCCGGATGCAGAATCCACAACTCCCCACATTATACGCAAACGGGACTCCGTGGGGCCCACACCTTAGCCCGAATTTAAGCGGGCGAATTGCACCGTCACATTCACCTTGTGAAAATACTCATAAATGAGTGCTCATTCACCCCAAACGGATGTCGGGTGAAAAAGTGGTGTTCCACCGTAAAACGTGCAAACTAGGCCCTATGGGACCCGCACCTTGTCTCCAACCCAAACGCTTCGTAAAGTGTTTCAAAAAGTCCGCACGAGGACTGGAATCTTGCTGCCGCTGACGACGCGTCAATCGGACATCCCAAACAGAAGTTAGGTCTGACGCAATAATTAATTAATTAATTAATTAATTAATTACTCACATTTGGCGTTTCATGCCACCGAGTAATGAAACCAACCTGCAGAGGCTCTGAACCAACTTTGGAAGGACCGTCTTAGCCCCGGGGCCACTGCGCCTCTGACGGCTCGTTAAACGGATGTCTGGCTCATGAGCCACGTCCGTCGCAACCATAATAATTATTTATTATTATTAAATTAAAGCTCCTCTGGTCGCCCGTCTTCGGCCACGGTATCCAAAAATCCTGAAACCCACCTTAAAAAGAGTGCCTCGCCGATACTAACTCATCGCCACAGACGGCACGTCAAACAGATGCGTCGTTTGGAACCTACGGCGCCCCGAATGCAAGGGGGCACAAAGTGGGTCGGTCCCGACCGGTCGGCCCGGTCCGGACCGCCGGCCTGGTCCAGACCACCGCGGCCCGCTGGCTGCGGATCACTCCAATCACACTGGACCCCTAGGGTCCGGTTCTTCCCAGCAGACCGGCCAAAAGGCCGGTCTTTGTCTTCTCCCACAGGACCCGCAAACAGCGGGTTCTTGTCCACCGGTTCCTCCCCCGAGGTCAGCGCCTCAGGGGCCTCCTCCTTCGACCGCGAGGGCACCGCGGTCGCCCCTCGCCTGCACCTCCGCTCGACGCCGCGAGCCCCCGGCCGCCTCGGTCCTGCCGATGCCACGAGCCCCCAACTGCCTCTGTCCTGCCGACGTCGCGACCCCACCGCAGAGCCGAACCCCACCGAGCTCCGCCGCATTCCAAGACGTGGTTGCCCCGTTCCGCCACCGGTTGGGTCTCTGGACGCTACCCCTCACCGGAGCCGAGCCTTCGACCGGTCCCCTCAACCGTACCGGTGATCGGTAAAATTATCTGACACCATTTTCGGGATCCCTGGAACCGGATCTTCACAACGCCCTCCCTGGCTCATCGATCCGTCGAGGTTCACGCGCACCCGAAAATTTTGTACGACAAACATTCAAGAACGAGGGATTAAACGGGGCTCAGGCGTTGGTCATGTTCGTGTTCGTTCGGCCAACGCCCCAAATTCTAGAAACTATAAATAAAAGAAATTCAAATTCGAAAATGATGAAGAAATTGAGAAAAACGACGAGGGTGCGAAATTCAACAAGAATCCTACCTCGGATCGCTCGTTCGTCGTTGGTGACGCGTCCACGACGCTTCCGCTCCGATCCGCCAAGGCTCCGACGAAGATGGCTCCTCAAACCACCGAAGAACGGCAAAGAACGCTAAAGAACACGAGAGAGGGGGGGGGGAGGGAGAGATAGAGAGAGAGAGGGAGGGAGGGAATGGGTCTTCCCTCAATAGTGAATTTATAAAAATTCACTAAAACTCTCCCAACGGGCGTGGATTCTGAAACCCTCGCGCCCGCTTATTTTATTTCTCTCCTAGGAAAAACACCCCACTCCGAACTCAACAGAAGTCTCAGATTTCAATTCCAAGACTTCATTTGAATGTTATTAAAAATGAAAGCCAGTGATAAAAATCACTAAGTGGACATTTCGAAATGACCATTTTTCCCCTGGGTGACATCTCTTATAGTAGGCCCACGCCCGCAACTTTTACACCCCGCCTAGGGTAAACAGCACGCTCCGGACTCAACGGTGCCCTCAGTTTTCCTATCTGAGAAACCATTTATAAGATACATGAGTTTGAGCTATTAAATGAATAATTTAATTTAATTTATCCATTTAACACACTGCTAACGAGCGAGGGGCACGAACGTCCCACACCGACTCATTTTATATCGCTATTAGGGAAAAAACTCATTTCGGACCCATCCATACACTCGGATTTCTGATCCGGATCTCCGTTTAGGTGTTATTCCATTTATTTGGAATTCCTAGTGTGAACGTACTAAACATTTAATTCCGCCCACACCGGGGCTCGGAATCGTACACCGTCTGAAGGCGCTGCTTTGGAAGAATATCAAGAATATTCCAAAGTATTTTATAGAGAAAATTGGGTTCTTACATCTAATGTGACAACCAAGTGGACATTTTGAAATGACCATTTTTCCCCTGGGTGACATCTCTCATAGTAGGCCCGCGCCCGCAACTTTTACACCCCGCCTAGGGTAAACAGCACGCTCCGGACTCAACGGTGCCCTCAGTTTTCCCATCTGAGAAACCGTTTATAAGATACATGAGTTTGAGCTATTAAATGAATAATTTAATTTAATTTATCCATTTAACACACTGCTAACGAGCGAGGGGCACGAACGTCCCACACCGACTCATTTTATATCGCTATTAGGGCAAAAAACTCATTTCGGACCCATCCATACACTCGGATTTCTGATCCGGATCTCCGTTTAGGTGTTATTCCATTTATTTGGAATTCCTAGTGTGAACGTACTAAACATTTAATTCCGCCCACACCGGGGCTCGGAATCGTACACCGTCTGAAGGCGCTGCTTTGGAAGAATATCAAGAATATTCCAAAGTATTTTATAGAGAAAATTGGGTTCTTACATCTAATGTGACAACCAAGTCCCAGTGACAGCACATACACACCGCCTTAACAAGGTCGTCGGGTCCTGGCCTACTAGGTACCCCCAGTTGCCCCACAGATACGTGGGGTCCACCCCAGGGTCCACCCACGTGCCAGAAAGGGTCATCTGACTAATGATTGTCCCCACAGGCGAACACATGTCCTTTCTAGTGTTCTCTGTCCTCACTCACACACACCCTGGGAAACTTCCCAGAAGTTCACCCATCCTGATCACTACTCCAAGCCAAGCATGCTTAACTATGGAGTTCTAATCAGGTAGGCTCCCGAAAAGGAAGGTGCATCTTGTTGAAATGGGTCATATCATTTAGTCATTTAACCCTTTATCATTTGGGGGTGTTACAGTCAACCCCCCCCCCCCTTTAGATCATAACACCCTCATTGTGGGCCCTCCATCTCAACCCAGGCAGTGCACCGCACTTAAGGCTGGGTTCCTCCTCTGATACCAAATGTGACAACCGAGTCCCAGTGACAGCACATACACTCCGCCTTAACATAGTCATCAGGTCCTGGCCTACCAGGTACCCCCAGTTGCCCCGCAGACACGTGGGGCCCACCCCAGGGTCCACCCACATGCCAGAACGGGTCATCTGACTAATGATTGGCCCCAAAGGCCAACACATGTCCTTTTCAGTATGCTTTGTCCTCACTCACACACACCCAGGAAAAATTCCCAGAAGGTCAGACATCCTGATCACTACTCCAAGCCAAGCATGCTTAACTATGGAGTTCTAATTAGGTAGGATCCCGAAAAGGAAGGTGCACCTTGTTGAAATGCATCATATCATTTATTCATTTAACCCTTTATCATTTGGGGGTGTTACAGTTAAGTAGTACATGTGAGTCAAGAGTAATATCAAGGTACCATAAGAGTGGTGAAAATCATAAACTTGAATATCAAAGCATTATATAAGATGATAACATAAAGGTGACATGGGAATGTCGAAATAACATAAAACATAAACTCATAAACATAAGTAAAGACTACCCACTGAGACATCATAAAATAATGTAATTAGGATAACCTTTAGTGAAACATGCATTGTATCTCATGAGATAAAAACATTACTCAATAAATTAGAGCACTATATAATTTTGGGTCCACCCATCACATTCTTATCATCTA
Organism: Viscum album; assembly: GCA_963277665.1. Classification (NCBI taxonomy): domain Eukaryota; kingdom Viridiplantae; phylum Streptophyta; class Magnoliopsida; order Santalales; family Viscaceae; genus Viscum; species Viscum album. Next base: position 1,325,672,935 of record OY728133.1, on the reverse strand, counting down.
CACTCATGAGTGTGCCAGATAGATTACACAACAAACTAATGTATTTCATCACTTTCAATACCATGATTAAGGTTTATGAGGTACATAAATTTAATTACCTAATTATTAAAGGATAGGTACAACTAGTTGAATACCTTTGAGTGGAAAGGAGATTTGTATTCACATCACAAATGTTTGTGTTGAAAAATCACAGGATAATTTCAACAATATAACAAGGGTACATAAATATTCATATAAAAGTTTAATTATATTTATAGGGTAACTAGTTACTTTATAAACATATGCATAGTAAAAGGGATATGTAAAAACTTATCCCAATATGACCAATTGGAAATAAAAAGTCAAAATATAAAGAAGGTTCTTGAATAAAGAGGAGAAGGAGAGGATCCCTTACATTGAGAGGGAAATCTAAAATATTGGGAGGATATTCTTAAGGTCTTAGGGAACCTTGGGAGGTATCTAGATAGGTAATGGAATTATAACATAATACTATAAGGGTTATTGTAAAAATTAATGGGAGGTTGGGTGGGTTTTTTAGAAAAAGATAGAATAATTCTTTATTAATTTCTAAACTTTAGGTTTTAGACACTATATATTAAAATAATGAAAACCAACGACCTTACAATAGTTTTCCCCATTGTTTATAACAAATAAGAGTGGTTTTAAATATTTTATAAATATAAGAACATAAATCATCAAAATAATATTTTTGGTGAAGTGGAAGTGAGTCATGTTCATAAAGAAATAATTTTAAAACAATAAAATATAATATTAGTTTTGAAGGATTCTTTATGGGTATATAAAATTTATAAAATAACTTAAAAAACTTATTTTAAAGTAAATACATAATTTTTTTTGTGGATACTCTTTATAGTATTTATTACATCACTTTTGGGATTTTATGATCACATAATACATACCGTACATTTATACAGTATTTAATTATTACTCAAAATTTTGATTATCTTTTAAAATTATAAAAAATTAACCATTAGATAATTTTAATGTGATAATAAATATAAAATTTATTTTATCAAAATAATTATCTAAATATGAAAATTTACACTTCAAAAAAATACATTTATTAAAAAATATGGGTTTTTACGATGATAAAAATTTTCGAACCTTATAAAAATTACATTTAATTTTATAAAATTATATTGTAATTTATATTTAAATAAATATTATTTAATATTATTATTTTATTAAAATAATATTTATTTCAAAAAAAATATTGAATTCATCAAAAGGTGTGTCTTAATTGAAACAATATATTTTCTAAAAATATAATTTGTGCTTCATCGTATCAAAATCTAATTTTTATCAAACTCATTATTTAATATTTTATAAATGAATAATAAAAAGGGATAAATATAATCAATATTTTATTATAAATAAAAAAATAAAAGTCCATATTATTAGGTTCTAGATACATAACCTCTTATTATACGAGTGTATTCCCTAATGATATGGTGTGAGATAATGACATTTTATTAGGGTGGTTTGGTGAACATGGGTTGGTTCAAGATCTCGATAAGCTTGAAATTATCATATAAATGGTTTCACTCATGATTTAGTATTTGAATCTCAACTTGGGTATTGTCAAGGTAAAATCCAATTTATTCCATCTACCATAGAAGATCTAGTAAATGGGATTTATAGAGTATGAACATACTGGTTGAGGTTATCACTTCTTTTATCTGTGTCAATTAGACTTTACCATAACCCTTAATATATACTAATATTAATGGTCACTATACAATGACTATATTATCAATGGTTATGAAATGTAATAATCTTTTAAATCCAATATTCTCTAACTATCCAAAATAATAGAAGTAGAAAATTCTTTTTCTATAACTACATTACATAATAAGGAATTTATTCATTTCAAAAAAGGGAAATTTATATATAAAAGTTATTTTTGTTACATTATTCCCCCTTCTAAAATCCCACCCTTGAAATTTCATTCCCTACACTAAAATTGATTAGGGTGATCTTGTTTCATGGAATCTTTCAGTTCCCTAGTTGATTCCTCAAACTTGTGGTTCTGCCACAGTACTTTGACTATGTGAGTTGTATTGTATGGTAAAAAATTGTCTCTATGATCTAAGATCTTATCCAAATACTTTTCATATGAAACACATGAGGTTTTTATTTTTTTACTTCGTCGAGAAGGATACATAGAAGACAACATGTACTTGAGAAAGTTTATGTAGGAGTTAAAGTCGATATTACATGGCTTTGATGTAATCAAGGATCTAAAATGGGTCAATGTATTATAGACTTAGCTTTCCCTTCTTCTCAAAACTCTTGAATTTCTTTTAAAAATGTATAATAAGGAACACTTTATCTCCAAACATAAACTCTAAGTCTCCTATATGATTGTCTATATATATTTTTTTCAACTTTGGGAAGATTTATTATAACATTGAATGGTTTAAACCTTATATATCGTCTATTGAATAAGATCAGGCCCAATAAGATTCCATTCTACAAGTACTTCCCAACATGTTAGATTCTAACACTACTTCCCATATAAAGCCTTATAATGTGTCATTTCAAGGCATTAATGGAATATATTACTATATGAGAACTCTGCTATATGGAGTTGTTTATCCCAACGTTATTGTAAATTCATTGACCAAAATATCAGTATATCCTCTAGATTATTAATGGTTTTCTCAAACTGACCATCTATTTGAGGGTGATAAGTAGTATTAAAACTCATATCTATATCCAATTATTTCTAAATACTTCTCCATAACCATAACTTAAACCTTGCATCTCAATAAAATAAAATTGATAGTGGAACTCCATGAAGTCTTACCACTTATATTATGTATATCTTGGTGAGTTATTAAATATAGAAACCAAACATGATAGGACTGAAATGTTTTATCTTTATAAGGTGATATACTACTACCCAAATGTTTTTATTTCCTTTAGATGTCTTGGGGAGTCTTATGATGAAATACATGGTTATGTTTTCCCATTTCCATACTTGTATTGGAAATGGTTTCATCATACCCATAGAATGTTTTCATTAATTCTTGAATTTTTGTAATGCCAAGCATCAATATACAAATTATACAATCTCCCTCATCATGTTATCCCACTATAAGTTTTGCTTTATATATTTATAAATTCGAGTGCTTCATAGATAAATAGATAATTATAAGCTATGAACATCATCGAAAATTTCTCTCTTTAATTCTACTTTTGATGGGATGCATATCTAGGTCCCAAACCTTATAACTCCATATCTATCAAAGTTAAAATCTATAATATTCACTCCCTTTCTCTGTATAATCTCTTTTTCATTCTAAGACTCCTTTATACTCTCAAGAATGGATGGATGGTATGTTATTTGAATAAGTTAATATGAATTTAATTTTATTATTCCCATGTCCATCCTTTTCATTTCCAAGAATATTGGATCCCTTACAATCCCCATCATGGATAGGGTTACAGTATCCTTTCTACTCATAGAATATTTCACTTTATTCACCTTACCATGATGTTAACATATTGAACAATAATAATCCTTGATCATCTTTAACCACCTTCATTAATGCATATTGAGCTCCTTTTATGTGAATTTATACTTGAGGATTTTATGATCCATATATATGAAACCCTTTTCCCTATAGAGATAATGTCACCAAATATTCAATGTGGAGATCACTAGAACCAATCTTAGATCATGTAATGGGTATTTCTATTCATGAATATTTAATTGGTAGGAGGAATAGGAAATCACATTTTCATCTTGCATGAGTACACGACTCAATCTATTTTTAGAGGCATCATTGTAGATCACAAATCCTTCCCCACTAGTGGATAATGTGAGTATAAGTGTCATGATTACCCTCTTATTTAACTCTTTAAATCAATCCTCACATTTATCAGTCTAGAAAAACATGAATCTTTTCAATGTTATCCTGGTTAGTGGGCATGATAATCATCTAATGTTTCTCATAAATCAAACATAGTTCCCAACTAATGCAATGAAACTATAGATTTTTAAATAGATTTTGGTATGGGTGTAACACCCCAAGATTTTGAAAATAAATTTAATATTGAATTCATGAAACAATGAGTCTCTACAAAATATTACTTTGTTATAAACTATCCATTATACATAATTTTTCCACCTCTATGATTTGAATTTCAAAAAACTTACATACACAGTTGTGTTTAGTAAGATATTTAGAGTTTGATATGGAAAAATTAATTTTTGATGTATAATAACATACCCTTATGAATAGTAACTTACCCTTATGAATAGTAATGTTACACTTCTGAATAGTAATGAATAGTAAATCTGCCAAAAAATAGAAACTTCACCCATTAATGTATAAATACTATTTTGACATCTTACAAGTGGAAAAATGATCATAGTATAAGTATTGGTATTTTTGTATGTCATAAATATTTTAATTACAATTTTATGATTAATTTAATAATTAAAAATGGAAATTTATTTTCATAAAATTGAGTCATAAATTTTTAATTTATTGTCTTATGGTTATAATATAATTTTATGGGAACTTGATTAATTTATTAATGTGATATAAAATGAGTTATAGTTTTAAATTATTTTGTTGGAATAAATTATGATTTTATTTAAAAATAAAATTAAAAATAATAATAAAATTATTTTCAAAAAATTTATTTCATTTTTTAATTATACACATCAAAAAATGGTTGGGGTGAATTTTTTGGATTTTTCTAAAATACTTGAATTTTGTGAATAGTAAAAATACAGTTTTGAGTTTTCAGTAAGTTTAATTCCATCATAATGATGTAATAATTGATATAAAATTCTGGTCGAATTTTATACAGTAAAATATTATATGATGTGTCCCAAGTGGATAATACCATGGGAAAATACCATGTGAAATCCCATGGTTTTTCAAAAACCACTAATGAGTGTCCTTTGAAATTAATAAAAAACTCTCTCTCATTTATTATAAATACTCACTCATTTCTTTGTTTTATTTCATTAAAAACTAATAATCCTAAAATATCTGGTATTTTTACCTCCCTATGAGTCCTCCCAAGGTTTACTCAGGCCCCCAAGGTCCCAACCTTCATGTTGTTTTGTTACTTTATAAGGTAAGGGAATCTACCACCCTTCTCTTTTTCAAGCACTCTTTTTATATTATTATCTTTTAATTTGTTTTGTATTATGTTGTGATATGTAATTACATATCCCCTTTACTTTAAATATTTTTTTTAATAATGATGTGATTCACCTTTTCTATCATCAATATATTTTGTGAATTTTTAAGCGACGTTGTTAGGCTGCCGAATTTTTCATAAGGGATTTCTCAACTCTTCTTTTATTTTGAGTTCCTTTATTTTCTTTCCTCACCTCCTTTCATCCGAATTTTATGATAACTCAAGTACCTTAAATTTAATGGAATTTTTTTTGATAATGTAATAATTCATCATCATCTCTCATTTACCATTATTTTATACTAAAAATGAAAATATCATCTGAGGTGTGTTAACTTAACACATTCAAGGATGACGAATTTTCAATTTCAATTACCATATTCAATTATGGTAATGAAACCATTTGGATAGTTTAACCAGACTATAAAATATATATTATAACTTATGTAAGGTTATGTAATCTTTTTGTACATGTTATATTAATTTATAAATCAAAATAAGTTCATTGTGATCAAAAACCCACCAATTAACCTAAACAATTATCATTGAAGTTTTATATCATGATTAATCTTCACTACCAATAACCAAATAAATTTTATGACAAATTAATCTTCTGGATTTTCACTACTAACATATAACTTCAATTCTGTACAATCATTCTCTTTATACATGTTTATCTGTACATGAATATAAGTAATCCAATCATGAAAACCAAGAAATAAAACACTCCCAAAAAATGAAATTGAATCTCTTATCCCATCACAAGGCCATTAATGAACCTAATAAGGTTATAAAAAATCAATTAAATGTTGAGGACATTATGGAATCATTATTTTATGGACAAAATTTTTGTTATTCAGGTAATTAAGATCATGTGAGGAACACCTTTTTACTTAAGGTAAGGGTTTTCCACTCAAACCTCTATTTTCATTCAGGTTACATTTATTATCTACGTACATCTATTAAATTATTATTCATTCTTATTTATACCTCACAGTTTCTGTTTTAATGTTCTATATATGTTTTCCAACCATAATCCTAACTTCATTTAAGGTTATTTATATTCTTCCCGAAATACAAGCCTGATTCAAGGGAATTTCTCAAACTCTTACCAATTTTCGAGGGCACTATATAATATATTTTTAGAAACCATTATATTTCTAAAATCACTCATTTTATTATGAAAATATTATCTTACTTCACTTATAGTTTTATATAAATGCTTTTTTAAAAGAACTCTTCTTTCCAATGTAAAAGAGTATTTATCTCACGAATTACTCAATGATTTTAAAAGAGTATATTTATCTATTTCAAAACACTTATTGATTATTGTATATGATATCATATAACATATTTAATTGAATGGTTTATAATTATTTTGACTGTGGATGTGATATCTTAAAACCATTCACTAATTTACACTGAATAGTTAGTGTTTATGCTTAATAATCAGGGAACGTTATTGAAATTTCAAATGTTAGTTTTAAAATGAATGTATATGTTGTTTATGTCTATCCTTGTTCATATTAGGAATTAATTGGACTTAGTAAGTGATGGGTGGGGACCACTATATCCCCTCGATGCATTGGTAGGTCTCATGAGACAAACTACGGTCTTGACATAAGGCCTTAAAAAATGATTATTTATGGTCATGGAAAAAGGCCTTGACGGTATGGTTATGATGTCTGGAATTATGCATTCCCTCCTTATGAAACTATCTATTGAAAGTTCACAAGGTTATTTCACTAGTATAATACCCATGATTATGATTTATTGTGGCTTTTTTAATTCAGCTCTTATTCCTTTCATAATGTGTTCAAGTCCATTTTTTTGAAGGCATGTGTTTTTTAGTTATTCTTCATGCCTATTGTTTATATTTAAGATACCCTCCACTATATTTCTTACCCTTACTATGCATTTGAGCTCACCCCTTTATTATGTTTCATTTTACCAGGACATGAAGAGGTATATAATGAATAAAATTCATAAATAACCTAGGAGATATGAATGTTGTCAAAGGAGTTTCTAAGTTTTTATTGTTTCAATTTGTAATGTTCAACTTATGTATGTATCTTGTTTACAAAGATACTAAACTACTAGGTCCTTTGGAATGAATATTCCTTGTTTATATGCCAATGAAATAAAATAAGGTTCCATCTCTTAGAAACTAGGGTCGAGTCCTTACAATTGGTACCAAAGTAAGTTTACTATAAAACATGGAAACTAGATTTAGGAAATATAGATTATGGAAAAACCCTAACATAGTCTTTGAGGATTAACATACAATAACATCCAATAATTTTTTATAAGGAATAGATTATGTGGATATTTCTATAAAATGCATCCTTGTATAGATATTACAATTGGATGTGGTTCTGGAAGAGATGTACCTTGGAGTGAAAACTTTGACAATGAGTTTCAGGCTTGACACGGGGTATCCTGGTACATGACAACGAGCCTTACTACACACATGGTTTGATACTCTTAGGGTACATGCTTAGGATAATTCACATATTCTTTACAATCCATTATGAATTATTTAAATGTAATTTTTTCCTCAAAGAAACCATGTTTATGATTATGAGATTAACTATGTATAGAATTTAAATTAATGAAAAGTATTTTTCTATGTTGAGATTATACATTATGATTCATAATCTAACATAGTTTATGCCATTATTTAGATATGGCACCTAGTGGGAGGAATGGAAACTGAATGAACATGCCTGGCCCATGTAGGATTTCCCTCTGATGTAAGATAATGATGTTGGATCGAGTGATGTGACTGGTGCAGAGAAACTTATAACTATATGGGGATAGCTAAATCATGTTATGAATAATAACCTTACACATATGGAGCATCCAAATCCACAATTTGGGGTCTCTATGTTAGATAGAATTATGTGACAACAGTCTTCATCATTTAATGGGACTACAAACTCATTCATATCGAAGCAGTGGATAAGTTCATTAGATAAGATATTTCTCACTTTGGGATGTAGTGAAAGAGAGAAGGTTTTCATGGGATTTTATCGACTATCGGGAGATATGGATCCGTGGTGTTCTTTAATCCAAAACACAAAGGAGGTGAAAGAAATAGAATAAAATTAATATAGGTATTTTAAGGAAATATTATTAGAACAATACTTCCCTTGTATATAGGGAGTATATATGGAAAGGCAGTTTCTGAATCTGAGAAAAAAAAGATGATAATGTTACAAAGTATGAAGCTAACTTCACAAGGTTGGAAAGGCATTCCATAGACTACATGTGTAATCCAAGGAGAAATATTAATCTATTCTTTGATGTTTAAAACCATTACTCCGATGGGCTCTAGTATCCCAAAGTTTCTCATCATATGAAGATATAGTCTCAAGTGCTATCAAGACGGAAAAGGAATTCTTGAAGTCTTATGATTTTAAGGGAAAGTAAGAGAAGAAGAGGGCAGCTGAAAACTTTGGAAAAGGAAATTTGAAAATGGGGAAGAATGGAATACTTGACCTTCCACCCTGTGATAATTGTGGGAAGTGACACCATGGTACTTTTCTAAATGGTATGGGTGTTTGTTAGAAGTTCGGAGAAAAAGGAAACCTATATCATGATTTTAAGGGGAAGAAATAAGCTATCAATTTTCAATGCTAAAATTTCAGGGAGAGGGATATTATGAAAATTATTATCCTAGGTGTCAAGGAAATGTTTCCCAAATAAGTCCAAGGGAGAAAATCCAAGCTGATGCGGTCATAGCTGTAGAGGTTGAAGTTCCTAACGATATGGTGGAAGGTACTTTAATCATTTCTTTTAACATATCCAATGATTTATTTTATTCTAGATAATCTATTTAATTCATATATTCCTAGTTTTTCAAGAAAATTAGATATTTATAATTTTATTTAATAAGGGAGTTTTCAGTAAAAACTTATAAGGTAAGTATCATTGTAACAATGTTATGTGAGGTTGTCCCCATTATGGCATATAAACATGCTTTATCTGCTGATTTTATTATCATTCCCATGATTGACTTTGATATAATCCTCGGTATGGATTTTCTTTCAAACCATGATGTAAAATTTTATTGTGATAAGTAGGAGGTTACAATTTTTTAGGATGATGTGAAATCACTTATCTTTAGGGAATAAACATCACCATCTGATTCTCATCTAGATCCTCTCCCAATAGCTCTAATGAATTCAATTATTGGGGATGAAGGGAATGCAGTAACTATGTATCAGTAAAAGAATTTTCAAATTGAGGAAGTACCTATTGTGAAAGAATATGTTGATGTCTTTCTAGAGGATTTACCTAGACATCCTCCAGAATAGAAAATTGAGTTTTCCATTAACTTAATTCCTAATTCGAGGCCCATATCAAAGACCCCTTATTGAATGGACACTATGTAATTAGTGGAATTGAAGAAACAACTAGAGTAATTGATTGATAAATGATTTATTTTACCTAGTGTTTCTACATGGGGAGCCCCTATTCTTTTCATTCAGAAGAAATATGGATCTATGATGTTGTGTATTGACTACAGGGAGATCAATGCTATAACAATAAAGAATAAGTATCCCCTACCTCTCATTGATGATTTATTTGATCAAATTCAAGGGTCCCAATATTTTTTAAACAATGATATTCAATCTAGATATCATCAGTTGTGTGTGAGGAAGGAAGATATTCCAATGATAGCATTTTGAACCAGGTATGGGAATTATGAGTTTACAGTAATGCCTTTTGGACTGACTAATTCACCCTCAATCTTCATGGATCTAATAAACGGGGTTTTCAAGGAATATTTTGATGAATTTGTGGGGGTATTTATTGATGTTATCTTGGTATATTCCAAAAGTTACTAATATCATGAAAATCACTTGCACTCTATTCTAAAGACTCTTAGAAGAAATGAATTGTATGGGAAGTTTATCAAGTGTGAATTTTTTCTTCAATCTGTTTTTTTATTGGCCAAATTATCTATAAGTATGGGATATATGTTAATCCTCTGAAGACAAATGTTTTTCAATAATGGCCTTCTCTAATGAACATAGATGAGGTACGTAGTTTTATTGGTTTAGCAGGTTATTATCGGCATTTCATTCATAACTTCACCTGTTTAGCCAACCCAATGACCAAACATACATGTAAAGGGGTTAAGTTCGTATGGAAAAAAGAATGTGGGGATTGTTTCAAAGAATTTAATAAAATATTATTGAATGATCTGATCCTAAATCTACCATTATGTAATGATGGGTTTGTGATATATAGTGATGCATCAAAGAAAGGACCTGGTTGTGTCCTTATGCAGAATGATATAGTTATTTCCTATGCATCAAGGCAGTTAAAAATTAAGGAACAAAACTATCCTACTCATGATCTTGAGTTAGCTAATGTGATATTCACTCTATAAATATGGATACACTATCTCTATTGTGAAAGATGTGAGATATATATGGATCACAAGAGTCTAAAATATATATTCTCATAGAAAGAACCCAAACATGAAGCGGGAAATTGCTGATTATGTATCAAGATTTTCAGTCTGTCAAAAAGTGAAGGCTAGACGACAATATTCTAGAGGATTTATGCAACCTCTACCTATTCCTATGTGGAAATGGGATGAAATCATCATGTATTTTTTCACTGGATTACCAAAAACTTCAATAAAGAAAAATTCAATATGGGTAATTGTTGATCGACATACGAAATCTTCACATTTCCTTGCTATAAGGGAGGATTTTCCAACGGAACGCCTAGAATGACTCTATATCAATGAAGTTGTGAGACCTCATGGAGTACCTATATCAACTGTATTTAATCATGATCCAAAATTTACATCGAAATTCTAGAAAAGTATTTAGAAATCTTTGGATATTGAGCTTTGATTAAATACCACTTACCACCCATAAACTGATAGGAAATCAGAAAGGATGAACCAAAACTTATAAGACATGTTGAGATCATGTTCAATTGACTTTAAAGGTATGTGGGATCAATATTTACCTTTAGTGGAGTTTTATTACAATAAAAGTTTCCATTAAAGAATTTAAATGGAACCATATGAAGTATTTTATGGAAAGAGATGTTGTACACCAACATGTTGGGGTGAAGTTGGAGAAAGGAAGATTGTGGGCCCAGAGCTTGTGGAGGAAACAACAGAAAAGGTAATTACTATTCAAGGCCATATCAAATCATCTCAAATAAGAAAAAGATATATGCAGATAATCGAAGGAAGGATCTGGAGTTTAAAGTGGGAGATCAAGTTTTCTTTAAAGTATCTCAATGGAAGGGTGTTATAAGATTTTGGAAGAAAGGGAAACTGAACCCTAGGTACATAGTCCCTTTTCAAATTATAGAGATAATTGCATTTGTTGCATATCATTTAAATATTCCACCTATCCTGTCTAAAGTACACAATTTGTTCCATGTCTCATTACTGAGAATGTACATGCCAGACCCAACGCATGTACTCACTTCTGAATGTATATAATTGGAGCCTGAACTATCTTACTGTGAAGAGCCTATCTAGATTATAGACACTAAAAAACAAGTTCTGGGCAATTGGATGACTCAACTAGTAAAAATAAATTGAAAAAAAACATAAAATCGAAGAGGCAACATGGGAACCTGAGGAGCTTGTGATAAAGAACTACCCAAATCTCTTTGTGAGGTAACATTCTAGTAATTTTGAGGATGGAATTTTTTTAAGGAAGGGATACGGTAAAACCCCAAGATTTTAAAAAAAATAATGTAGAATGCATAAAACACTAAGCCTCTACAAAACACCACTTTGTTATAACATATCCAGTATACATAATTTTTCTACCTCTGTGATTTGAATTTCCAAAAACTGAAATACACGGTTGCGTTCAGTAAGATATTTAGAGTCTGATAAGAGAAACTAAATTTTTATGAATAGTATCATACCCTTTTGAATATTAACATACCCTTATGAATAATAATGTTACACTTATGAATTGTAATGAATAGTAAATCATCCAAAATAATAGAATCTTCACCCATGAACATAGAAATTCAATTTTGACATCTTATAAGTTGAAAAAACAATCATAGTATAAGTATTGGTTTTTTATGTCATTAATACTTTAATAAATATTTTATGATTAATTTAATAATTTAAAATGGAAATGTATTTTCATAAAATTTTGTCATAAATTGTTTCTTTATTGTCTTATGGCTATAAGATAATTTTATAAGACCTTGATTAATTTCTCAACGTGATATAAAATGAGTTATAGTTTTAATGTTGGTTTTTTGGATTAAATTATTATTTTATTTAAAAATAAAATATAAAATATTAATAAAATTATTTTCAAAAAATGGATTATATTTTTTAATTATAAACATTTAAAAATGGTTGGTGTGATTTTTTGGGATTTTTCTAAAATACTTGATTTTTTCTTAAGTAGTAAAAATACAGTTTGGAATTTTTGGTATGTTTAATGCCATCATAATGGTGTAATAAAAATTATAAAATTCTGTACGAATTTTTTATAGTAAAATATTATATGATGTGTCCCAAGTGGCTAATACCATGGGAAAATACCATGGTAAAGCTCATGGTTTTTCAAAAAACACTAATGAGGTGTCCTTTAAAATTAATAAAAAAATTCCCTCTCATTTACTATAAATAATCACTCATTCCTTTGTATTATTTCATTAAAAACTATTAATCCTCAAATACTTGGTAGTTTTACCTCCCTTGGAGTCCTCCTAATGTGTACTCAATCCCCCAAGGTCCCAACCTTCATTTTTTATTAGTTACTCAATAAGCTAAGGGAATCTACCACCCTTCTCTTTTTCAAGCACTCTTTTTATGTTATTCTCTTTTAATTCCATTTGGATTATGTTGTGATATGTAATTACATATCCCCTTTAATTTCCATATTATTTAATAATGATGATATACCCATTTTATCTCAACAAAATATTTTATAAATTTTTTAGCAGCGTCCTTAGGCTGCCGAATGTTTCGTAATGGATTTCTCAACTTTTCTTTTATTTTGAGTTCCTTTCTTTTCTTTCATCACATACTTCCATAAAAATATTATGATAACTCAAGTAACTTCATGTACTATGATTTTGTTTTGATAATGTAATAATTCATCATCATCTCTCTTTTCCCATTCTTTTGTACTAAAAATGATAACATCATCTGGGAGGTGTTAATTTATCACATTTAAGGATGAGGGATTTTCAGTTTCCTTTATCATCTTCAATTCTGGTCATAAACCCATTTTGATGGTTTAAACAGACTATAATATATATATTATAACTTATCTAAGGTTCTGTAATCTTTTTGTACATGTAATATTAATGTTTAAATCAAAATTAGTTTGTTGTGATCAAAAAACCCACAAATTAACGCAAACAATTAAAATTAAATATTTATATAATGATTCATATTCACTCCCAATAACCAAATAGATTTTATAAATAAGTAATCTTCTATATTTTCTATAATAACATATAACTTTAATTATGTACAACTATCATATTTCTACATGTTTATCTGTATAAGAATATAAGTAATCTATTCATGAAAACCAACGAAGAAAACACTCCCAAACAATGAAATTGAATCTTTTAACCCATGGAAAGGCCATGAATGAACCTAATAAGTTTATAAAAAATCAATTACATGTTGAGGAGGTTCTGGAAATCATTAATTTATGAAACTAAATTTTATTATTCATGTAATTAAGATCACGTAAGGAACACCTTCGGACTTAAGGTAAGGGTTTTCCACCCAAACCTCCATTTTCATTCGAGTTACTTTTATGATCTAATTACCTCAATAAAATTATTATTAATTCTTATTTACACCTCATAATTTCTATTTGAATGTTCTATATATTTTTTCCAACCAGAATCTTAACTTTATTTAAGGGTATTTATATTCTTCCCGATATACAACCCCGATTCATGGGAATTTCTCAAACTCTTGCCAATTTTTAAGGGAACTATATAATATATTTTTATCAAACATTATCTTTCTAAAATCACTCATTTTATAATTAAAATACTATCTTACTTCACTTATATTTTTATACAAATACTTTTTGAAAATAAGTCTTCTTTACAAAGTAAAATAGCATTTATCTCAAGAATTACTCGATGATTTTAAAAGAGTATCTTCATCTATTTCAAAATTCTTTTTTATTATTGTATATTATATCATATACCATGTTTAATTGAATATTTTATGATTATTTTGACTATATATGTTCTATATTAAAACCATTCACCAATTTACATTGAATGGTTAGTGTTTATGCTTAATGTTCGGGGAACGTTATTAACATTTTGTATGTTAGTTTCAAAATGAATGTATATATTATTTATGTCTAACCTTGTTCATATGAGGAATGTATTGGAGTTAGTAAGTGATGGGTGGGGACCACTATATCCCCTCGATGCATCGGTAGGTCTCATGAGACAAACTACGGTCTTGACACAAGGCTTTGACAAAATGATTATTTATGGTCTTGGCACGAGGCCTTGATGGTTTGGTTATGATGTCCAACATTATGCATTCTCTTCTTATGAAACTATTAATTGAAAGTTTTCATGGTTATTTCACTATTATAATACCCATGATTATGATTTATTATGGATTTTTTAATTAATCTCTTTTTCCTTCAATAATGTGTTCAAGTTCATTTTTTAGAGGCATGTGTTTTTAGTTATTCACCATGAATAATATTTGTATTTATAACATCTTCTTCTGTATTTTGTAACCTTACTAAGCATTTGAGATCACCCCTTTATTATGTTTCATTTTCCCAGGACATGAAGAGGTATATAATGAATGACATACAGAAATATCCTTGGATCTATAGATGTTTTCAAAGGAGTTTTTAAGTGGTTTTTTGTTTCAAGTTGTAATGTTGAAATTATGTATATATCTTGTTTCCAAAGATAATAAACTACTTGGTCCTTTGTGATATATATTACTTTTTATATTCTAATGAAATAAAATAAGATACCAGCTCTCATAAACTGGTTTTGGGTCCTCACAGTTGGTATCAAAGGAAGTTTAATAGAAAATTTGGAAACTATATTTAGAAAACGTAGATTTTGGAACAATAAATTAGTAAGTATTGGAGGATAAACATACAATAAGATCTTGGATTTTTTTTAAGGAATAGATTATGTGGATATTTCTAGAAAATACATCCATGTATGGATATTACAATTGTATTTGGTTCTGGAAAAGATGTACCTTGGAGTGAAAACTTCGACAATGTGTTTTGGTCTTGACCCAGTGTATCCTGGTAAATGACAACGGGCCTTTCTACGCACCTGGTTTGATACTATTGGGGGATATACTTAGGATAATTCATATCTTCTTTAAAATACATTATGAAGTATTTAAATGTAAATTTTTTCTCAAATAAACCATGTTTATGATAATGATATTAGCTATGTATATAATTTCAATTTATGATAAGTATTTTTCTATGTTGAGATTATACATTATGATTCATAATCTAATCTTGTGTATGCCATTATTTAGAAATGGCACCTAGTTTAAGGAATGGAAATTGCATGAATGTTCATGTATCGTGTAGTGATTTCCCTTCAATGAAAGATAGTGATGTTGGATTAGGTGTTGTGACTAGTGAAGAGAAACTTATAACTATACCGGGATAGTTGAGTCGAGTTAATAATAATAACCTTACCTGTATGGAACATACAGATCCATAATGTGGGGTAGCTATGTTAGATAGATTTATGTGACAACATCCTCCATCATTTAATGGGACAACAAAACCATTCGTAACAAAGAAGTGGATAAGTTTATTAGAGAAGATATTTCTCACTTTGGGATGTAACGAAAGATAGAGGGTTTTCATGGGAGTTTATCAATTATCAGGAGATGTGGATTAGTGGTATTATTTAATCCAAAACATAAAGGAGGTGGAATAAATAGAAGAAAATAAATGGAGGGATTTTAGGGAAATATTATTAGAAAAATACTTCCCTCGTGAATAGAGAGTAGATATTGAAATGTAGTTATTGAATCTGAGGAAAAAAGAGGATGATAATGTTGCAAAGTATGAAGCTAACTTCACGTGGTTAGCAAGGAATTCCATGGACTACATTAATAATCCAATGATAAATATTGATATATTATTTGATGTTTGAAACCATTCCTCTAAAGGGATCTAGTCTCCCAAAGTTTCTCATCATATGAATATATAGTCTCAAGTGCTATCAAGATGAAAAAGGAATTATTTATGTCTCATGCTTTTAAGGGAATGAAAGAGAAGAATAGGGAAGCTGAAAACTTTGGAAAAGGAAATTAATAAATGGGTAAGAATGGAATATTTGGCCTTCTACCCTGTGATAATTATGGGAAGAGACACTCTTGTACTTTCCTGAAGGCTATGGGTGTTTGTTACAAGTTTGGAGATAAATGACACCTATCTTGGGATTTTACGGGGAAGAAAGAAGATATCAATGTTCAATTATACAATTTTTGGAAGAGGGGAAACTATGAAAATGATTGTCCTAGGTGTCAAGGAAATGTTCCCTAAATAAGTCCAAGGGAGAAAGGCCAAGATTATGCAGTCACATCTGTGGAGGTTGAAGTTTCTAATGATGTGGTGGAAGGTAATTTAATCATTTCCTTGAATTTATCCAATAATTTATTTGATTTTGGATCATCATATTCATTCATATCTTCCTATTTTTCCAAGAAAATTTGATATTTTTAATTTCATTTAATAAGGGAGTTTTTAGTAAAAACTTCCATGGGAAATATCGTTGCAATAAAGTTATGTCACTCAGTCTCCATTATGGAATATAAACGTTCTTTATCTAATAATTTTATTATCATACCCATGATTGACTTTGATATAATCCTCGGTATGGATTAGATTTTGAACCATGATGCAAAATTTTATTTCTATAAGGAGAAGGTTACAACTTTTGAGTATGATATGGAATCACTTATCTGTAGGGAAGAAATATCACCATCTGATTCTCATCTAAATCCAACCCCAGTAGCTATAATGAATTCAATTATTAGGGAGGAAGGGAATGAAATAACTATGGATGAGGAAAAGAATGTTAAAATATAGTATGTACCTATTGTGTAAGAATATGTAGATGTCTTTCTAGAGGATTTACTTGGACATCTTCCAGAATGGGAAATTGAGTTTTCCATTAACTTAATTCCTAATTCAGGGCACATATCAAAGACCCATTATAGAATGGACACTATGGAATTAGTGTAACTAAAGAAACAACTAGAGGAATTGAGTGATAAATGATTTATTTTCCCTAGTGTTTCTCCATGGGGAGCCCCTGTTCTTTTCATTAATAAGAAAGATGGATCTATGTGGTTGTGCATTGACTATAGGGAGATCAATTCTATAAAAATAAAGAATAAGTATCCCCTATATCACATTGATGATTTATTTGATCAAATTCATGGGGACCAATAATTTTTGAAGATTGATATTCGATCTAGATATCATCAGTTATGTTTGAGGAAGGAAGATATTCCAAATATAGCATTTTGAACCAGGTATGGGCATTACAAGTTTACAGTTATGCCTTTTGGACTGACTAATGCACCCTCTATCTTCATTGGTCTAATGAATAGGGTTTTCAAGAAATATATTGATGAATTTTTGGTGGTATATATTGATGGTATCTTTGTATATTCCAAAATCTACTAAGATCATGAAAATCACTTGCACACTATTCTAAAGACTCTTAGAAGAAATGAATTATATGGAAAGTTTATCAAGTGTGAATTTTGGATTTAATCGGTTTCCTTTCTTGGCCACATTATCTCTAAGGATGGATATATATTGATCTTTTGAAGCAAATGTTTGTTCAATAATGGAATACTCAAATGAACATAAATGAGGTACATAGTTTTATTGGTTTAGTAGCTATTATTAGCATTTCATTCAAAAATTCACCTGTTTAGCCAACCTAGTGACCAAGATTACACGTAAAGGGATTAAGTTCATATAGAAAAAAAGTATGTGAGGATTGTTTCTAAGAATTTAGGAAAATATTAGTGAATGATCTGATCCTAAATCTACCATTAGGGAATGATTTGTTTGTGATCTATAGTGATGCATCAAAAAAGGACTTGGTTGTTCCCTTATACAGAATGATAGAGTTATTTTATATGAATCGAGGTTGTTAAAAATTCATGAACAAAACTATCCTTTTCATGATATTGAGTTAGATACAGTCTTTTATCTAAAAGTATAAATACACTATCTCTATAGTGAAATATGTGAGATATATACGAATCACAATATTCTAAAATATATATTCTCATAGAAAGAACTCAACATGAAGAGGGAAATTGTTGATTATGTATCAAGATGTTTAGTTGGTCAAAAATTGAAGGCCAAATGAAAAAATCCTAGAGGATTTATGAAACCTCTGCCTATTCCTACATGGAAATGGGATGACATCACCATGTATTTTTCACTAGATTACCCAAAACTCCAACAAAGAATGATGAAATATGGGTAATTGTTGATCAACTTATGAAATCTAAACATTTATTTTCTATAAGGGATTATTTTTCATTGGAACACCTAGAATGAATCTATATAAGTGATATTGTGAGACTTTATGGATCACCTCTCTCAATTATGTCTGATCTTGATCCAAAATTTACATAAAAATTCTAGAAAAGTCTTCGTAATGCTTTGGATACTAAGCTTTGATTGAGTACTGCTTACCACCCACAAACTAACAGGAAATTAGGAAGGACGAACCAAACCTTTTAGGACATGTTGAGATCATATTATCTTAACTTTCAAGGAATTTGGGATCAATATTTTCCTTTAGTGGAGTTTACTTACAATAATATTTTCCATTCAAGTATTCAAATGTCACCATATGAATCATTGTATGGAAAGATATGGCGTAGAACAAAATGTTGGGGTGAAGTTGGAGAAAGGAAGATTGTGGGCCCAAAACTTGTAGAGGAAATAATAGAAAAGGTAAATAATATTCAAGGCCATACCAAAGCAGCTCAAAAAGATAAAAAATCTATGCAGATAATCGAAGGAAGTATCTGGAGTGTCAAGTGAGAGATCAAGTTTTCTTAAAAGTATCTCTATGGAAGGGTGTTATAAGATTTGGGGAGAAAGGGAAATTGAGCCCTTGGTACATAGGCCCTTTTGAAATTTTAGAGAGAATTGGATCTGTTTCATATCATTTGGATAAGCCACCTAACCTGTCTAAAGTACACAATGTGTTCCATGTCTCATTGCAGAGAAAGTACATACCAGACCCAATGCATTTCCTCACTTCTGAACGTATAGAATTGGAACCTGACCTATCTTACTATGAGGAACCTATCCAGATTCTAGACAATAAATAACAAGTGTTGAGGAATTGGAAGACTCGACTGGTAAAGATACTTTGGAAAAATCAAAGAGGTGATATAGGAACAGTATGATCTTATGATAAATAACTACCCAAATCTCTTTGTGAGGTAACATTATAGTAATTTTGAGGATGGAATTTTTTAAGGAAGGGGTAATGTAAAACCCCATAATTTTGAAAATAAATTTAATATTGAATTCATAAAACACTGAGCCTCTACGAAAAACCACTTTTTTATAACCTATTCAGTATACATAATTTTTCCACCTCTGTGATTTGAATTTCAAAAAACTGACATACACGGTTGCATTCAGTAAGTTATTTAGAGTCTAATAAGACAAACATAATTTTTATAAATAGTAACATACCGTTATGAATATTAAAATACCCTTATGAATAATAATGTTACAATTATGAATAGTAATGGATAGTAAATTGGCCAAAAAATAGAAACTCTATCCATGAATTTGTAAATACAATTTTGATATCTTATAAGTAAAAAATGGTCATATTATAAGTATTTATATTTTTTTATGTCATAAATATTTTAATTAAAATTTTATGATTAATTTTAATAATTTAAAATGGAAATATATTTTCATAAAATTTAATCATAAATTGTTACTTTATTTTCTTATGGTTATAAGATAATTTTATGGGACCTTGATTATTTTCTCAATGTGTTATAAAACGAGTTATATTTTTAAAGTTGTTTTTTTGGTATAAATTATGATTTTATTTAGAAATAAAATTAAAACTATCAATAAAATTATTTTTAAAAAATGAATTTTATTTTTGAATTTTACACATTAAAAAATGGTTGGTGTGAATTTTTTGGATTTTTCTAAAATACTTGATTTTTTTGTGAATAGTAAAGATGGAGTTTTGAGTTTTTGGTATGTTTAATGACATCATAATGATGTAATAATTAATATAAAATAATAGTCAACTTATGTAATGTAAAATATTATATGAGGTGTCCCAAGTAGCTAATACTATGGGCAAATACCATAGGCAAGCCCTTGGTTTTGTAATACCCATTAATGACATGTCCTTTGAAATTAATGAAAAACTCCCTCTCATTTACTATAAATACCCACTCATTCCGTCATTTTATTTGATTAAAAACTCATCATCCTCAAAGCTCTAGTAGGTTTACCTCACTATGAGTCCTCCAAAGGTGTCTTAAAGCCCCCATGGTCCCAACCTTCATGTTATAGTAGTTACTCTACAAGGTAAGGGAATCTACCACCCTTCTCTTTTTTTAAGAACTCTTTTTATGTTATTCTCTATTAATTTATTTTATATTATGTTGTGATATGTACTTTAATATCATCCTTAATTTCCATATTATGTAATAAATATGAGATACCCCTTTTATCTCTTTAAAATATTTCATGAATTTTTAAATTACATTGTTAGCCTGCCGAATTTTTCATAAGGGATTTCTCAACTTTTCTTTTATTTTGAGTTCCTTTCTTTTCCTTCCTAGACTTATTTATTAAAAATGTTATGATAACTCCATCACCTTACATGTACTATAATTTTTTTGTGGTAATTGAATAATTCATCATCATCTCTCCTTTCCCATTATTTTATACTAAAATTGAAAACCCTATCCGAGATGTGTTAATTTATCGAATTCAAGGACGACAGGTTTTCAATTTCTATTACCATCTTCAATTATGGTAGTCGAACCATTTTTATAGTAGAAAAAGACTATAATATATGTATTATAACTTATTTAAGGTTATATAATCGTTTTTTACATGTGATATTAATTAATAAATCAAAATTATTTTATTGTGATAAAAAACCCCCAATTAACCCAGACAATTATCATTAAAGTTTTACATAATGATTCATATTCCAACCCAATAACCAAATTAATTTTATAAATAATTAATCTTATGTATGTTCAATAATAAAATATAACTTCAATTCTGGATAGTCATTCTCTTTCTACATGTTTATCCACACATGAATATAAGTAATCCAATCATGAAAACCATGGAAGAAAACACTCCCTAACAATGAAATTGAATCTCTTAACCCATAAAAAGGAAATTAATGAACCTAATAAGGTTATACAAAATAAATTTCATGTTGAAGAGGATTTAGAATTAGTAAATTGTAAACATAAATTTTATTATTCCGGTAATTAAGATCAAGTTAGGAACACCTTCGGACTTAAGGTAAGGGTTTTCCACCCAAACCTCCATTTTCATTTGGGATACTATTATTATCTACTTACCTAAATTAAATTTTTATTCATTCATATGTAATCCTCATAATTTCTATGTTAATTTTCTATATATGTGTTCCAACCAGAATCCTACCTTCATTTATGGGGATTTATATTCATCCCCAAATACAATCCCAATTGAAGGGAATTTCTCAAATTATTGCCTATTTTCAAGGGCACTCTATAATCTATTTTTATCAACCAATATATTTATAAAATAAATAATTTTTTTATGAATGTAATATCTTACTTCACTTCTAATTTTATAAAAATAATTTTTCAAAATAACTCTTCTTTTCAAAGTAAAAGAGCATTTACCTCAAGAATTACTTGATGATCTTAAAAGAGTATCTCCATCTATTTTAACACTCTTTTTGATTATTTTATATGATATCACATACCATATTTAATTGAATGGTTTATAATTAGTTTTGACTTTCGATGTGCTATCTTAAAACTATTCACCAATTTACTCTGAATGGATAGTGTTTATGCTTAATGTTTGGGAAATGTTATTGACATTTCATATATTAGTTTCAATATGAATGTATATGTTGTTTATGATTATCCCCATTCATATGAGGAGTGCATTGGACTTAGTAAGTGATGGGTGGGGTCCTCTACATCCCCACAATGCATCAGTAAGTCTCATGAGACAAACTATGGTTTTGGCACGAGGCCTTGACAAACTAATAATTTATGGTTTTGGCATGAGGCCTTTATGGTATGGTTATGATGTCTGAAATTATACATTCCCCCATTATGAAATGATTAATTAAAAGTTCATGAGGTTATTCGACTAGTAGAATACCCATGATTATGCTTTATTATGGCCTTTTTAATTCAACTCTTATTCCTACCATAATGTGTTCAAGTTCATTTTTTAAATGCCTGTGTTTTTTATTTATTAAACATGCCTAATGTTTATATTTATGTTATCTTATGCTATATTTATTACCCTTACTGGGAATTTGAACTCACCCCTTTCTTATGTTTCATTTTCCCAGGACATGAAGAGGTATATTATGAATGACATGTAGAAACAACCTACGAGTTATGGATATTTTCAAAGGAGTTTCTATGTTGTTTTTTTATTTCAAGTTTTAATGTTGAACTTATATATGTATCTTGTTTCCAAAGATACTAAACAACTTAGTCTTGCAGGATTCATATTCCTTGTTTATATTATAAGGAAATAAAATAAGGCACAAGCTCCAAGAAACTGGGGTTGGGTCCTTAGAATGGGTCATCATTCAACTAACTCTATTTTAAAGGATCCAAATATAATGCTTTACTGTTGCTAACATATCCCAATAATGTTACCTTCTTTATCTAGAACTCTCATTTTTTGTACTTTGTATACAACATTTCTTTCTATAATGTCTTCAGTACTACATTCAAGTGACCCTTATGTTCCTCTTTTCTTTTTGAGTAAATAAAAATATCATCTATAAATACTACCCAAAAAAATTTATTTAATCCCTAAAGACTCTATTAATTAAGTCCATGAAGATAGTTGGATCATTAGTGACTCCAAATGGCATCACTATGAACTCATAGTTCCTGTAGCTTATACGAAAAGAAGTCTTAGGGATTTCATTCTTCATTAATTTTACTTGATAATCTCCCAATTGAAGATACACCTTAGAGAATGATTCTGATCCAGGTTTCTGATCTTATAAGTCGTAAATATTTGTTATAGGATACTTTTTCTTTATCATGATTTTATTGGGATCATGATAATCAAAGAAGAGGAGCAAGAACCAATCTTTCTTCTTAATGAAAATGACTAGTTCACCCCATAGTGAAGCACTTAGGTGTGTAAACCCTTTATCAAGGTTCTCCTTTAGTTTATTCTTCATCCCTTGAAGTCCAACAGTGGTTGTTCTATATAGAGTCTTGTATATTGGAATAGCTTGAGGTATAATTTGGATTGAGAACTCAACCTCTCAGCTATGAGGAAGATAGTAAATTATTCGAGAAAGACATCAGTGAATTCTATTACAATGGAAATGTCATCAAGTATGGCATTTTCCTTAGTCTCAATCATTTGAGCTAGATATTCTTTCTCACAAGACAATAATATCCATTCTTGAGAGGATGATACTAAAGGGGATTCATCATTCTCATTTCACTTTTATAGAATTGGAGGGTGGTTTTTTTTATGAATGGTGATTTCCTTATCTCTGAAAATTATGTTGTCTCTATAAAAAAATCCAATCTATGCCCAAAATAGCATCAAATTATTCTAAAGGGAGTATCACAATATTTTTTGGGATATTCATCCCACAAATATGGATAGTGGAGAGGTTATATACTTGGGATGTGAAAATTTTTCCATTTTTCATTTGTGCATATAGACCCACTTCCATGTTTTGAGGTGATATTTGAATAGTTCTAATAAACTTTCATGATATAAAATAATATTTAGAACCATAATGAAATAGTACATTCACTAACCTGAAATGATTAACTATTGTACCTATCATCAGATCATTATCGAGATCCACCTTAGCAATTGTGGTGGCACTACGGGAAAAATAGCTTTTTGCGACGGCCTATTTGCGACGGGATTAATTCTCATCGCAAATAGTCCGTCCCAGAGGTTATTTACGATGCGGGGTTCGTCTCGTCACAAATAATTAGTTATTTGCAACGGGATTTGGGGTCCCATCGCAAAAAAGTAAGGTGCGGTTTGGCGTTCTCTGCGCGCCAATCCGCGGAAAAGTTATTTGCGATGGGGGGATTCCCCCGTCACAAATAGTGCGTCGGTCGGAGGGTTTTTGCGACGGGACCCGTCGCAAATACCGGCGGTGGTAAATAGGTTTTTGTGACGGGATGTTGTCTCGTCGCAAAAAGTGTGTTGGCATGCAACTATTTGCGATGGGACCCGTCACAAATACCCTTTTAACCGCCGACAGAAATTAATGCGGGAAATGGTATTTACGACGGGATACCCGTCGCAAATAGTACCGACGCAACTAATCTAACCTATACATACCCCCCATCCATTTTTCCTACTCTTCCCCTCAATTCTCACTTCCTCTCTCTCTCTCTCTAAACTCTATTTTTAGAGTGAAAATTTCTTTGAGTTAGTTTCTTTTACGAAGAAGTTGTGAAGTCGTCTACATCAATAGGAGATCAAGTTTAAAAGTATTTATATTTTTTTAATGTAGTATTCATTTCATTTTTTTATGTTAATTTTAATTATTGTTGATTAGTCATAATTATATTAGATTTAAATTGTTTTGTTATCTGTATTTATTTGCAATAATAAATTTAAATTATTAGTACTAATTTTTAATAATTAGTAATAATTAATAATTATTAATGACAATTAGTATTGTATATAAATAATTAATAGTAATTAGTAATTAGTAGATGTAATTTGTAGTTATTAATAGAAATTGACGCTAATTAGTAACAATTAGGGGTAATTAGTAATAATTAGGGGTAATTAGTAATAATTGGGGTTAATTAGTAATAATTAAGGCTAATTAGTAATAATTAGCGGTAAATAGTAATAATTAGTGGAAAATAGTAATAATTAGTAATAAATAGTAATAATTAGTAATAAATAGTAATAAATATTAATAATTAGTGATAAATATTAATAAATATTAATAAATAGTAATAAATGGTTATAAATAGTAGTAATTAGTAATAAAGAGTAATAAATAGTAATAATTAGTACTAAATAGTAATAAATAGTAATAATTAGTGATAAATAGTAATAATTAGTAATAATTAGTCATAAATAGTAATAAATAGAAATAATTAGTAATAAACAGTAATAAATATTAATAAATAAGAATAATTAGTAATAAATAGGAATAAATAGGAATAAATACTAATAAATCAGAATAAATATGAACAAATAGGTATTATAAGGCCCCAGCCTTAAACCTTACTTAATCTTGAGTTATTACAATATTACACATTGAGGATCTTTTCAGGTTTAGAGTTTTAGAGAATTAGATCATGAAACTTGCATTACATTCCACATTTAAACAAAGTGGTTACATAAAAGACAGTATTCATTATTCCCATCAACGGAAATATATTTAAAATAAAACATGGATTCTTTCTTAACACATCCTTGACACTATCATCACATCATGTACCCTTCCCTTGACCTATGAAAAACATTTCAAAAACCTGGGATGAGCATAAAAATCTCAGTAAGGGTTATAAAAATATGGAAAGGAAACATGAGTACATATATACATAAGGATGAGATCGTACTTTACCCATAAAATATAAGCACTTTAACATACCTCATCAAATCATGAATAAATCATAGAAATCATAAGACATAAAGGTAACTTGAGGCATTCATAACATTCTTACGTAGGGAGTAACCCTCTTGGTTACGTTTGGAATACCCATCACAGTATATTCCCTAAATCTATTCGGACAAACCTTAACGTTTCACTCCTTCGCGTTACCCAATGCATTAGAGAGCTATATCGGGCTCACCCGCCCTTAGTTTATCACAGAACCACCTGTATTCATAATAATGCCCAAGAACCATAACATAATTGTATCACATAAAACATGCATAAAGGAAACATAACATTTCCACATTTCAATCACAAGATAACAATACAACACAAAAAAACATTGTGAAAACCATTTTCAATACCAAAATAAAAGAAAAGTAAAACATGGTATTTATTTTTCTTTTAAAAAGAAGGTATGTCTTGTAGAGGAAGCCGAAACTCAAATAACGGTCACGACGTCGGAGAAGTCGTTGTCGCCGCATACGTACAACAAAAACATTCCCTTTTGTCATTTAGTAAAAGATTCTTATAAAAAAAGATTCCTTTTGAATAAATGTAAAAGTCAAAGGGGTTTATACACCGTATAAAAGAAAGTTGTGTATAAAATAAAATATGCCTCAATGAAAGGAGATTGAGACGAAGTCCCATATCTCGTATCCGACTTGACCCGACCGTTCTTTAATCTCCTGAATAATAAACTTGAGTTAATCTCTACTTTATTATGAACCTTTTTCAAGTTCATTATTCCTTTTATTCCATGTTATGAACATCATGTAATCATTTAAGTTAATAATGTTTGTTTTGTCGATATTTGGTTCTTAAGTCGAAAGTGGACTTCTTACAATTACATGTTGTTCGTGTGGTCAAAGGTTCTTTATATCCAAAATGACATTCCTAATTTTTATATCATATATATCATATATATCCAGTGTATACATGTATTTATAATATCACATAATCATTTAGAGGAAAGAAATGAAATGCACCGTTCATGGAGACGATAAGTCGTACGTACGCATGAACGCTACTTTCATTTCTATGTCGTATTAATGGAATTAAAACTATATGAGAGGTATGTATATTTTAATTCCAGAATTATATTAATCATTTAGATGTATCATACATCATATATATCCATTATATATATGTACTTATAATAGTACATTACATTTGGGGATAAGAAATGAAATGCACCGTTCATGGAGACGGTATGTCGTACGTACGCATAAACGCTACTTTCATTTCTATCTCATACTTTAATGGAAAGAAATAATAATGAAATAGAGGTATATAATAATTCTAGTATAACATCATATATAATAACATTAAATCCATCCTTTATACGTCCCACGTATGGCATTAACGAATCACATCACTTTGAGGGGGCGGTAGTCCGCACTTCCTAAAATGAAGACATCGTGTATACCCATAATGGAATCCATAAAGGTAAGACACAAATGAAAAATACAGAAGCATAAGTAAAACATAAACATATTATATATCATATATGCATATAGTTACATCTTAATGGCCACCTTTGAAGGTGTTAAGAGAATGTTGAACAATCATCATTTCGGGAGGTAGAATTTTGTCATCCACGAAAACCGTATGTTCTTTAACCATTTGATGTAGTTGTGTGAGAGTGTATCTCGAATAAATCTTATGAAAACATCCTAGTATATTGAAGATACTTTTTTTGTTACAAAAGAAGTAAATAAAAAGAGTTTAGGGGGGTGGAGAAGCAAAATAAAACAAATGAAGATGAGGGAATGAATTACCTTTAAAAGTGTAACTCCTTTTGATTTGAGCCTAAAGGCTTCCTTTGAAAGGATTCTTCCCAAAGGAAATCCTCTAGGATGAGGAGAGGGGTGTGGAGAGAGTAAATGGTCATGGGTTGGCCGAGCCAAAGGCTTGAGGAGTGTGTGAAATGAGGTAGAGGTGGGGGCCTTTTATAAGAGAGGAGGAGGGGCACTTTTGGAAAGTAAGAAATATTACTTTATTTGAAAATGTGTTTCGGTTTTAAAAGGTCCCACATTGATATAATTCGTGTATAAGGTGATAAGGGTTATAAATACACCCATCCAATAAGTTTTGGACATGTGTAGTTCATAGATTTTACATTATCTTTCCATTTTATTTAAATCGTCAAATAATGATGTCATTGCTGCATCATTATTATGTCATAAATAATTTAATTTATTCAATGTCTAAAAATTATAAAAAAATTAATATGATGTAGGAAATCTTTTTATATTTCCAATGAATATTTATAATAAAAAATATTACTTGTATAACCCCACTTAAAAATTGTTTTAGTAAAACATATCATGTTTGTGTCATTTTTACTTTTACATTAAATAAAAAGTTATTTGTGTCATTTCCCAACCAAAGTGGATCCATGGGGTCCCCAAGTTGACCCATGGATTGTCTTGGTCGGCCATTACACATACAATGAGGTTAGGACATGTTTCAAGTTCATTTCATATTATTAAAACATTATTTTTACCTTAAACTACACTAATTACCTCTAATCGCGATTAAAAACTTAATAAGTTACTATTCACCAAAAAATTATTTTTATCCCATTGAACCAAATTTTACTTCTTAATGACAACCATGTATGTTGGATTTTTTAAATTCAAAACACAAAGATGTCAAAATTTCATTTAAATGGAAAAATCAGTTTTTATAAGTACCACTTAGTGGTTTCACTATTCATCAAAAATTGAAGTTTTTCAGAAAAATCCCAAAAATTCACCCTAAGCTATATTTGATATTCCGAATTCAAAAATGAAGTCCATTTTACAAAATTTAAAACATATAAGTCAAATTAATTAATTTAATAATTAATTCCCGCTGTCAGAGCAAATAGCGTGTTTTTATGAAACAATAAGTATCAAAAGATTGACACTGGTTTAAGTCTGATTTCAAAGTGAAATTAATTCCAACGACCACTATTGGATTTAATGGTAAAAATATATTCTAATTTCACTTTAAAACCAATTCAAAAGATAATATAATCATATAATGAAATTATATTAAAAATAGGTTTTGAATTAAATTACAACATTTTTCACTATTCATTGAAAAAAATGAACTTTATCGGAAAGATACCAAAAATTTACACAAAGTAAATTTTGATGTCACGATTCTTAAGAAGAGTTTTATTTGGTCCAATGGAATGTATAAGAGTGAACAAAACTATATTTAATGACGGTTTGCCATCAAAAGGCGATAAGTGAACCTTTAGTGAGAACTAGGGCATATACGCCTAAAATTGAATTCTTTCTGTATTTTAAGCCTTTATCTTTTATTGGATAAATGTAAAAACATTTAAAAACATGTATAATCATATTTTAGTTATTTATATCCATTCCCGCCAATAAAACGGCTACATGTTAACTACCATTTAAAATAATATTATTTTATTTTTAGAGTGCAACGTAAGATTCCCAATAAACTCGTTGTTGCGTGTTGGGTATGCCATCGAGCATAGCGTCCCCTTTAAAGTCATATTAATACTTTATTCACAAATATGGATAAATATAAAAATGTCATATTCTTTATTTACCTGGGGTGTTACATCCTTCCCCCCTTTTGGTAATTGCGTCCTCGCAATTTTAAAATTGGGCTTGGAAACATCCTTGAAAGTCCCACATCGGAAGAAGAGTCGGTAAAACAATCACTTTAAAATAAATAATGATAAGTACAAAGGTCACCCGAGTTAACCCATACTAGGATTCTAAGTATGAAAACATAGACATGGAGGGGAAAACATAGGGTCATGTTCTGATGGAGAGTGATAGAAAACATGTTTAGGAGAAAGTTAACAATAAGAAAATCACAAACTTGTGATGGGTTAAATGGTGTTGGGTTCCCCAGTAGGAAAAGTTAATATACAACATTTTTGTTTTAAGTTACTTAATATTGAGGAATTTATTCATAAGGAAGAATAATCACTTATCATGTTGACTTTCAACTTTTACTAGATTCCTTAATCAAACTCATATTTTTTCCAAAAGACGAGTATTTAGGGAGACTTGTTCGCATTAAGAGTACTATAATCAACTTCTAGAGAATCACCTAATCCACCAAAGAGAACTATATACTTCCCATTTCTTTAGGCTTTAACCAAAACCAAAAACAAAAGGTTTGTACAAGGTCAGATTATCCAGAAAAGGATAACCCATTAAAAAGAAAATCCAAGCTTAATCTCCAAAATTTGTCCAACAAAACCCAAAGATCAACGAGAACCATTCTATAATCAATTTGTCCATAAAATTCTTCAAAGTAAACCAATATAAGATTGAAACCCAAATATTTGAAGGATTTATTCACATAGTCTTCCATGTTAAATCGTAACATTTATCTCCAAACAACATCAGTTGCTGCTAAAGTCTCATATTGAAAAGTAATTAACCGAATCACATATCCTCCATGATAGGTCAATCATTTTCATAAATAACCCAAAATCAACTTACTCTTAATTCATAAAATCATATAACTAGAAAGAATCGGTCAAACTAACCAGGGACTTCACGTAGTCCAGTGGTAGGTGATAAATACCAGTCGCACTTTGGTTGTGGGTTCGATTCCCGCAGCTTTGTCCGACGCGACGGGTTGTCACACGGTCTGCGTGTTGTCCTTTTTCCAAAACTCTATAATTCTTAAAACATTCCCCAAAAAGAGATAAAATCATCAAAAATAACCATAACATAATTTAACCTCAATTTTATCTCATGCCTTTCACTTCAATCATAACATATAGTAACCCATAATTACCTCAAAAGTAAGGATCATATAAACTCTAATGGTTACCTTTATAATTATTACCTGAACTTCCACATGGATTAGTCATCTCGTACATGATGCATTAAAGATCATACCAAGGTTCAAGTGGTTGATCATGACTTCTTGATAGTTGGTTTAGAACAACCACGAGTTTCCTCATTGAATCCCCCATTTTATCTAGTATCTTAATCATAGAACCACCATAGTTTCCTTCAAACCTGTTGTCTCTTTGGTTCCTGCTAGATCCATCCATTCACTAAAAACAGAAATGTCAGTGTGAGTATATCAACAAAACCATCATGTACTAATGAGGAAGGTAAACAATAAGATACACTTACTCAATCACTTTATCTAAAACTAGGACTCTTTCTGAAATCCTATCCATTATGGTACTGTCACTTATGCTTAAAGAATACCCTAACCTCTAAAGTTATCTAAACCGACCTCTGATACAAACTATAAGGCCCAAGCCTTAAACCATACTTAATCTTGAGTTATTACAAGATTACACATTGAGGATCTTTTCAGGTTTAGAGTTTTAGAGAATTAGATCATGAAACTTGCATTACATTCCACATTTAAACAAAGTGGTTACATAAAAGACAGTATTCATTCTTCCCATCAACGGAAACATATTTAAAATAAAACATGGATTCTTTCTTGACACATCCTTGACACTATCATCACATCATGTACCCTTCCCTTGACCTGTGAAAAACATTTCCAAAACTTGGGATGAGCATAAAAAGCTCAGTAAGGGTTATAAAAATATGGAAAGGAAACATGAGTACATATATACATAAGGATGAGATCGTACTTTACCCATAAAACATAAGCACTTTAACATACGTCATAAAATCATGAATAAATCATAGAAATCATAAGACATAAAGGTAACTTCAGGCATTCATAACATTCTTACATAGGGAGTAACCCTCTTGGTTACGTTTGGAATACCCATCATAGTATATTCCCTAAATCTCTTCAGAGAAACCTTAACATTTCACTCCTTCGCATTACCCAATGCATTGGAGAGCTATATCGGGCTCACCTGCCCTTAGTTTATCACGAAACCACCCCTCTTCATAATAATGCCCAAGAACCATAACATAATCGTATCACATAAAACATGCATAAAGGAAACATAACATTTCCACATTTCAATCACAAGATAACAATACAACACAAAAAAACATTGTGAAAACCATTTTCAATACCAAAATAAAAGAAAAGTAAAACATGGTATTTATTTTTCTTTTAAAAAGAAGGTATGGCTTTTAGAGGAAGCCGAAACTCAAATAACGGTCACGACGTCGGAGAAGTCGTTGTCGCCGCATACGTACGACAAAAACATTCCCTTTTGTCATTTAGTAAATTCTTAGTATAAAAAATATTCCCTTTGAATAAACGTAAAAGTCAAAGGGGTTTATACACCGTATAAAAGAAAGTTGTGTATAAAATAAAATATGCCTCAATGAAAGGAGATTGAGACGAAGTCCCATACCTCGTATCTGATGTGACCCGACCGTTCTTTAATCTCCTAAATAATAAACTTGAGTTAATCTATACTTGATTATGAACCTTTTTCAAGTTCATTATTCCTTTTATACCATGTTATTAACATCATGTAATCATTTAAGTTAATAATGTTTGTTTTGTCGATATTTGGTTCTTAAGTCGAAAGTGGACTTCTTACAATTACATGTTGTTCATGTGGTCAAAGGTTCTTTATATCCAAAATGACATTCCTGATTTGGATATCATATATATCATATATATCCAGCGTATACATGTATTTATAATATCACATAATCATTTAGAGGAAAGAAATGAAATGCACTGTTCATGGAGACGGTAAGCCGTACGTACGCATGAACGCTACTTTCATTTCTATGTCGTGTTAATGGAATTAACACTATATGAGAGATATGTATATTTTAATTCCAGAATTATATTAATCATTTAGATGTATCATACATCATATATATCCATTATATATATGTACTTATAATAGTACATTACATTTGGGGATAAGAAATGAAATGCACCGTTCATGGAGACGGTAAGCCGTACGTACGCATGAACG
The DNA here is from genome assembly GCA_963277665.1 of Viscum album. NCBI lineage: Eukaryota > Viridiplantae > Streptophyta > Magnoliopsida > Santalales > Viscaceae > Viscum > Viscum album. The sequence goes on along the minus strand of OY728133.1, from coordinate 1,325,639,958 downwards.
CTACTTTCATTTCTATCTCATACTTTAATGTAAAGAAATAATAATGATATATAGGTATATAATAATTCAAGTATAACATCATATATAATAACATTAAATCCATCCTTTATACGTCCCACGTATGGCATTAACGAATCACATCACTTTGAGGGGGCGGTAGTCCGCACTTCCTAAAATGAAGATATCGCGTATACCCATAATGGAATCCATAAAGGTAAGACACAAATGAAAAATACAGAAGCATAAGTAAACCATAAACATATTATATATCATATATGCATATAGTGACATATTAATAGCCACCTTTGAAGGTGTTAAGAGAATTTTGAACAATCATCGTTTCGGGAGGCAGAATTTCGCCATCCACGGAAACCGTATGTTCTTTAACCATTTGATGTAGTTGTGTGAGAGTGTAGCTCGAATAAATCTTATAAAAACATCCTAGTATATTGAAGATACTGGTGTTGTTACAAAATAAGTAAATAAAAAGAGTTTAGGGGGGTGGAGAAGCAAAATAAAACAAATGAACATGAGGGAATGAATTACCTTTAAAAGTGTAACTCCTTTTGATTTGAGCCTAAAGGCTTCCTTTGAAAGGATTATGCCCAAAGGGAATCCTCTAGGATTAGGAGAGAGATGTGGAGAGAGTAAATGGGCAGGGGTTGGCCGTGCCAATGGCTTGAGGAGTGTGTGAAATGAGGTAGAGGTGGGGGTCTTTTATAAGAGGAGAGGAGGGGCACTTTTGGAAAGTATGAAATATTACTTTATTTGAAAATGTGTTTCGGTTTTAAAAGGTCCCACATTGATATAATTCGTGGATAAGGTGATAAGGGTTAAAAATCCACCCATCCAATAAGTTTTGGACATGTGTAGTCCATAGATTTTACATTATCTTTCCATTTTATTTAAATCGTCAAATAATGATGTCATCGCTGCATCATTATTATGTCATCAATAATTTAATTTATTCAATTTCTAAAAATTATAAAAAAATTAATATGATGTAGGAAATCTTTTTATCTTTCCAATGATTATTTATAATAAAAAATATTACTTGTATAACCCCACTTAAAAATTGTTTTAGTAAAACATATCATGTTTATGTCATTTTTACTTTTACATTAAATAAAAAGTTATTTGTGTCATTTCCCAACCAAAGTGGATCCATGGGGTCCCCAAGTTGACCCATGGATTTTCTCGGTCGGCCATTACACATAAAATGAGGTTAGGACATGTTTCAAGTTCATTTCATATTATTAAAACATTATTTTTACCTTAAACTACACTAATTACCTCTAATCGCGATTAAAAACTTAATAAGTTACTATTCACCAAAAAATTATTTTTATCCCATTGAACCACATTTTACTTCTTAATGACAACCATGTATGTTGGATTTTTTAAATTCAAAACACAAAGATGTCAAACTTTCATTTAAACGGAAAAATCAGTTTTTATAAGTACCACTTAGTGGTTTCACTATTCATCAAAAATTGAAGTTTTTCAGAAAAATCCCAAAAATTCACCCTAAGCTATATTTGATATTTCGAATTCAAAAATGAAGTCCATTTTACAAAATTTAAAACATATAAGTCAAATTAATTAATTTAATAATTAATACCCGCTGTCAGAGCAAATAGCGTGTTTTTATGAAATAATAAGTATCAAAAGATTGACACTGGTTTAAGTCTGATTTCAGAGTGAAATTAATTCCAACGACCACTATTGGATTTAATGGTAAAAATATATTATAATTTCACTTTAAAACCAATTCAAAAGATAATATAATCATATAATGAAATTATATTAAAAAGAGGTTTTGAATTAAATTACAACATTTTACACTATTCATTGAAAAAAATGAACTTTATCGGAAAGATACCAAAAATTTACACAAAGTAAATTTTGATGTCATGATTATTAAGAAGAGTTTTATTTGGTCCAATGGAATGTATAAGAGTGAACAAAACTATATTTAATGATGGTTTTCCATCAAAAGGCGATAAGTGAACCTTTAGTGAGAACTAGGGCATATACGCCTAAAATTGAATTCTTTCTGTATTTTAAGCCTTTATCTTTTATTGGATAAATGTAAAAACATTTAAAAACATGTATAATCATATTTTAGTTATTTCTATCCATTCCCGCCAATACAACGGCTACATGTTAACTACCATTTAAAATAATATTATTTTATTTTTAGAGTGCAACGTAAGATTCCCAATAAACTCGTTGTTGCGTGTTGGGTACGCCATCGAGCATAGCGTCCCCTTTAAAGTCATATTAATACTTTATTCACAAATATGGATAAATATGAAAATGTCATATTCTTTATTTACCTGGGGTGTTACATCCTTCCCCCCTTTTGGTAATTGCGTCCTCACAATTTTAAAATTGGGCTTGGAAACATCCTTGAAAGTCCCACATCGGAAGAAGAGTCGGTAAAACAATCACTTTAAAATAAATAATGATAAGTACAAAGGTCACCCGAGTTAACCCATACTAGGATTCCAAGTATGAAAACATGGACATGGAGGAGAAAACATAGGGTCATGTTCTGATGGAGAGTGATAGAAAACATGTTTAGGAGAAAGTTAACAATAAGAAAATCACAAACTTGTGATGGGTTAAATGGTGTTGGGTTCCCCAGTAGGAAAAGTTAATAGACAACATTTTTGTTTTAAGTTACTTAATATTGAGGAATTTATTCATAAGGAAGCATAATCACTTATCATGTTGACTTTCAACTTTTACTAGATTCCTTAATCAAACTCATATTTGTTCCAAAAGACGAGTATTTAGGGAGACTTGTTCGCATTAAGAGTACTATAATCAACTTCTAGAGAATCACCTAATCCACCAAAGAGAACTATATACTTCCAATTTCTTTAGGCTTTAACCAAAACCAAAAACAAAAGGTTTGTACAAGGTCAGATTATCCAGAAAAGGATAACCCATTAAAAAGAAAATCCATGCTTAATCTCCAAAATTTGTCCAACAAAACCCAAAGATCAACGAGAACCATTCTATAATCAATTTGTCCATAAAATTCTTCAAAGTAAACCAATATAAGATTGAAACCCAAATATTTGAAGGATTTAGTCACATAGTCTTCCAAGTTAAATCGTAACATTTATCTCCAAAAAACATCAGTTGCTGCTAAAGTCTCATATTGAAAAGTAATTAACCTAATCACATATCCTCCATGATAGGTCAATCATTTTCATAAATAACCCAAAATCAACTTACTCTTAATTCATAAAATCATATAAATAGAAAGAATCGGTCAAACTAACCAGGGACTTCACGTAGTCCAGTGGTAGGTGATAAATACCAGTCGCACTTTGGTTGTGGGTTCGATTCCCGCAGCTTTGTCCGACGCGACGGGTTGTCACATGGTCTGCGTGTTGTCCTTTTTCCAAAACTATATAATTCTTAAAACATTCCCCAAAAAGAGATAAAATCATCAAAAATAACCATAACATAATTTAACCTCAATTTTATCTCATGCCTTTCACTTCAATCATAACATATAGTAACCCATAATTACCTCAAAAGTAAGGATCATATAAAATCTAATGGTTACCTTTATAATTATTACCTGAACTTCCACATGGATTGGTCATCTCGTACATGATGCATTAAAGATCATACCAAGGTTCAAGTGGTTGATCATGACTTCTTGATAGTTGGTTTAGAACAACCACGAGTTTCCTCATTGAATCCCCCATTTTATCTAGTATCTTAATCATAGAACCACCACGGTTTCCTTCAAACCTGTTGTCTCTTTGGTGCCTGCTAGATCCATCCATTCACAAAAAACAGAAATGTCAGTGTGAGTATATCAACAAAACCACCATGTACTAATGAGTAAGGTAAACACTAAGATACACTTACTCAATCACTTTATCTAAAACTAGGACTCTTTATGAAATCCTATCCATTATGGTACTGTCACTTATGCTTAAAGAATACCCTAACCTCTAAAGTTATCTAAACCGACCTCTGATACCAACTATAAGGCCCAAGCCTTAAACCTTACATAATCTTGAGTTATTACAAGATTACACATTGAGGATCTTTTCAGGTTTAGGGTTTTAGAGAATTAGATCATGAAACTTGCATTACATTCCACATTTAAACAAAGTGGTTACATAAAAGACAGTATTCATTCTTCCCATCAACGGAAACATATTTAAAATAAAACATGGATTCTTTCTTGACACATCCTTGACACTATCATCACATCATGTACCCTTCCCTTGACCTGTGAAAAACATTTCAAAAACTTGGGATGAGCATAAAAAGCTCATTAAGGGTTATAAAAATATGGAAAGGAAACATGAGTACATATATACATAAGGATGAGATCGTACTTTACCCATAAAACATAAGCACTTTAACATACCTCATAAAATCATGAATAAATCATAGAAATCATAAGACATAAAGGTAACTTCAGGCATTCATAACATTCTTACGTAGGGAGTAACCCTCTTGGTTACGTTTGGAATACCAATCACAGTATATTCCCTAAATATCTTCAGAGAAACCTTAACGTTTCACTCCTTCGCATTACCCAATGCATTGGAGATCTATATCGGGCTCACCTGCCCTTAGTTTATCACGAAACCACCCCTCTTCATAATAATTCCCAAGAACCATAACATAATCGTATCACATAAAACATGCATAAAGGAAACATAACATTTCCACATTTCAATCACAAGATAACAATACAACACAAAAAAACCTTGTGAAAACCATTTTCAATACCAAAATAAAAGAAAAGTAAAACATGGTATTTATTTTTCTTTTAAAAAGAAGGTATGGCTTGTAGAGGAAGCCGAAAATCAAATAACGGTCACGACGTCGGAGAAGTCGTTGTCGCCGCATACGTACGACAAAAACATTCCCTTTTGTCGTTTAGTAAATGTTTAGTATAAAAAATATTCCTTTTGAATAAACGTAAAAGTCAAAGGGGTTTATACACCATATAAAAGAAAGTTGTGTATAAAATAAAATATGCCTCAATGAAAGGAGATTGAGACGAAGTCCCATACCTCGTATCCGATGTGACCCGACCGTTCTTTAATCTCCTGAATAATAAACTTGAGTTAATCTCAACTTGATTATGAACCTTTTTCAAGTTCATTATTACTTTTATACCATGTTATGAACATCATGTAATCATTTAAGTTAGTAATGTTTGTTTTGTCGATATTTGGTTCTTAAGTCGAAAGTGGACTTCTTACAATTACATGTTGTTCGTGTGGTCAAAGGTTCTTTATATCCAAAATGAAATTCCTGATTTGGATATCATATATATCCAGCGTATACATGTATTTATAATATCACATAATCATTTAGAGGAAATAAATGAAATGCACCGTTCATGGAGACGGTAAGCCGTACGTACGCATGAACGCTACTTTCATTTCTATGTCGTGTAAATGGAATTAACACTATATGAGAGGTATGTATATTTTAATTCCAGAATTATATTAATCATTTAGATGTATCATACATCATATATATCCATTATATATATGTACTTATAATAGTACATTACATTTGGGGATAAGAAATGAAATGCACCGTTCATGGAGACGGTAAGCCGTACGTACGCATGAACGCTACTTTCATTTCTATCTCATAATTTAATGTAAAGAAATAATAATGATATAGAGGTATATAATAATTCAAGTATAACATCATATATAATAACATTAAATCCATCCTTTATACGTCCCACGTATGGCATTAACGAATCACATCACTTTGAGGGGGCGGTAGTCCGCACTTCCTAAAATCAAGATATCGCGTATACCCATAATGGAATCCATAAAGGTAAGACACAAATGAAAAATACAGAAGCATAATTAAACCATAAACATATTATATATCATATATGCATATAGTGACATCTTAATGGCCACCTTTGAAGGTGTTAAGAGAATTTTGAACAATCATCGTTTCGGGAGGCAGAATTTCGCCATCCACGGAAACCGTATGTTCTTTAACCATTTGATGTAGTTGTGTGAGAGTGTAGCTCGAATAAATCTTATAAAAACATCCTAGTATATTGAAGATACTGGTTTTGTTACATAATAAGTAAATAAAAAGAGTTTAGGGGGGTGGAGAAGCAAAATAAAACAAATGAACATGAGGGAATGAATTACCTTTAAAAGTGTAACTCCTTTTGATTTGAGCCTAAAGGCTTCCTTTGAAAGGATTATGCCCAAAGGGAATCCTCTAGGATGAGGAGAGAGATTTGGAGAGAGTAAATGGGCAGGGGTTGGCCGAGCCAAAGGCTTGAGGAGTGTGTGAAATGAGGTAGAGGTGGGGGTCTTTTATAAGAGGAGAGGAGGGGCACTTTTGGAAAGTAAGAAATATTAATTTATTTGAAAATGTGTTTCGGTTTTAAAAGGCCCCACATTGATATAATTCGTGGATAAGGTGATAAGGGTTAGAAATCCACCCATCCAATAAGTTTTGGACATGTGTAGTTCATAGATTTTACATTATCTTTCCATTTTATTTAAATCGTCAAATAATGATGTCATCGCTGCATCATTATTATGTCATCAATAATTTAATTTATTCAATGTCTAAAAATTATAAAAAAATTAATATGATGTATGAAATCATTTTAGCTTTCCAATTATTATTTACAATAAAAAAATTTACTTGTATAACCCCACTTAAAAATTGTTTTAGTAAAACATATCATGTTTGTGTCATTTTTACTTTTACATTAAATAAAAAGTTATTTGTGTCATTTCCCAACCAAAGTGGATCCATGGGGTCCCCAAGTTTACCCATGGCTTGTATTGGTCGGCCATTACACATACAATGAGGTTAGGACATGTTTCAAGTTCATTTGATATTATTAAAACATTATTTTTACCTTAAACTACACTAATTACCTCTAATCGCGATTAAAAACTTAATAAGTTACTATTCACCAAAAAATTATTTTTATCCTATTGAACCACATTTTACTTCTTAATGACAACCATTTATGTTGGATTTTTTAAATTCAAAACACAAATATGTCAAAATTTCATTTAAACGGAAAAATCAGTTTTTATAAGTACCACTTAGTGGTTTCACTATTCATCAAAAATTGAAGTTTTTCAGAAAAATCCCAAAAATTCACCCTAAGCTATATTTGATATTCAGAATTCAAAAATGAAGTCCATTTTACAAAATTTAAAACATATAAGTCAAATTAATTAATTTAATAATTAATTCCCGCTGTCAGAGTAAATAGCGTGTTTTTATGAAACAATAAGTATCAAAAGATTGACACTGGTTTAAGTCTGATTTCAAAGTGAAATTAATTCCAACGACCACTATTGGATTTAATGGTAAAAATATATTCTAATTTCACTTTAAAACCAATTCAAAAGATAATATAATCATATAATGAAATTATATTAAAAAGAGGTTTTGAATTAAATTACAACATTTTACACTATTCATTGAAAAAAATGAACTTTATCGGAAAGATACCAAAAATTTACACAAAGTAAATTTTGATGTCACGATTCTTAAGAAGAGTTTTATTTTGTCCAATGGAATGTATAAGAGTGAACAAAACTATATTTAATGACGGTTTTCCATCAAAAGGCGATAAGTGAACCTTTAGTGAGAACTAGGGCATATACGCCTAAAATTGAATTCTTTCTGTATTTTAAGCCTTTATCTTTTATTGGCTAAATGTAAAAACATTTAAAAACATGTATAATAATATTTTAGTTATTTCTATCCATTCCCGCCAATACAACGGCTACATGTTAACTACCATTTAAAATAATATTATTTTATTTTTAGAGTGCAACGTAAGATTCCCAATAAACTCGTTGTTGCGTGTTGGGTACGCCATCAAGCATAGCGTCCCCTTTAAAGTCATATTAATACTTTATTCACAAATATGGATAAATATGAAAATGTCATATTCTTTATTTACCTGGGGTGTTACATCCTTCCCCCCTTTTGGTAATTGCGTCCTCGCAATTTTAAAATTGGGCTTGGAAACATCCTTGAAAGTCCCACATCGGAAGAAGAGTCGGTAAAACAATCACTTTAAAATAAATAATGATAAGTACAAAGGTCACCCGAGTTAACCCATACTAGGATTCCAAGTATGAAAACATGGACATGGAGGAGAAAACATAGGGTCATGTTCTGATGGAGAGTGATAGAAAACATGTTTAGGAGAAAGTTAACAATGAGAAAATCACAAACTTGTGATGGGTTAAATGGTGTTGGGTTCCCCAGTAGGAAAAGTTAATAGACAACATTTTTGTTTTAAGTTACTTAATATTGAGGAATTTATTCGTAAGGAAGAATAATCACTTATCATGTTGACTTTCAACTTTTACTAGATTCCTTAATCAAACTCATATTTTTTCCAAAAGACGAGTATTTAGGGAGACTTGTTCGCATTAAGAGTACTATAATCAACTTCTAGAGAATCACCTAATCCACCAAAGAGAACTATATACTTCCCATTTCTTTAGGCTTTAACCAAAACCAAAAACAAAAGGTTTGTACAAGGTCAGATTATCAAGAAAAGGATAACCCCTTAAAAAGAAAATCCATGCTTAATCTCCAAAATTTGTCCAACAAAACCCAAAGATCAACGAGAACCATTCTATAATCAATTTGTCCATAAAATTCTTCAAAGTAAACCAATATAAGATTGAAACCCAAATATTTGAAGGATTTATTCACATAGTCTTCCAAGTTAAATCGTAACATTTATCTCCAAACAACATCAGTTGCTGCTAAAGTCTCATATTGAAAAGTAATTAACCTAATCACATATCCTCCATGATAGGTCAATCATTTTCATAAATAACCCAAAATCAACTTACTCTTAATTCATAAAATCATATAACTAGAAAGAATCGGTCAAACTAACCAGGGACTTCACGTAGTCCAGTGGTAGGTGATAAATACCAGTCGCACTTTGGTTGTGGGTTCGATTCCCGCAGCTTTGTCCGACGCGACGGGTTGTCACACGGTCTGCGTGTTGTCCTTTTTCCAAAACTGTATAATTCTTAAAACATTACCCAAAAAGAGATAAAATCATCAAAAATAACCATAACATAATTTAACCTCAATTTTATCTCATGACTTTCACTTCAATCATACATATAGTAACCCATAATTACCTCAAAAGTAAGGATCATATAAACTCTAATGGTTACCTTTATAATTATTACCTGAACTTCCACATGGATTGGTCATCTCGTACATGATGCATTAAAGATCATACCAAGGTTCAAGTGGTTGATCATGACTTCTTGATAGTTGGTTTAGAACAACCACGAGTTTCCTCATTGAATCCCCCATTTTATCTAGTATCTTAATCATAGAACCACCACAGTTTCCTTCAAACCTGTTGTCTCTTTGTTGCCTGCTAGATCCATCCATTCACTAAAAACAGAAATGTCAGTGTGAGTATATCAACAAAACCATCATGTACTAATGAGGAAGGTAAACACTAAGATACACTTACTCAATCACTTTATCTAAAACTAGGACTCTTTCTGAAATCCTATCCATTATGGTACTGTCACTTATGCTTAAAGAATACCCTAACCTCTAAAGTTATCTAAACCGACCTCTGATACCAACTATAAGGCCCAAGCCTTAAACCTTACTTAATCTTGAGTTATTACAAGATTACACATTGAGGATCTTTTCAGGTTTAGAGTTTTAGAGAATTAGATCATGAAACTTGCATTACATTCCACATTTAAACAAAGTGGTTACATAAAAGACAGTATTCATTCTTCCCATCAACGGAAACATATTTAAAATAAAACATTGATTCTTTCTTGACACATCCTTGACACTATCATCACATCATGTACCCTTCCCTTGACCTGTGAAAAACATTTCAAAAACTTGGGATGAGCATAAAAAGCTCAGTAAGGGTTATAAAAATATGGAAAGGAAACATGAGTACATATATACATAAGGATGAGATCATACTTTACCCATAAAACATAAGCACTTTAACATACCTCATAAAATCATGAATAAATCATAGAAATCATAAGACATAAAGGTAACTTCAGGCATTCATAACATTCTTACGTAGGGAGTAACCCTCTTGGTTACATTTGGAATACCCATCACAGTATATTCCCTAAATCTCTTCAGAGAAACCTTAACATTTCACTCCTTCGCATTACCCAATGCATTGGAGAGCTATATCGGGCTCACCTACCCTTAGTTTATCACGAAACCACCCCTCTTCATAATAATTCCCAAGAACCATAACATAATCGTATCACATAAAACATGCATAAAGGAAACATAACATTTCAACATTTCAATCACAAGATAACAATACAACACAAAAAAACATTGTGAAAACCATTTTCAATACCAAAATAAAAGAAAAGTAAAACATGGTATTTATTTTTCTTTTAAAAAGAAGGTATGGCTTGTAGAGGAAGCCGAAACTCAAATAACGGTCACGACGTCGGAGAAGTCGTTGTCGCCGCATACATACGACAAAAACATTCCCTTTTGTCGTTTAGTAAATGCTTCGTATAAAAAATATTCCTTTTGAATAAACGTAAAAGTCAAAGGGGTTTATACACCGTATAAAAGAAAGTTGTGTATAAAATAAAATATGCCTCAATGAAAGGAGATTGAGACGAAGTCCCATACCTCGTATCCGATGTGACCCGACCGTTCTTTAATCTCCTGAATAGTAAACTTGAGTTAATATCTACTTGATTATGAACCTTTTTCAAGTTCATTATTCCTTTTATACCATGTTATGAACATCATGTAATCATTTAAGTTAATAATGTTTGTTTTGTCGATATTTGGTTCTTAAGTCGAAAGTGGACTTCTTACAATTACATGTTGTTCGTGTGGTCAAAGGTTCTTTATATCCAAAATGACATTCCTGATTTGGATATCATATATATCATATATATCCAGCATATACATGTATTTATAATATCACATAATCATTTAGAGGAAAGAAATGAAATGCACCGTTCATGGAGACGGTAAGCCGTACGTACGCATGAACGCTACTTTCATTTCTATGTCGTGTTAATAGAATTAACACTATAAGAGAGGTATGTATATTTTAATTCCAGAATTATATTAATCATTTAGATGTATCATACATCATATATATCCATTATATATATGTACTTATAATAGTACATTACATTTGGGGATAAGAAATGAAATGCACCGTTCATGGAGACGGTAAGCCGTACGTACGCATGAACGCTACTTTCATTTCTATCTCATACTTTAATGTAAAGAAATAATAATGATATATAGGTATATAATAATTCAAGTATAACATCATATATAATAACATTAAATCCATCCTTTATACGTCCCACGTATGGCATTAACGAATCACATCACTTTGAGGGGGCGGTAGTCCGCACTTCCTAAAATGAAGATATCGCGTATACCCATAATGGAATCCATAAAGGTAAGACACAAATGAAAAATACAGAAGCATAAGTAAACCATAAACATATTATATATCATATATGCATATAGTGACATCTTAATGGCCACCTTTGAAGGTGTTAAGAGAATTTTGAACAATCATCGTTTCGGGAGGCAGAATTTCGCCATCCACGGAAACCGTATGTTCTTTAACCATTTGATGTAGTTGTGTGAGAGTGTAGCTCGAATAAATCTTATAAAAACATCCTAGTATATTGAAGATACTGGTGTTGTTACAAAATAAGTAAATAAAAAGAGTTTAGTGGGGTGGAGAAGCAAAATAAAACAAATGAACATGAGGGAATGAATTACCTTTAAAAGTGTAACTCCTTTTGATTTGAGCCTAAAGGCTTCCTTTGAAAGGATTCTTCCCAAAGGGAATCCTCTAGGATGAGGAGAGAGATGTGGAGAGAGTAAATGGGTAGGGTTTGGCCGAGCCAAAGGCTTGAGGAGTGTGTGAAATGAGGTAGAGGTGGGGGTCTTTTATAAGAGGAGAGGAGGGGCACTTTTGGAAAGTAAGAAATATTACTTTATTTGAAAATGTCTTTCGGTTTTAAAAGGTCCCACATTGATATAATTCGTGGATAAGGTGATAAGGGTTCGAAATCCACCCATCCAATAAGTTTTGGACATGTGTAGTTCATAGATTTTACATTATCTTTCCATTTTATTTAAATCGTCAAATAATGATGTCATCGCTGCATCATTATTATGTCATAAATAATTTAATTTATTCAATGTCTAAAAATTATAAAAAAATTACTATGATGTAGGAAATCTTTTTAGATTTCCAATTAATATTTATAATAAATAATATGACTTGTATAACCCCACTTAAAAATTGTTTTAGTAAAACATGTCATGTTTGTGTCATTTTTACTTTTACAATAAATAAAAAGTTATTTATGTCATTTCCCAACCAAAGTGGATCCATGGGGTCCCCAAGTTGACCCATGGCTTTTCTTGGTCGTCCATTACACATCCAATGAGGTTAGGACATGTGTCAAGTTCATTTCATATTATTAAAACATTATTTTTACCTTAAACTACACTAATTACCTCTAATCGCGATTAAAAACTTAATAAGTTACTATTCACCAAAAAATTATTTTTATCCCATTGAACCACATTTTACTTCTTAATGACAACCATGTATGTCGGATTTTCGAAATTCAAAACACAAAGATGTCAAAATTTCATTTAAACGGAAAAATCAGTTTTTATAAGTACCACTTAGTGGTTTCACTATTCATCAAAAATTGAAGTTTTTCAGAAAAATCCCAAAAATTCACCCTAAGCTATATTTGATATTCCAAATTCAAAAATGAAGTCCATTTTACAAAATTCAAAACATATAAGTCACATTAATTAATTTAATAATTAATTTCCGCTGTCAGAGCAAATAGCGTGTTTTTATGAAACAATAAGTATCAAAAGATTGACACTGGTTTAAGTCTGATTTCAAAGTGAAATTAATTCCAACGACCACTATTGGATTTAATGGTAAAAATATATTTTAATTTCACTTTAAAACCAATTAAAAAGATACTCTAATCATATAAATAAATTATATTAAAAAGAGGTTTTGAATTAAATTACAACATTTTACACTATTCATTGAAAAAAATGAACTTTATCGGAAAGATACCAAAAATTTACACAAAGTAAATTTTGATGTCCCGATTCTTAAGAAGAGTTTTATTTGGTCCAATAGAATGTATAAGAGTGAACAAAACTATATTTAATGACGGTTCGCCATCAAAAGGTGATAAGTGAACCTTTAGTGAGAACCAGGGCATATACGCCTAAAATTGAATTCTTTCTGTATTTTAAGCCTTTATCTTTTATTGGATAAATGTAAAAACATTTAGAAACATGTATAATCATATTTTAGTTATTTCTATCCATTCCCGCCAATACAACGGCTACATGTTAACTACCATTTAAAATAATATTATTTTATTTTTAGAGTGCAACGTAAGATTCCCAAGAAACTCGTTGTTGCGTGTTGGGTACGCCATCGAGCATAGTGTCCCCTTTAAAGTCATATTAATACTTTATTCACAAATATGGATAAATATGAAAATGTCATATTCTTTATTTACCTGGGGTGTTACAGGTATAAATAGTAATAAATAGTAATAATGAGTAATAATTAATAATAATTAGTAATAATCGGTAAAAATTAGTAATATTTAGTAATATTTAGTATTAATTAGTAATAATTAGTAATAAATAGAAATAAATAGTAATAAATAGGAATAATTAGGAATAATTAGAAATAAATAGGAATAAATAGGAATAATTAGTAATAAATAGGAATAATTAGGAATAATTAGGAATAATTAGTAATAATTAGTAATAATTATGAATAATTTTAATAAATAAGAATAATTTGTAATAAATAGGAATAATTAGTAATAAATTGGAATAATTAGTAATAAATAGGAATAAATAGTAATAATTAAGAATAATTAGTAATAAATAAGAATAATTAGTAATAAATAGGAATAATTAGTAATAATTAGTAATAAATTGGAATAATTAGTAATAAATAGGAATAATTAGTAATAAATAGGAAGAATTGGTAATAATTAGGAATAATTTGTAATAATTAGGAATAATTAGTAATAATTAGGAGTAATTAGTAATAATTAGGAACTATTAGTAATAATTGGTAATAATTAGTAATAATTAGTAATAATTAGTAATAATTAGTACTAATTATTACTAAATACTACTAAATATTACTAAATAGCAGTAATTAGTAATAAATAGAAATAATTAGTAATAATTAGTAATAAATAGTAATAAATAGTAATAAATAGTAATAATTAGAAATAATTAGAAATAATTAGTAATAATTAGTAATAATTAATAATAAATAGTAATAAATAGTAATAAATAGTAATAATTAAGAAATATTAGTAATAATTAGGATCAATTAGTAATAATTAGGAACAATTAGTAACAATTAGTAATAATTAGTAATAATTAGAAATAAATGGTATTAGTTAGTACTAAATATTACTAAATAGTACGAATTAGTAATAATTAGTAGTAATTAGTAATATTTAGTAATAATTAGTAATAATTAGTAATAATTAGTAACAAATAGTAATAATTAGTAATAATTAGTAATAAATTGTAATAATTAGTAATAATTAGTAATAAATAGTAATAATTAGTTATAATTAGATATAATTAGTTATAATTAGTAATAAATAGTAATAAATAGTAATAAATAGTAATAATTAGTAATAATTAGTAATAATTAGTAATAGCTAGTAATAATTAGTTATAATTAGTAATAATTGAAAATAAATAGTAATAAATAGAAATAGTTAGTAATAAATAGCAATAATTATCAATAAATGGTAATAAATAGCTATAATTAGTAATAATTAGGAAAAAATAGTAATAAATAGCAATAAATACTGATAATTAGTAATAATTAGTAATAATTAGGTACAAGTAGTAACAAATAGTATCAAATAGTAACTAATAGTAACAAATAGTAACAAATGGTAAGAAATAGTAACAAATATTAACAAATAGTAAGAAATAGTAAGAAATAGTACGAAATAGGAATAATTAGTAATAATTTGTAATAATTTGTAATAATTTGTAATAATTTGTAATAATTTGTAATAATTTGTAATAATTAGTAATAAATAGTAATAATTAGTAATAATTAGTAATAATTAGTAATAATTAGTAATAATTAGTAATAATTAGTTATAACTAGTAATAATTAGTAATAATTAGTAATAAATAGTAACAAATAGTAACAAATAGTAATAAATAGTAATAAATAGTTATAAATAGTAACAAATAGTTATAAATAGTAATAAATAGAAATAAATAGTACGAAATATTAATAAATAATAATAAATAGTAATAAATAGGAATAAATAAGAATAAATAGGAATAATTAGAAATAATTAGAAATAATTAGGAAGAAATAGGAATAAATGTGAATAATTGGTAACAATTAGGAAGAAATAATAAAAATTAGTAACAATTAGGAAGAAATAGTAACAATTATTAAGAAATGGTAACAATTAGTAACAATTAGTAAAAAATAGTAACAATTAGTAACAATTAGTAACAAATAGTAACGATTAGTAACAATTGGTAACAATTAGTAACAAATAGTAACCATTAGTAACAAATAGTAACAATTAGTAACAATTAGTAACAAATAGGAACAAATAGTAACAAATAGTAACAAATAGTAACAAATAGGAACAAATAGTAACAAATAGGAACAAATAATAATACTTAGTAACAAATAGTGACAAATAGTGACAAATAGAAACAAATAGGAATACTTAGGAATAAATAGTAACAAATAGGAATACTTAGGAATACTTAGGAACATATAGTAACAAATAGAATACTTCAGAATAGTTAGGAATAGTTAGTAACAATTAGTAATAATTAGTAAGAAATAGTAACAATTAATAACAATTAGAAACAAATAATAACAATTAGTAACAATTAGTAACAAATAGTAATAATTAGTAACAATTAGTAACAATTAGTAACAATTAGTAACAATTAGTTATAATTAGTAACAATTAGTAACAAATAGGAACAAATAGTTACAAATAGTAACAAATAGAAACAAATAGTAACAAATAAGAACAAATAGGAACAAATAGGAACAAATAGGAACAAATAGTAATACTTTGTAACAAATAGTAACAAATAATAACAAATAGGAACAAATAGGAATACTTAAGAATACTTAGGAATACTTAGGAACCAATATTAACAAATAGAAACACTTAGAAATACTTAGGAACAAATAGAAACAAAAAGGAATACTTTGGAATAGTTAGGAATAGTTGGGAATACTTAGGAATACTTGTAAATACTTTAGAATAATTAGGAATAGTTAGGAATAGTTAAGAATAGTTAGGAATACTTAGAAATAATTATGAATAATTATGAATAATTATGAACAAAATAAATTTTAATAAAGTGTAATAAATTGTAATAACTTATCATAATTTCCATTGGATTGGTGACACTCCTTTTGCTCGATGAATCTTCTCCTTTAAACTTTCACTGACTCAAAACATTAAGAAAAGTCTGCCTCTACGTATGCATATACAATCTCGTATGCACGAGTTTGAATATGCATTTGTAGGACCACATTTTTTATAATGTTTTCAGGTAGTGACAGTTACAAGAAGATGATTCGTTGACAAAAGGGACTCATTTGTTTGACGGCTCATTTACTTGAAACTTTCTCACACTGAAATCACAATGAATAATCTGCTCGGAGGTATGCTTATACATTCTCGTATACACGAGAATGAATATGTGTACCTCTGAGCAGATTCTTCATTGTGATTTCAGTGTGATAAAGTTTCAAGTAAATGAGTCGTCAGACAAAACAGTAGTCGTAAATCCACTAGAAATTGTGTCACCTGTAAATAATTGTAATTATTAAGAAATAATTGTAATTATTAAGAAATAGTTGTAATTATTTATCTTCTTTTTTTCAGATAGTGTTTTTATAATTTCAAATTATTCAGAAACAGTAATGATTTTATATTTTATAGAGAAATATGGAACAAGGAAGTCGATAATCGCCATTATTAGATGATTATGCTTGGATAAATAAGCACATAAATCCAAAGAGTTCTGGTTTAAATCCTATATATATTGAGTGTGTTGAAACATTCTTATTATTTTCATCATAAAACCAAATTATGTTTTAGAAGGCACAGTTAAGTGTCCTTGTAAAAAATGTGCTCTGAGAATGTTTGACACATTTGACAAGGTTGGGGGACATCTCTTGCGGTTTGGTTTTCAACTAGATTATGTTTTTTGGTATCAACATGGTGAATATAGTTCCAAATAAGATACTAATAACTTGATTACGGATCCATCATGGTTTCAAATTTTAGTACATGATGTTGCAGGTCCATATGTTCAAAAAAATGAAACTCAAGATGATATTGATTTAACTTCTGAGTTAGAACCGTCTGAATTTTATGAGTTATTGAGGTATGTTGAGTATGCGTTATATCCTGGTTACAAGATAAGAAAATTAGAAGAGGTTGAAAAATTTATAACTATTAAATCAGATAATGCAATGTCAAACAACTGTTTTGATCAGATATTTTCTTTGGTTAAAACACTATTACCTAAAAAAATGTGTTGCCTGCAAATTACTATAAGAGAAAGAGGTTGGTTCGTAATCTGGGCCTTAGTTATCGAAATATTCATGCATGTCTAAATGATTTCATCTTATATTCTGGTGAAAATGAGTCATTGGATAGGTGTCCTGCATGTAGACAATCAAGGTATAAAGAAGCTAAACTAGGTAATTCTGGATCGATTACTGTAAAAAAGTTGAGATATTTCCCCCTTACACCCAGGTTGCAGCATTTATTTATGTCTCAGAACACAGCGTTATTGATGTCATCGAACAAAACCAATATTTCAACCAATAAAAGCTTGAATCATCCATATGATGGTGATTCATGGAAACATTTTGACCGTTCGCATATATAATTTTCTTTAGAAGTCTGAAACATGTGATTGGGTCTTTCTACTGATGGTTTCTGTTCATTTGGTTCTTATGGTAGTCAGTATTCACGTTGGCATGTCATTATGACTCTGTACAATTTACCTCCATGGATATTGATGAAGAATCCCTATATCTTTTTGACCTTATTAATCCTAGGATATCCGAAAAAGAAATGTTTATTTGAAACCACTAATTGATTAGTTAAATTCATTGTGGAGTAATGGTGATAGTACATATGATGTTGCTGAAAAAGGAAATTTCATATTAAAAATTGCATTGATGTGGACGATTAGTGACTTTCTGGCATATGGATTGTTATCTAGATGGAGTACACATGGTCCGAAATCATTCCATACTATATGAAAGACAACAAAGCCTTTATCCTCATTAATGAAAAAAAACTTTCTATTTTGACTATCATCGTAGTTTCCTTCCAACCGATCATCCTTTTCGGAGGAAGAAATATCATTTCCAAAAAGGCACAATTGAAAGTGATGAACCTCCAAAAATGATTTCAGGTACAGAGTTAAAATCATTTTTATTTTCATTACCTCCCATCACATTTGAGCCAACAGAAAATTCATGGCTTTGGGAAAGTACATAATTAGATAAAACGGATCATTTATTGGGATATTCCATATTTTTCTGATTTGTTAGTTCGCCACATGTTGGATTTCATTCATATTAAGAGAACTTTTTTGATAATTTATTTCATACAGTTTTGGATACACTAGGTAAGACCAAATATATTGTAAAGGCACGATTAGATCTTTCCCAAATTTGCAGGTAACCAGAACTTGAACTATTTGAAAATGTCAGATCACATAGGTTAATGAAGCCAAAAGCAGCTTATACACTTTCCAAAGCGAGTTGCTTATTATTTTGTCATTGGATTGAAAATTTGATAATTCTAGATGTCTATGCTTCTAATTTGGGCAGATGTGTTAAGAATTATCATATTACTGGATTAAAAAGTCATAATTGTCATGTTATAATGGAAATACTTGTGTCGATTGGATTCAGAGGTTTGTTGAATTATATGATTTTCGATTCGATAACAACATATCATTTTTTTTGAGACATTTTTGCAGTAATAATAGACTATGATGCGCTAAGAAGACTGGAAGAAGATGTTACTATAATTATATGTAAACTGGAAGAAATATTTCTATCGGCTTTCTTGGACTCAATGTAAAATCTGATATTACCTTTTCCACATGAATCTAAATGTGGAGGTCCAGTACAGTTTTGATGGATGTACCCTTTTGAGAGATTAATGCAAAAATTGATGAAAAAAGTACGTAACAAAGCATCAGTTGAAGGCTCAATTGTTGAAGCTTATTTGTAAGAGGAAATTTCTTTTTCCTGCTCTCATTATTTTGAATCTAAATATCCCTCAAACCAAAACCGCATGGGATGGAATGAGGGGAATTTTAAGGAAGAAATGGAAAATCAATTATTAGTTTTTAATCAGCCAAATCTTGGCTTGGTTGGGGTTCATGAATGATGTCTTTCAGATGATGAACATCACAGAGCTCATACATATGTTCTACTCAACAATGAAGAAATGGAATCATCTATACTATGAGTTCTTCTATCACTTATTCTATAATTTATGTTACAGTATGTAAACTTATTTTATTTGTTGGTTATATGATAATCATATCAATAAAAAACTTCTACAAATTACAGCAGCTGATCTTGAAGAACGCAGACAAAAAAAAATTCTCAATAGTTTCAAAAATTCGTAACATAAATTATTTATGGTTTAATATCAATTCAGTTTATTATTTATTATATTGATAATTTTTTTAAAAAAATTCATTTTTCTCAACAAGATGATAAAATTGATAAGCGACTGTGTATATTCAGTAACCCACCATCCAAAATGGTTAAATATTATAATGCATATGTGGTGAATGTTTTTCTATTTCAAACACATGCATATGGGGATCCAAAAAAACAATGAATAGTGGAGTTTTCTTGAGAGGATCGCATCATAGGGAAACTAAAGTTGACTTTTATGGAATTCTGGATGAAATTATTGAGTTGTGTTATCTAGGGCATAATTACGTAACGATGTTTAAATATCGGTGGTTGTATACTGAGAGAGGCTTTCATGTTCATCTGAATCATGGTATATTTGATATTAAATATAAAAGTCTTATTGTAGTAAATGAACCATTTTTAATGGCTCAACAGGCACATCAAATTTATTATAAAAAGTATTGTGCTACTTCAAAATACTTACGTGATTGGTGGAGCATAATAAAAATAAAATATTAGAAAAATCAGTTTACTCAAACTGAATGTGGTTCTGCTGAAGTGGAAGGAATTGAAATTTTTCAAGAGACTACTCAAAATCCATCTTTTTTCACAAAGAGACATGAATATCGATGATGACACCCCACAATTAAGGGTCGATGGTGAAAAAGATGTTAATGATGTTAAAAATAAATTTCAAATGAAAAGAGATGATGAAACTGAAACTCAAATGGATATTGATGATGTCTAGGAGGAATATGAAGACATTAACATCATCAGATATGAAGATGATGATGAAGGTGAACATTGACATAGTTAAAGGCTGGTTATAATCACAACTAATATATATCTATATATAATAGTTATTTTCAACTATCTACTAAAAACAATAATTTTGTGTTTTAGATGAACCCTGATCTATTTCGTGAGTTGGAGGAGGCTGAGCTACCTTTGGATGAGGGGGATTTGGGATCATCTGACCCTCGGCCTACTGGTGGATCAAGGGGTATGCGGAGGAGGCACGGTCTTGCACGACTAATGATTCATGAACCTATCCCCGAGCGACGTCCATGTCTTGACTTTATCCACGCACATGGAGGTATGGTAACCTGTATATTTTAGTTATCTTTCATTAATTTATTTATATATACATTAATTGTTTGATTATTTATTATTTTTTTTACAGTTCTGTGCATGTAGCTGTTGGAAAGGGGAGAACTATCTTGCACAATTATTTTTCTCAGTTATGGATCACATGGGAACAGATTCTCATTGATGTGAAGCTCGACATGTTCAATAATTGGCTAGTACGTAAATAAATAATATTTATTTTTAAATTTATTTTATTAATAACTTGATATTATAAATTATTTGTAGGGTTTATAGTATCCCATCGATGATAGAATGTGTGACTCTATCCACGCGGCATGGCAGGTGTCTATAAGTGACAGTTTCCGTTAGGTTTTGCACAATTTGAGAAGGACGACCATTAAGAAAGTAATAGTGACAGAACTTGATGAGTCATGTAGAGCCTACCGACCAGAGTAAATTTCATCTCATGTTTGGTATGGATTATGTTTACACTAGTTGGGTGGTGGATTTAAGAGGAGATCATCAGTGGGTCAGTAGAACTGGGGGAGATAGGAGGTGATGCATCGAGCTGGTAGTCGTACATTCAGTATGCATAGAGAGCATCTGGTAAGAATCTTTTTTAAATATTTTATAAAAATTTAAATATAAACAGTTTATTTTATATTTCTATAGGCAGTCGAGCATCCTGGTATTACGGAGTACGACATTTATTGGAGGATGTACAATGATCCATCCACTAGAGGTATTATAGGTGATCGCCAGCATCAGATTTTGGTTAGGGTTTTTTTCAGTTTGAAAATTAATTGCATAGAATATTTTCACAATTTTAATTTCAAATTAGAATTGATGGAGTCATATGAGGCTGCATCCTCTTGGAAATAGGCTGAGAGTTAGGATGAGATGACTGATCAGACTAGTACCCACCATTTCGATGAGGCGGCATGGATGCAGGTGACTCAGTATGGCTTTGAGAAGGGTCGAGCAGTTGGTATCGGATCTCATTTGATTTATGGTACTTATTATGGTACTTCTATGATATCGGAGTCTGGCTCGAGAGGAGCTCACGGAGAGGCATCATCTTCTGCTTTACAATATCAGGAGCAGTTACGAGCTCAGACTGAGCTTATAGAGTCTGCAGAAGCAGCATAAAGAGATGCGTCAGCAGCAGCAGTAGAAGTAGTAGTACGAGGAAGATATCTGTCGATTGCAATAGCAGCAGTAGTAGTAGCATGAGGAGGAGATGTGTCGATGGAAGCAGTAGCATCATGAGCAGATGCAGTATATGCGTTGTCTGACTCATAGTTTAGGGATGAATTTTCCTCCACCATCTCCTACAGCTCCTCCACCTCCTCCAGAAGACGACCCCCAGTGATTTTTTTTATGTTAAAAATATTTGAATTCAATATTATTTGTAATATGAACTATTTACAGTTTTTTTCTTTTATATTGGTGTGAATATTGCATAATTTTTTTTAATACTTTATTATTTTTTATTAGCATTATATTTTTTAATTTTTGTTTATTTTACTAATAATAATAATAATATTTTATGATTTTTTTCATATTTTTTTGTGGATATTTAGAATTTTAATATTTTTTTATTTTTTTTTATTTTAATAATATTAATATTATTTTTTCATTAATCATAATTTTATTGAATATATTTTTTTAGTATTATATTTTTTAATGTTTGTTTATTTTAATAATAATAATAATAATAATTGATGATTTTTTTTATATTTTTCTGTGAATATTAATAATTTTAATTTTTTTTATTATTTTAATAATATTAATATTATTTTTTTCATTAATCATAATTTTATTAAATATTTTTATTACTTTATTTAGTATTTGCGACGGGACCTGTTGCGATGGGAGCCCATCGCAAATAGTTTAAATATATATTTTAAAAAATTATTTGTGACGGGACCTTAGTCCTGTCGCAAAAGGTTTTTCTATATATAATGTATATAATCCGAGACTTATTTATGATGGTGAAGTTCCACATTGCAAATACCTCAAATTACATTAGTGTGGAATAAGCTCATACTTTCTCTCTATGCCTTAGAGGTTGTTTTCATTAATTGTCACCAGCAACAGTTGGTATAACGTATTTATTCTCATAGTTTCCTTATTTACTGTAGTTGATATAATAGAAAATAGGATAAGGGTTGAATAGATTATTATTTTATTCCATCACATAGGTGGCTTTCTCCTATTGGTAATAACTAGCTAGGTTTCCTTCCTTCCTGCACCAAAAGAACATCCTTTTCCCCTTCAGACATTTTTTCGGATGCTTCTTCCTACACTTTTGACAATAATGGTGTTGGTATTTCTTACCCCAATGAGATTTCTCCATCATACTTCTAGAATTAAAATCCATCCTCCACTTCTAATCTCCAGACCCATGATACCCTTAAGTTTCTCTGATCTCTATTTTGAATTTGAGGGAACATCAAAAAAATTATTCTTAGGAGTAAAAGTCTAGAAGCATCAAGTATTTTTATAGATTAGGATTTTTCCCACCAAATAAGCGGTCAAATTTACTTATAGGGTTAATGATAAAGTTTTAGGTGTATCATTCTAGTATTTTTAAGTTTTCCTCATATTCCCTGATGAATTCATCTTTCTTTTTCTTGATTCCATGTAAATCCCCCTCTATTTTAAGTCAAAAAGTGTAAAAAATTTATTTATCAAAAAAATCCAAAATTCATTCCACTCAATCACTTTTATATCCTCCTTGAGCTTTATATTTTTTATCAACACTTACCATTTATTAGTTTCTACCTCTATATGATAAACAACCAGTACAACCTTCTCTTTTTCATAGTGTTAAATTATGGGTAAGATATTTTAAATAGAGTTTATCCATTATTCCATGATTAATGGATCAGAAAATCTATTTAAAGTGAGAGGCATTTTTTCATAAATGTATCAATCACAAATGTTACTTTATTAGGGGGATGTAAGTGTTACTCTAAATTCGAGTTTCTATTTAAAACATCATTTAATTAAGAAATTATTTTCATGAAGGTATTTACTCTTGCTCCTATCATGTTGGGCATCTCATTTAGGAAATTATCACATTTCCCCTCACATTGGTTATTGTATCGGTTTCTCATATTTCCATCCATTTTAAAAAAATAAAGGGAAAATTGGGGATGAAAATTTTTAAACTATTAAACACATAAATGTGAAACTGTGAACAGTAAAGTGATTACTCATAAATGACATATATCCCTTAACATATGAATTTTTAGGTTTCAATCTAAGTTATACATGATCTATTTTTTAACATAAAATTTTATGGGAATTTATTTCCCTTAATAAAGGTTTTTAATAATATTTTGAGTTTACCAAATCATATCCCTCAAGAGATTCAAACCATTTTTATTGAAAGTCCTCTTTATCTTGCACCAAGTGATGATCGAGTCAAGACCAATGTGCCATTATCATGGTCATTACCCTGATGTAAAACTATTTCAAATCTATATCTACTTATAATACCAAGATAGGGATGTATTTTCTTGGAAACCACTTACTCTATACTTTACCAAAATTTACGTATGTTTTATTCATTTCCTTAAGGATTTCACTAGGGTTTTCTAATTTTAATCCCAAAAAATAACAAAACTTTTATCTAATATCAACTATGACAACCCATATTTTAATACACATTGATTTATGATTTATTACATAAAGGTACACTTAATATAATCCCAGAAGATCGTGAGGCCTAATTTATTTTGCGAAATTAGGTACATAGAAAAATAACATGAAACATGGGTGAAACAACATTATTTAAAAACTCCATAACATGCCCTTAAAATTCCATTACTCTTTTAAAACTATATGGGATGACCTGGGGATGTACATAAGAAATTGGTGAGCTATAAAGCTCATTAATAGAAAAATAAAATCATATAATAAGGTAAAGTAGTGCATGTGAGTCAAGATACATATCAAGATAACATAATATGGGTGAGAATCATAGACATGGACATCAAAGCATGATATAAGATGATAATATAAAGGCAACATGGGAATATGAAAACAATATGAAACACGAAATCATAACTATAAGTTAAGGATAACCATTGTGACATCATTTTATTATGTTATTAGGATAACCATTCATGAACTATACATGGTATCTCATGACATAAAAACATTCCCCAATCCATTAGTTGTATATATAATTCTGATCCCACCACTCACATTCATATCCAGTACAAGCATAAGTGTTCCACATAGATCATACAACATAAGGATGTATTTAACCACTTTTAATCCCATGATTAAGGAGTTAGGTTTATATAAATGAAACTACTTAATTAATTAAGGATATGTAAATCTATTTGAATACCTTTGAGTGGAAATGGGGATAGATATTAATAACACAAATGTTTAGCATGAAAAATAACATAATAATTTTACTAGCATAACGGGGGTACATAAAGATTCATGGAAAGTTTTAATGAGAGTAAAAATGATATATCATCACTTTTTAATTATATAGAAAGTAAAAGGTATGTGTAAAAACATATCCCAATGTGAATAATTGTAAATCAAAATGAATAATATGACTAAGTTCTTGGAATAAAGTAGAGAATGAGAGGACCCCTTACCTTGATAGGGAACTTCTAAAATATTGGGAGGATCTTATTACGTGATTAGGGGACCTTGGTATGGATCTATAGAGGTAAAGGTAGAGTAAATTCATTATAAAAAGGTTTTTAGTAAAGAATAATGAGAGCTTGGGTGGGTTTTATAGAAAATGAGGGGATAATTCTTTATTAATTTCTAAACATTAGGTTTTGGACTCTATATAATCAAATAATCAAGACCAAAAACCTTAATTTGGTTTTTCCCATGGTTTCTACCAAGTAAGAGTTGTTTTCAATATTTTATAAGGCTAAGAAACTAACTTTTGAAAATAAATGCCTTCGTGATATGGAGGTGATTCTTATTTATAAATAATTAATTTTAAAAACTTATAATTTAATATAGGTTTTGGAGGATTCATCAAGGGTTTATAAAATTAATCAAATAACTTCAAAAATGCATTATTTTAAATGGAAAACATAATTTTGGTTTTGGATACTCTTTATTGTATTTATTACATCACTATTTTTCTTTTATGATGTCATAATACATACTGTATATTTATACTATATTTAATGTTTACCTAAACATTCGTTTGTCCCATAAAATTATAAAAATTTCACTATTAGATAATTTTCTCATGATGATAAAAATAATATTTATTTTATCAAAATAATTCTCTAAATATGAGATTTTTCATTTTATAATTAAAAATCTCCATTTATTGAAAAATAAGATTTTAAAAATGATGAATGTTTTCTGACCCTTATAAAAATTACATTTGAATTCATAAAATTATTTTATCATTTATATTCAAATAAAAATTATTTCATTATAATATTTGATTAAAATATTATTTTTTTTGAAAGTATTTAATTCATCAAAAATAGTGTGTTGATTGAAACTATATATATCCCAAAAATTGAATATGTGTTTCATCATATCAAAATCTAATTTTTTTCAAACTGATTATTGAATCATTTATAAAGTAATAATAAAAAGGGATAAATATAATAATTAGTTTATTAAAAATAAAAATAAATAAATTTATGTTGTTAGGGTCTAGATACATAACCCCTTATTACATCATCATATGCCCTACAGTTAAGGCATGTGATGGTGACACTTTCTTATAGTGGTTCAGTGAACATGGTTTGGGTCGTGATCTTGATAATCTTGAAGTTATCTCACAAATTGTTTTTTTATTACTTTAGCTATTGAATCTTAACTTTGTCTTGGTCAAGGTAAAATCCCATTGATTCCATATCCTTTATAAGTTTTAATAAATGGGATTCATTTGGTAGTATTCTACTAGTAGTGGCCATCACTACTTTTATATGTGTTAATTGTCTTGATCATAACCCTTAATATATACTAATATTAATAGTTATTATACAACTGATATATTATCAAAGGTTATGATTCTTAATAATATTATAAATTTGATAGTCTGTAACTATCCAAAATAACAGAAGTATATCATGTGTTTTCTATAACTACATTATTTAATAAGTCATTTACTCATTTAAAAAAGGAATGTAATTTATAAAAGTTCAAGTCATTACATTATTGTTAAATCACACGCTTATGCTTGTGTCTTACCCTCTTGTGTATGGGGGTTGTTGATAGATAATAGATATGACTATCGTAACTTTAGAGGTATATTGGGATTGTTTTTGGCTATCTCGCTTCAATGATGAATCTCGAGTTACTATGGGATGTTCGGGGCTATCTAGCATCATTTCTTATAATTTTATCATTTTTCCTTCAACTTTCTAAATTCAATTTATGATAAAAGAATATAATTATATTATAAATTTATTTCATCCTCTTGTTTTATAGTTTATGTATCCTTCAATAATAATATCTCTGAATTCTATAAAGGAATTTGTGGAGAAATCCCCTTAAGTAAATCCTCTAGTTGATTTGGATTTAGTGGAAACTATATTCTTAACAATCTAGTCTATAAGAAAATTTTCCAATATTAAATCATAATGGAAGGTAGAGAGTGATTCAAATTTCACTAATAAGCATCCACAAATATTTCATAGTGAAAAGGGTCCATATGAATCAAAATAATGGATTAAGAGGATTGAGATAATTTTATGGTTCCTAAAAACTCTAAAAGAATCCAAGGTTTTTTCTCTTATTATATTTTCAAGTGGTTGGAAAAGGATTAGTGGGAGTCTATTATATAAGATAATATTTATAAAGATCTTAGTTGTACTAATTGATAAATCCATTAATCAACATCTTTATCCTAAGATGTTGTGAGTAGTGAAGACTCAGGAATACTTGACCTTAGAGTAGGGAGACTATTCTATCATGGAGTATGCCACTTGATTTTTTGAGTTCTTTCACATGTCTCTAGAGATTGTTTCTAATGAAAACCTGAATACATGAAAGTTAAATATTGGTATTATAGATGATATTTAATATATATTGATTATTATGTTCTTACCCACCTTCTTGATGGTTTTATACAGGTCGATTATGGTTGAGGCATACATAGATGGGAAGAAATGAATCTTTGGAGCATTAGTGATAATAGGAGGCAACCATAGTTAATTTTTTAACTAGAAGATGAAGTGAAGTGAAGAGTTACAAGGTGGTTTTAGGTGTATGGAATAGGTTTCAATGTAGAGACAGTTGGTCTTCTACTAGTGTGGGAGAAAGGGACACCTCAAACCTGATTGCATCGATGGTCCCAGGGTATGTCACACATGTGGGAAATATGGTACTCATTAGAATTTCTATAAGAGGTAATATTAGGGTAGTATAGTTTGATCCACCTTTACTATGGGATCTTAGTTTAGATATATCAAAGTAAAATTGGTGGCATATCAAACTTGTGCCAAGGGTGATTCTCAAGTTGAAAAGAAAGGGAAAGATGATATTACACATCTGTATGTAGTGTATTGAAAATTAAAGGAGTCAGAGGAAGGGATGGATACTGTGAGAGGTATGATGTTTGTTAAATATTATATGGTTATGGATTTGTTTTATACTTTTTTAACTCAATCCTTTATCTAATCCATGAATATTAATGTGTTGGTATTATACATAGAGATCATGCTTTTCATGATCACTCCTTCCACGCCTTTAGGAAAGAAGTTAGAGAAGGTTTTTAAATGTCATAAGTGTCTAGTGGTGATTATTGACCATGAAACCATATGATACTTTTTAGTTATTTATCTTTACATATTTTATGTTATCATTGTAATGGATTTAATGATCATATATAAATCCCATATTGATTTTAATCATCATCAGGTATAGTTTCTTTCTCTAGGTTGAGTCGCTCATGTCTTCTAGGGTGAGTGTGATCCTGGATCTTTGAGAGAATTTCATGTTGTATCTAGTGATAAGATGATATCATGGTAGTTTTAAGAGATGTTTCTTGATTTTGTTGATTTACATCTTAATTTCCCCTTTCCTATAGTGGGGAGTGAGTATCCCAAATTTTTCCTTGATAAATTTTTTGGGTTTACACCTCATATGAAATTTGAGTTCTATATAGACTTTCTTTATAGGATAAAGACCATTTCCTTACCTTTATACCATATATAACCTACTGAACTAAAATTATTTGTAAGATTTATTCATTTCTAGGCATGTCTCCCTCTGATTTTTTTTGTTAATTTTTCTTTTAGGTGAGTTTTTTATCTTTAAACCATGGTGGTCATGTTTCATTGCGGATACTTTTTTTGAATAAATGAAGTATTCACTTGCGATGAAACTTGAGAAATCTAGAGAGGATATATATGGAGAGACTTTTTTAGAGAATATTAATTAAATTTCTGGGATGTATGTTTATTTGAATTAATGGAGTTCGGGTATAAATGGTTCATGTGATACCAATGGGTTCTTGGTAATTTGAGAATCCATAAATAGAGGTTCAGGTTTTTATAAGAAGTTTGGGATGAAAAATTGTCTAAAAAATAGTTACATGTCATGTAACCGTAATACATGTCATGTAATTATTTCCAAACACATGTCATGTTCTGTTACAGGTTGTGAACTGATTCACAACATAAAGGAAGTAAATTCCATGTAATTATATTACACATCATGTAATAATTTATTAGAATAAATAATAATCTAAGGTGATGGGTTTTTTGCAGTATCTATTTAAAAATAATTACATGACGTGAAACTGAATTACACACTATGTAATTCCCTAAGAAGTTTTCTAAAATAGTGTTTTTCATTTGATATTTCCTTATTCTAGAATGAGTCCTTCTCTTCTTGACCCCGATGCTTCTTCCAAGCAATTTTGGAGTTCCAACTACCTTATATATGTCATATTTGTGTAATCAATCCCTAGTAAGTGGTTTTGGTTAGGTTTTTCCTTTATCTCCCTTTCTTATCCAACCGTTATAGTGTAATCTCTTAACTATGTGAATTTTTTATTTTGATCTTGATCAGATTTTATCTAGGAACCTCTTTGTGATCATCTACACCTTCTTCCTTATGGTTGTTTTCCATTGGAATTATTGTGTTCTTCACCAATTAAAGGTAGGGGTATAAATCTTAACCCTATGGTTTGAATTTATTAGTATATTAAATATTGTTATTGTGCCAATGTAATATTAACTTGGATTAATTAAATAATTAATGGGATTATTACTTGGATTCCATTGGCTTCAATTGGCTATTAACCTAGATTATGGCCACCCGTTGGGTGAGCGAACCTTGAATATAATTGAATTGGATAATAGATTAAAGTATGTTTAGTATGACATGGAATATTAGGTGATTACTTGATTAGAACCCCTGTGTTATGGATTACTGCTTATTTATTTTTCTTTTGATCAATTTTGATATAAATGAAAGAGTTAATTAAAACACAAATGGTAATTCACAAAATTAACCATTGGGGATTGTGATGTGAGGTTGTGATATCCATGCTCTTATGAAATGTTTTTTTGATATCTGTTATAATTATTATAGGGATTTGACCCAAATGTTGTAATGATTATAGGGCTTTGACACGGATGTTGAAATGATTATATATTGGGCATGTCCCAGGAACGTGCACACTTACATGTTGTAATGACTATATTCAGAATGATCAGAACAGTACCATGTCGTAATGCTTATAAGGATTTTACCCTGATGTTTTAATGCTTATAGGGATTTGACCTAGAATTTGTAATGATTATAGGTATTTAACCAAGATTTTTGTGATTATTCCATTTTTATGGTTATGGTCGGCATCGTTGTTAGACATGCTCAAAGATATTTCATCATGACACCAAAGCAGATTATTTTACCATGGTTATATGTTTATAGTTGGCATGGTTGTGATAAATACTTAGATATTTTCCAATATGATGCCGAAGAAGGTTATTTTACCATGGTTATATGGTTGTGGTTAAAAAGGATGTGATACTTGCTCATAGATATTATAGCATGGATCTGAATAAGGTAATTATTGTATTTTATTAATCATTGGATTAATTAATACATTTATTTACCAATTTATTTCATAGACTTATTATCATACTAGTTTGTTTAGACATGGTGGTGTCGAACTACAGATTTATACTCACACTCTAATTAGGTCTTCATTTGGTAACCAAGAAGATTATGTGGATACAAGTTTAGATAAGGGAAAAAGACCTTGTTGTTGATTGTTTTCTTGGTGAATGGGTTGGAGTTTGGAGGTGGGACCAACATGGGGTTCAAGACCGATGAATTTTGAGTATTAATTTGAGTCTATTAGACTTTTTTCTTATATTACTTCTACCATTACATTTAGTTACATTCCATCACATCATTACATTATTCCTTTATTATTTATTGGATTGTCCAGTTTTCTTTTGTTGAATGGTGTATAAAACATCTATAATTAGATTGATTTTGTTTATATGACTTATTTATACTTTTAAGATGAATTATACTAGGGGTTATTGTTTCCCTCTATACATATCACACCCCCGATACTATTCATTATCCTCTGTTTTATGAGGATGCATGCTTTTGGTATCATAACCAGCTATTTTTTTCATGTGAGAGCATGTTGGATTGAGGGAAATTACAAATTGGTAATAAAGGAGCATATTTTTTTATTTTTCATTACTATTTAGGAATGTTATAAAGGATACTAGGATGTGTTGGGAATTGTTAATAAGCTTGTTCATGGTATTATCTAACCCATATATGGGGGGAAATCTGAGTTCTCGGTGATGGGATTGTTGTTTATAGTATTTTCTTGTCACAATTGATTTTATTTCACCATGGGTGATTCGAATGTTGTGTTAGGTTATTTTTATGAAGTTATTGGTTCTTGAGATTTATACTCATGGCCTGGTATAGAATGAGATGAGTATGCATTCATCATAATAGACACATAGGGATATATTGACAGGCATTGTTCATGATAGGGACATATTTATTTTCATGTGATATAGACCTGCCTATTGATCTGTGACATGAGATATCTATTATATATATCAAATAAAATAAAGGAAATTTTATATCATGATAAAACACTAGTAATCCATGGTTAGAGATGTCTTGAGTTAGTGGTTCTCTTTTGTAGTCACCTGTTGAGGTTGACCTTGTTGTTTGGACAGTACTCTAAGGTGTGACTTTTTTTGTAGAGAAAATCCATCTTCATCATCTTCTATTTGAAAATCCGAAGAGTGGAAATAATAATGCTCCTAACCTAGATAAACAAGATATTCTTGTAGTTCCTGAGGATCATATGGATTTTCATCTTTGTGACAGATTCTTGAGGGTCATATGATCCATGGAAAGTGAGATTGTTCTTGAGATGACTTCACTATCTGAGATGAAAAGAGAGTTTATACTTTATCATTCACCTATTTTTACTAGGGAAGTAGGACCTTAGACAATAAATTTCTAGATCGAGTCTACCCATATAATCTTTAATAATCTTAGGACACTCGTGAATAAGAGAGTGAAGCTTGTTTCATATATCCTTTATTGACCTACCATGATTTGGTGGGATATTCTGTAGGAATCTGGGAAGTTGGATGAGCTATATTGGAATAACTTCTAGATGAATTTCCTAATCCATTTCTATCTCGATACATTGAGGGATGAAAAATCTTGTGATTCCATGCACCTAATATAGGAGGGAATGTGAGTGATGGACAATTGTGGACATTTCACTGACCTAAATATCTTTGAGCCATCTTTTGAAGATAGTGATATCTCCATGGTAAGATGATATTGAGGCATTTTAGGAAGGTATTCTCTATGAGATTTGGTCACAGGTGAACATTTTTCAATTGAATGATTTTGAGTATGTGATAAACCATGCACTCATCGTGGAAGGGAATTTGAGAGAGTCCCTGATCAGTGGTCAATATGTTTTAGCATGGTGAATTGCGAGCTCTTCTTTAGGTAGAAATAAGTACCTCAATGAAATTTTCTTCCAAGGTAGTAATGGGAAGAGTAGTCAGGGTAGTGGATAACCATCTTAGGATCATGTTCTTTTGAAGTGCTATTAGTGTGGAAAGTTTGTCCAGAAGCACCAATTGTGTCCTCTCCTATATGTTTAGTGTCATATATGTGGAATATTGGGTATTATTCTAAGGTTCTTTGTGAACTTTATATAGCACACTAGTGAAAGGGGATCGTGATATGCACTTGATTCAGAAAGGGGATTAGTTGTCCCACAGTAGGCTGGTAGCTGGAGTTCCCCTAGTTTTTTAGGACGAAGCATGGAATATGTTAGCCAAGTATAGAAGCAGCAGTACCATGTAGTGGAAATATCATAGGGTAGTCAGACGGAGACTAGGGAATAGGGAAAAGTCAGTTGCACATTAAGAAAACTTCTCTGGCTATCTTGTTTATAGGACCATATACTGTGAGAGGTACAATTTTATATCATCTACCTTATATTGTGTTCTGTTTGATATAAGATAATTGCATTATTTTATATATTCTCTTTTTTTAAATGGTTTGGGATTTGATGTGGAAATATTGGATGGTTCTTTGATCATCGACACACCATTGGGGGTATAGTTAGATAATATCAAACATTTCAAGGAATTTTCTATAGATAGTTATGGTTATCGTTTGTGTTGGAAATGATAGGCTTTGACTTGATTATTGTTATGGATTGGTTATTTCTATACCAGGCTCATATCGACTATTATAAAAGGATAGTTACTTTTCTATCTCTAAAAGGAGGAATATATTCTCACTGAAGTGAGTGGGATCTTCAGGTTGGATGTATAAGGCTAATTTAGTGAATATTGGATTGTATCATGGCTCAGATATCTGATCCTTCTCTTGATGATGGTGGAATACAACATGATTATTTTCCTCAAGTGATACAAAATTTTCATTATGTCTTTACTGATGATTTCTATGACTTACAACCTAAGTGAGATACCATGTTCATGATCGAGTTAGTACTGAGAGAAGATCTAGTTTCTATCTTTCCTCACATAATAGAACCTACGGATCTTTGAGAGTTTAATGTTTAGTTGGAATATTTTGGATATAAAGGATTCATATGACCTAGTAAATCTCCTTTGGGTTCTCTATTTCTATTCACCATGAAGGATGATGGGTCTTTTCACTTTTATATAGATTATCAAAGGTTGAACCAGATGACGGTCAAGAAATGGTATCCTCTTCCACACATTGATTATATTTTCAATTTGTTGAGAGGTTATAAGATCATATCAAAGATCAATTTAATATCATGTTACCATCAGTTAAGAGTGATACCATAGGACATACCTTGGAATACTTTTAGGAGAATGTATGGCATTTATGAGGTTTTAGTGATTTTATTTGGGTTGAATAACACATCTACTATATTCATGGCCTTGATTAATAGGATCTTTAATCATTTTCTAGATCATTTTTTGGTGGTTTTTATCAATGATATAATTAGTAAACTCCTAGTAAATAGAAAATTATGACTAACATCTTGACAATGTCTTGAGTACATCGAGAGAGCATCAACTTTATTCCATGCTTTTGAAATGTAGTTTTTGGATTAATAAAGTGCACTTATTGTTCAATTTCATATTAGAGGAAGGAGTGTATGTGGACCCATATAAAGTTGAAGACATGGTATCTTGGGCGCATCCCAATAATTTTGTTTAGATTTTGAATGATTTCTCCCATTTGGAAGCACCGATGTCTGGGCAGACCAATAAATGGGTGGAGTTTTTTTGGTCAAATTCTTATGAGAGATATTTTAATGATCTGAATGGATGTATGACCTAATAACATATCCTCACTTTACCTATTTTGGGTAAATCATATATCAAGAAATATGAAAATTCTTGAGTTGGAATCAGAATATTTATGGTTCAGGAGGATCGAGTGGTTGCTTATAGATATAGGAAACTAAGACTTTATAAGAGTAATTACCCTAATCAAAATCTAGAGTTAAAAATAGTGGAACATTCCCTAAGATGTTAGAGACACTCTCTCTTGGTTGAGATGTTTTTTATATACACAATCCACAAGATCCTCAGGTACATCTTTTCTCAGCAAGACCTGAACCATTAGTAGAGGTGGTGAGTTGAGTATTTGTAGTCTTTAGACATTGAGTTGTCTTATACACTAGGAAAAGGCAACGTCGTTTCCAATTAATTGAGCCAAAATTCATAAGCTGAGGTAGTATGGGATTATTTAAACAAGTGGTATATTATGGAAATATTTTCAGACAAGAATCTTGATGTCTAGGAATTTCAGGGTCAAGTAACTCTGACTTCAGAATTTGTTATACCCATAATGTTGCGTTGGATCAAGATCAAGCAGTTATATGATCCGTAGGGATGATTTCTGAGTGAAAACTTATATGGCGGGGATACACCATTTGGACGGTCTCTTATAAGTATCAATTATCTTTTTTGGGGGGATGAGTAGGGGTTCCTATGGGATTACGGGAGGAGCTGATGAGAAAGTTTCATGATTCTAGATGTTAAATGCATCATTTTTTGATAAATATGTATCTTGATATATGGAGATAGTACTGGTGTTTGTGAATGAATAAGTAGGTGTCAATATTCATGTCTATATGTTTCACTTTTTAGTAGCTAAAATATGAGCATCAAGGACTAGCTAGGATTTTTCAGCCTTTTCCCATTCCTGAGTGGAAATGGGATGATGTCACTATAGGTTTTTGGATAGGATTACTGTAGAAAACTCATAATTATGATGTTTTAAGGGTGATTTTTTATCGAATGATGAATTTTTTCCATTTATTAACTATGGTGTATACCTTCATAGTTGATGATCTTGGTAGTCTTTATGTGCATCAGGTGGTTTGGTTGCACTGTGTTCCAAGGAATATCATTTTATTCAATAGTCCTCATTTCACATCATTTTTTTATAAGGGTCTTTAGAAGGATCTGGGATCATGGATTATTTTGGTCATAGCCTATCATCCTCAAACATATGGTCAATCTAAGAAGACTATTTAGGTTCTGGGGGATATTTTATGAGCATGTGTTTGGGATATTCTTGGTTCATGGGAGCGGCATATAGAACTCATTAAGTTTACATATAATAATAGCTTATAGAAATAAATCCAAATGGAAACCTTTTAGGCTTTGTATGGAACGTTGTTCCATTCTCCCCTTTTTTGGTTGGAGCCAAGTGAGTCACTATTTATTGGACCTAGTCCTGTGATGGAGACGTATGAGCAGGTAGAAATCATATTCTAACCATCAAATACACTCTATGGAATTAGAGTTTGGTTATCATGTTTTCTTTTGAGTGTATTCAAGATTTTGGAAACACTATATCATGAAATAGGGAAATCTAGCACCCAAGTTTGTTGGGATGTATGAGATAGTGGAAAGGATCAGTCTTGTAGTATATTGATTTTAACTTTTATAGATATATAGATTCATGTATCACAACTTCATAGATATCATTTAGACCCTTCCCATACTATAGACATAATATATGTCATGCTCAGTGTTGATACATCCATTGAGAGGCATTTGATACTGATTGTGGACCATAGTGAGATATATCTTTAGGGTAGGACTATACCATTGGTTTGATTACATTTTAATAATGGATAAGTTTAAGAGGAGAACTGGTAGTGGGATTTAGATATGTGAACATCATGGCCAAACGTGTTCACCTAGACCCCCTAGTGATGCTTGGAGTAGCTCAGGGATGAGCTATTATATAGGGGGAGGTTATAAGATCCCTTCTTTTCCCAAGTATGTATCTCTCTGAGTTTTTCAATAATTTTTATTTCGGGTGAGTTTTTACTTGTATTTAAACTTTAGTGGTCATATTTCATTATGTATACCTTTTGTTTGAATAAAAATAGTCTTGAGTTGCGAGGAAACTTGAGAAACCTAGAGGGGATCCACATGGAGAGACTTTGTTAAGGAAAAATGACTTAAATTTCATATATGTATGTTTATTTGAATTAATGGAGTCTAGGTATAAATTTGGAAGGTGTTTCCAATGGGTTCTTGGTAAGTTGATAATCCTTAAAGGGGGATCAGGTATTTATTAGAATTTTGGACTAAAAAAATGTCTGTAGAACATTTAAAAATTGTGTAATTGTAATTCACATTGTTTAATTGTTTTAGGACACATGTCAAGGTCTTTTAGAGGTCGTGAATTGATTCATTACATGAAGTAAGTACACTTCATGTAATTATATTACATGTCATGTAATAATTTATCTAAATAAATAATAATTTAAGGAGTTTAGTTTTTCAGTGTATCTATTTAAAAAAAATTACATGATGTGAAACTGAATTACCTGTTGTGTAATTCCCCAAGAAGGTTTCTAAAATAGTGTCATGTATTTGATATTTTATCATCCTCACATGCATCCTTCTCCTATAGACCCTAGCGCATATTCCATGATATTTTAGAGTGCCAACCTTTCTTTTAGACATCCTGATTGTGTAATAAATCTCTGGTAAGTGGTTTTAGTTAGGTTGTTCCCTTATCTCCTTTGGTTATCCAACTATTGCAGTGTAATATCTTGACCATGTGGATTGTTGGTTTTGATCATGATTATTTTTTATATATAAACCTATTTGTGATTATCTTCACCTTCTTTCTCGTGGTCATTTTCCATTGGAATCATTGTATTCTTCACCATTTAAGGTAAGGGATTTAAATCTTATCTGTATGGTTTGAATTGTCTAGTATATGAAATATTGTGATTACCCCAATGTAACATGTTCCTGAATTAATTAAATAATGAATGGGATTATTCCTTGGAGTTTTTTGGCTTCAATTGGTTATTGACCTAGATTATGGCTACCTGTTGGGAGAGAAAACCTTTAAAATAATTGAATTGGATAATGTCTTAAAATGTGTTTATCAAGACATGAAATCTTAGGTGATTGTTACATATATAACCCCAAAGTTATGGATTCCTTATTATTGATTTGAATGTTGAAAATTGTGACATAAATGAAAGAGGTAATTGAAAGACAAATGGTAATTCTCATAATTAACCATTGATGATTGTGATGTGATATTATGATATCCATGCTGTTATGACATGTCTTGTGATATATGATGTAATGATTATAAGGATTTGACCTAGATGTTTTAATGCTTATAGGGATTTGACCGATATGCTGACATGATTGTATATCGAGAATGGACCTGTAACATGCACACTTACATGTTGTAATGCTTATATTGAATGGGATAGGCTGAGTCCCATGCTATAATTATTATAGGGATTTAACCTAGAAGCTATAATGATTATATATCTTTGACCTAGATGTTTCAATACATATAGAGCTTTGACCTGGATTTTTGTGATTATGTCATGTTTATGGTTATAGTTGGCATGGTTGTGAGACATGATGAGAGATATTATTTCATGACACCGAAGTAGGTTATTTTACCATGGTTATATGGTTATGGTTAGAATGGTTGTGAGACATGCTCATAGATATTTCACCATAATGTATAATCAGGTTATTTTACCATGGTTGCATGGTCATGGTTGGAATTTTTGTGAGATATTCTTAGAGATATTTTAGCGTGACTTCAAAGTAAATTATTTTAATATGGTTCTATTTTTTTGGTTGTCATGGTTGTGAGTCATGCTCATAGATATTTTAACATGTATCCAAAGATGGTTTTTTATTTTATTAATTTTTCAGGTAATTAATACACATATTTATCATTATACTGCATACAATTCTTATCAGATTTTTTTATTTAGACACAGTAGTGTCGAACTACTTTGTTATACTCTCCCTATTCATCTCGTTCTTTGGTACCTGAGTATATTAAATGGATACAGGTTTGGACAAGGGAAAAGGTCCTTACTGTTGATTTTTTTCTAGCTATATGGGATAGAGTTTCAACGTAGAACTGATGTAGGGTTTGAGACTATGAAAAATTGAGACTTTATTTGATTTTTCTAGTCTTTTTCTTGTATTACTTCTAGCATGACATTCAGTTGAATTCCAAAAAATCATTACATTAATCATTTATTATTTATTGGATTATCTGGTTGGATTTTATTGAATTGTTTCCTATATGTCTATACTCTAATTTATTTTGTTAATATTCTTTATTTATACTACCATGACACTTCATACCAGGGGGTATAGTCTTCCCACTATACATATCACACCCCCGTTGTTAGTCGATAGCCTCGGGTGTATGGGGAGGTGCTCTTGAGGTCTCATAACCAACCTTTTTGGCCACTTGAGTGAGTTCCAAATCAGGGGACATTACATAATTAAAGTTTTATCTTGAGGATATTGAGGCTAAGGTATTTTTTAATCCAAGCATTTAACAATGGGCATCACTAATACTATTTATGAATAAGGATTATGGGAGTATTGGACTTTATGTTTATTACCAAAAACTCAACCCGGTGATAGTTAAGAATAAATATCCTTCTCCTTGTATTAATGAACTTTTTTATTAGCTTAAGGGAGACCTAATTTTTAGTGATCGATCTGAGAAAGGGGTGGCATCAATTAGGATACCAAGAGGAAAATATTCCTATTATGGTGTTTTGAAGAAGGTATGGGAGTTATGAATATTTTTTATGTTATTTGTCCTTACTAAGACTCTTATGGTGTTTATAGATTTCTTATATTAAATCACCCATTAATTTTTTAATTCCTTTATGGTTTTTTCTGGATGATATCCTTGTTTATTATAGATCATAGCAGTAACATGCTGATCATTTGATTATCATACTCGGGATCTTTAAATAACATCACCAATATGAAAAGTTATCCAAATTTTAGTTATGGATTCATTAGGTAAACTTTCTAGTCCATGTGATTCATAATTAATGTGTATTAGTGGTTAGTGAGAATATTCAGGCATTGAAGTCTTGGGAGAATCTCATAAATGTGTTTGATATCTAAATTTTCTTGGGAATAGAAAGTTAATTAAAGATATTTTATCAGTACTTATCCAAGATTGCATCTTTTATGAAATATTTAACAATTAATGGTGTAAATTTTGTTTGGAGAGATTGGTGCCAGATATCTTTTAAGGATTTGAAAGAGAGATTTAATTCAACTCTACTATTGATCCTTTCTAAGTTGGGTTTGGGTTATGATGTTTATTGTGATGCGTGTGGTATGGGTTTGGGTTGTGTTATGATGCAGGGGATATCAACGGTGGTATATAGATCACATCAATTATTCCCTCATGAGAAGAACTGCCCCATTAATGATCTTATGTTAGTATAATTAATGCATGCACTTAAGAATTGGGGCCACTATCTCTTTGGAGAGTGGTTTACAGTGTATTAAAACCATAAGAGTCTGAAGTATATCATTACTCAGAAGGATCAAAACTTCTGATAGAGATGTTTGGTAGAGTATTTTCACACCTTTTATTTTGATATCACATACGTCCTTAGAAAAGGGAACATGGTCTCAGATGATTTGAGCATAAATGTTTTGACTCATGAAATGAAGGAATCAATAGACAAAGTAGTGTTTGATGATTTTTTTTCTTCTAGATTCAATTGGATAAAGGGAGAGATGAAGGGTAGGTATTCCTATCTTGTACTCAGTCTAAATCATCTATGGATGATCAAATTTGACTTGGGTGGGCTTAGGATGAAGATTTTCAACTCTTTAGTAGGAATATTTTTTTGTGGTGAGAATTTGGGTGTGTGGTCTTAATCTTCCGATGGGGTTTTGTACCTCTAAGGGAAAATGGTTTTTCTGATAGACTTGTGGTAGGAATTAATGAATAATGGAGACTGTTCTAATTGATTTATACACCATAGAGCTACCAAGATATATCATGAACTGATATATCATTACTAGTGGACTAGAATGATATAATCAATTAAGGATTTTGTATAATGATGTCTTACATCTTAGGGAATTAAGGAAGAATATTATAGGTATACTGGTGAGATTCAACCCTTAACCATTTTAGTTTGGAGATGGAATGAGATATTTATGGACATTATTATTGATCTACCTTATAATCTTGGTGATAAGGATTTGATATTGTGATTATTTATTGAATCATGGAATCAGTTCATTTTCTACCTATTAAGGAGTCGACAAAGGTATATTGACTTGGGAAATTATATGTTAATAATATTTTTAGACTCCATGGTTTTCCATTGGCTATTATTATGGATAGGTACCCTCACTTCACATACTAGTTTTAGAGTGTATTATAGGTGGATATGGGTTATCAATTGAAGTTGATCATTTCTAATCATCCCCAAAAATATGGTAGAATGAGTGTTCTATCCATATTCATGAAAACATACTTTGGTCATATGTTCTTCACTTTAGTGTATAATGATAGAAATTTATTCCCTTAGTGTAATTGACCGATAATAATAGTTATCATGCTTAGATTAGGAAGGATTCATTTCATGAAAACATGCTTCGGAAATATGTTCTTATATTGATCGATGTCATCACCTGTTAGAGTTTAATGTAGGTGATCAGGTTTTCCTATAGTTTCACCTCAGTTCGGAAATATATGTTTGGCAGGTAGGGTAAGTTAGCACCACTTTATGTCATGCTATTTGATATTGTAGACTAACTCGGGAAGGTGTATTATTAATTATACTTACATACTGATTTGAATTCTATCTATGATGTGTTCCATGTTTACCAATTGAGTAAGAATCACCCTGATCTATCCAATGTAATTTAGTAGAAGGATATTTAAATTGAACCTGACAACTCTATGTTTAAAATTTCCATTTAAATAGTTGGATGATTTTATATAGTGATTTTTTTGTAAATAATATCCCATTGGTTTTAGTGACATGGAAGTGTGGTAGGTATAGACCTAAGACTTGGTAATATGAGGAATTGATGATACAGCAATAGACTTATCTCTTTTTTGGTTCATGATATTGAGACTATATGGGTATATAAATATTTTATAGTGGGAATAATTATCACACCCCAACATTTGGAATTAGGTACGAAGCCTCTTTTTCCTTTTTCTATTCAGTTTTAGAAGATTTGGAGGCACTTTGTGGCTTAAAAATGGGTTTTGGGCATTCTAGTTCAAAATGTTTAAGACCATGACTGTGGTGGTGACCATGGTGGTGTTTATGGTTTTCCTTTAGTCCTACTATATAAAATAGTTGTCCCCAAAATTCTCAGGGATGAGCATGGTCCATGTTGTATCATGTTGGCGGTTTACCTATGTTCCATGATTAATAAGACTCAACATGGGTATAGTATAGGACATGGACAAACCAAAAAGGCCTAGGTTTTGGGATTAGGGAGTTTCTAGTCCATGTGGTCAGTCTCCTGGGAAAGGCTACTGTGTTGAGTTGGGTAACATGAGGGTGTGGTGGTGGTGGTTTTAGTCTTTTGAAATTCTCATTTATCACATGATCTTTTTATGGTGGTTATACCAACAACATGTGACATTAATGAAGGGTTTTATTACTTATTGTGACCCAGTTTCTATCTATTAAACTTATTTTCCTCTTCCCTTTGGCTTGGATTCTAGATCTAGTGTGTTTTAGGATGTATGTTTTGGAATTTATCTCTAATATGAGAGTGTCTTGAGGTGATTTCCTTCTCCCTTGGATTTCTCTTTCTAGATCGAGTATCATGAATACTAGATCTCTTCCTCTTTAATCACAATATTAGAAGGACACATTTTTTTAACAATTGTTGGGTAGGTTTATCTATACTTTGTAATTTCTTATTTTTTTATGATTCTATTTGGTTTTTATTTATGAAATTAAGGATTTCAAATCCATGATAGGTGTATTTGATCTTTGAAGGCTATGGAAGTGTTTTATAAAAAAAATAGTTTTTGTTGAAAACTATTTTGATGCACATGATGTGTTTATTTAAATACCTCAAAGATAGTTTTGAAATGATAATGTTTTTTAAATCATGAAAGTTATGTAGTATCACTAAATAAAATGTTTTATTAAAATTTGGGCATGAAAATGAAATTTATTCTCCATGGAAAATGTTTTGAAACATAGACTTGGTTTATAGAAATATAATGAGGATATATCACATTGGGATACCATGGGGTGTAGGGGAAAACTAAACATATGAGAGCCTCGGAAAAGTAATCTATAACTAGGGGAGGTTCTCATGATGCCATGGATTATAGTGGGTATAATGTATTAGTTACCAAGTTTACTAGACTTTAGGATTCACTTATATCGACTAGTGTATTTTTTGGGACTTATTTTTATATTCCCTCATGTCACAGATTTCTCTTTAGATCTCTGAGAATACATTATATGCATGTTTATTTGATTTTATTATTTTTCCAACTTGATATGGATATTAAATCTTGAAACATATTTTATACATCATTTTATGCCTCAAGGATAAATCTTATGTCATATTTCTTTGTTTATTTGGATATGGTATGTTTTTTAAAACAAAACCAAAGGAAACTTTTATATGTAAAAGAAGTGATATCACTATTTTTGAAATATGTTTTATAAAATAACTAATATATTCGTTTGGATGAAAATTTTATATATATATTTTGGTATCCTATTGATCTTTAGTTCTAACAACCGACTTTTTACCTTTGGGAATTTATAGCATCGGTTTTGTAGGACATTGGTAAAGACAATAGCATTATGTAGAGGAAAAATCTCCTACATTGTGTTTCCTTATGATGGGTTGGGATGGTAGTGGAATGTGGTAGAGAGGATATGTACCCATGGGTTGCTTCAGTTTCCAAGTTATTGGTCTTTCCATTTATTCATTTAGACCTTATTATCAATTTATTGGAAGTTACCTTTATGCATTTTTTGTTTGACATATGATATATATTTCGTGTATCTATTATGATACTCAATTTTTTTATATCTTATCATATATATATTGAACTTGATATGGTTCCCATGTTTCTTTGTATAATACCCTAGTTTTTATCGACAACCTATGGAAATCCGGGACGCACTTCGAGCCTTATGGCTGTCTAATTCGAGTAATAATATGGGTTGACCTTGGTTGGTCTATTATATTATATTTCATTAAAAAATATTCATGCGTAGTGAAAAAAATGATGCAACATAAATAAGTATCATCTTCTAATAAGTTTTTGTAAAATTCTATTTCACATTTTATCACTCGATGGGAGAGATGATTGATATAGATTATACAAACACATAAAATAAATTGTCCTATTTTAGTTCTATGTATAAACAACTATACCATTGAGGGGAATTTTTTTTAGTGATTAGATTACCTGAGTTAATGAATTATCACATTATTTTCATGATTTCTCTTTCCATTTTCTACAATAGTAAAATAATA
This sequence comes from Viscum album, assembly GCA_963277665.1. Lineage (NCBI taxonomy): Eukaryota > Viridiplantae > Streptophyta > Magnoliopsida > Santalales > Viscaceae > Viscum > Viscum album. The sequence goes on along the minus strand of OY728133.1, from coordinate 1,325,595,714 downwards.
TTATTTTTACATTCTATCAACTACCAAAAAAATTAGGAAAATGAATTTTAACATATTATTCTTCTACTATTTTATCACATCTCAATAACCCTCTCCATTAGACTTAAAAAATTTTATCATGTAAATATTATTGTAGAAATTATCCATATTTACTTACTTATAACCCAATAAATGTCCTAGTAAATTTCTCAAAATAATTTATATAGGTTTTCATTCCAACTGTAAGCTTGCAGATCCATGATCCATTAAGTAGACTCCCCAGTCCTTAAATCCTATTTTGGATTTACTCAATACTTTCCTCCTAAATACATAAAGTATATAAAGGGATAAATATCCTGATTTAAACTTGGTTAAGTCAACCCAGAACCTTATTAATAACTCCATAAAAAAATTAAGTGTCGAGACAAGTACCAAAAAAAACATATTTAATGGTGTCATCTTTAATCAGGTTATAGAGGGTAAAAACCACTTAATATTTCCTTGTTGTATTTATTTTTATGTGTAAAAATAATGTGTTAATGTTTTTAGGATTTTACATAATTAATTAACCATGTTTTTTTAAAAAAAACTTATAAATAATTCAAATTATTTTAATTATGTCTTTCATGCTTGTTAATTCATTGATTTATGTTATCATGAGAAACCATCCAAAAAATTAATCATTCACTTTAGAAAAAAATAAAATGAATTCATCATGAGATTTATAATATTTAATTTATTGATTATATAATAAATCAGCCTATATCCCTATGGGAAAACTCTATGATCTATTCTTGGATTGAGTTTCATCATTTCACCATCGATCAATGTATCTTCTTGGTTGGTTTCACATCATCTCGGGTTATAAACTACTTCCCCTCCTTGGATCCTCATTCTGTAAAAATGCCTATACTCACACCTAGTTGAGGGAAACCAATGCAATGGTTAATGGCTTATTTAAAAGAAACCATGGACACAAGGGTCCAATATAATAAATGTGGGAGGGATGACTCGCTAACCATAAAATTTGATTTAATAAAATTTTATTGCATAATAAAACTCATGGAATAATAAAGTAAATAGAAACTAGCACATACATCGGTCAGTCAAAGCACATGATCAATCATATACATGAAATGGATATGAATTTACTAAACTATAATTTAGTTCAATAATTCTTAATTAAGGTAAATAACCTAAATAAATTATATATCTTATTAATTAATTAATTCATTTATCTTAATATCCATCAAAACAGTCCTATAGATTTCCATCCATTATAATATTAAAAAATATTAATAAATGTTATTTAAAATTAATTAAATATATTATTTGTACTTTTAGTAAATATAGCGTGTTCAAATACCCAAAAGCATATCCTTTTATAATTAGATGAATTTAAATAATTTAGAATTTTATATACCCAATATATTTTTAGGTCTATATATTTAGATAATTAATATTACTATTACATATCAAATCCCATATTTCCCTTCAAATGGGAATTTTTTTATCTATACAAACTCTTCAAAATGTACACCTACACCCCTCAAAGTTAAAACTTCTATCTAAAAAATTCACCCATACATCCTCAATATCTATGAAAGTTTTTAAAGAAATACATAATGTAATCACAAATATGTCATTAAGGGATTTAAAAGTATGAGAACTATTTAGTTTCTGAAATACTTTGAAACACCTTAAAAAAATTTCATTTAATACAAAACACATTGAGATTAAAAAAATATGATTGATCATAAAATTTTCATTAAAATATAAAAGTTCTTTCATAAATCAACTTTCATAAAACAATAAAAAGGAAATAATGGTATTAGAAACTATATTTGTGGAATCATGGATAACTAAGAAAAACCACTTTCCTAAAAACATAAACACTTTAGTACTTATAAGATCATGAAAATTTATTCAAATTAAAAAAATATACTTTTATAAATATAACAATAGTTTTTTAATTGGTAAAATTTTATGGTTCTATAAAATCCAAATTTTTACAAATTTTTAAACTTATTACAAGTATAGAAATATATTTGAGGTAATATTGGGATGTTACCATCATTTATTTGGAATTTCTTAATCAACTATTTATATTATTCTTTATAATGAGATCACCTAAATAGTGTTAATTCCATAACATAAGAATAGGTCAAGGTTATCATACAAGATGACATAACATAGTGTGTTTAGGCACACTACTTGTGCACCATTCCTGGTATCTCATAAGATGAAAACATTACCCAATGCATTATATGGGTGTGTAATTTTGGTCCTTCGCATCACATAATGGGAAAATTACTATAAGTGGTTTAATATTACTTACCATCCCTAGACATCATCTTATAATGTTCATGTTCCACCCATTGAAAAACACTTAGTAGCTCATTATTCTCATCATAAAATCTATAAAAAAAATTCTTTTATATTCTTAAACATTAGTATTTAAGATTTAATCTTCAAAAGGAAAATTATTTCTATAATTTAAAGGTTCGTTAATTATAATTGAAAAAATAATTTTTTTTAAGACTTTAGATTAATGGTTTTGAATTAGAGAAACTTGAAGTCGATAAAGCCTCCTTTAAATAAATATTTAAATTAAACATGGGGAAATTATTTTCAAGAATGGAATGGTTTAATGTTGGAAATACTCAGAAATATAATTCTTAAAATACAATTATATTTTATCACATAATCATAATTTTAAGGTAATTCAAATAGTAAAATTATATTATATGTTTACAGAAAAGGTAGGTGATATTAGAGATATAAAACGTGATACACTTGAAATGATTTGAACCATAATTTTTCAGTGGAATAACTAAAATAATAATGTTTCATAGTATATACACTAAAAAACCTATAAAAAATATTTAAAATCAATATTAAAATAGTCCCATTAATTAAAATTACTTTTTAATGAAAATATAGCTCACTGATCAAAATGAAAAGCTAGAGGGTTTATTTTAAGTGAAATAATTTAAAGATAAAATTATAAGAAAAACCCTTATCTTATATTCTATAGAATATTTGAGTCTCTCCTTTAAATACCCCTCCTTGATGATAATCCCTTAGAACTAATTTTCTACCTCACACTATTTTTTGATTAACCACAATGTAACACTCTGATATTTTGTGAAATATATTTTTTGAATTAATTTATCTTTTTATGTTTTTCATTTCATGTGATACTAGATATAGTTATATATATATATATATATATATTAAAACAATAATTCAAACATTACTTTCACATGTAACATTGACTCGGTGTACATTACACGCAACCACGACTTGACATATATTACACGCAACACCGACTTGGTGTACACAGCACTAAAATTTCTATGAAACATCATTTTACAGTTATAATTATTTAAATGAGATAATTATATCCTAACCATTAAAATTAGTAATATAAATATTAATAACAACTTTTCAAATATTTTTTAATATTTTTTTATATAAATTAAACATATTGATAATGAAAAATATGATTTTTTGTAAACTCATTTTATGTTTAAAAATATTGTTTTCTTGAATAAACTGCTTTTAATAATAAAATTAATTTTAGACAAATTTATAAATTTAATTTAATAAAATAAACATCATTTTTGAATTTAGAATTTCTAAATTAGATTAGGTTGAATTTTTGGGATTTTTCTAATAAACTTCATTTTTTGATGAATAGTGAAAAATACTGCTTTTATGTTAAACCCCGCCTTCTCATTTAAATAATTATTAATATTATATTATACTTTAAATTTGTTTTAAGGTCAAATTAGATCAATAATAAATCTATTAATACAATTTATGTCATTATAATAAATTTCACTTTTAATTTTGAATATAAAAACTTAATAAACTTTTGAACTTCTTTATACTATAAAGACCTGTAATTTATTTCCGTCTGCGGGATTAGCATTAATATTAATTTTTCTGATTCAGTGAGTTGAATTTATAAAAAAAATCAATCATTTTAATTATTATACTATTTATATTCTAATAATATCAATTAAATTTTTTACCAAAAATATTAGTAAAAGTGATTAAAATTAATCACAGCTATTAAGGTCAAATTAAGCTTAAGTAGGGACAAAACCTTAATCTTAAGGGCCTAAATGACCTATAAACTTGTCCAAAACCAATTTTATGGCCATATTTCGGATATAAACTTTTCATTATTTATTTATTTTGGTTTGGTATGAATTTTTTTAGGTAAAAACATGTGTACACCAAACTTGTTTTTCAAAATTTCAAGTGAGTCCTTCACTAGTGGAAAAAAGTATTTCCACGTCAGTTTTTTTTAAGTTTTATACCATTTTTTAACCGACATTGATAAAGGCGATGTAAAAAATATAAGCTTCAACGTCGGTTTTTATAAACCGACGTCAAAAATCGGTCCCCATGAGTCTTTGGCGTCATTTTTCATATAAATTGGAATCGAAATGTAGGCACTAATGGTCTTCGGCGTCCGTTTTTATATAAACCTATGCCAAAGGTCAAGCCCCATGGTTCTTCCGCATTAGTTTTTTAGATAACGGACACCAAAAGTTAGAAACTAATGGTCTTCGGCGTCAGTTTTCATATAAACCTACGTCGAAAGGTAGGCACCGACGATCTTCAGCGTCGTTTTTCATATAAACTAACACCAAAGGTAAGGCCTCATGGTTCTTCGGTGTCGGTTTTTTAGAAAACCGACATCGAAATTTAGGCACCGATGTTCTTTGGCGTCAGTTTTCATATAAACTGACGCCAAAAGTTAGGCCATGATAGTGTTCGGTGTCAGTTTTTTAGAAAACCGACGTCAAAATTCAGCTTCTACAAGGGTTTTGTCGTCAGTTTTGGATAAAAACCGATGTGAAAATTACATTTAAAAAATTCTTTTTCACGTCGTTTTTGGTAAAAACCGACCTTAAAACATTGAAACTCTTTATACTAGAATATAGATTATTTCTCAGGCTTCAATTTGACAGCTTATGAAGCTAAAACAGACTTATGGATCAAAATTTATGGTCTTTATAAGTTGTAGCTCTTTAATTTCTGATAGATACAAATTGATTAAAAGAAAACATAAGAAACAAGAACTAAAATCTATACACCAAATGAACAAAAAAATTATATACATAAATATTCAAACTAATTTTAATTCTTTTATTGGTTTCATTCGAATCGATATAATATTTGTTGTTATTTCACTTCTTTTTAAGGAAGAACTCATACTATAGTGAAAAGGGTGATTGATAAAGAATTTTACACCTCAACTAATGAATCTCATATGGAAGTTTCATCTTTGTGTCTCAATTGGAATAATATTTCATCACAATAATAAATATAGTAATATATTTAGCGATAAGGAAAACTATAATAATGAAATTAATTGATGATAATAAATACTGTGTACAAATCATCGATTGAAGAATTGTTGAAATATTGATGGTATTGAAGATGTAGAAAATTGTAATGGCCCGGACCTCTCCGGCCCATTCCTTTGTCGGAAAGGAAGTCATGAAGTGTTTTGGAGGGTATAATGGACTTTTCCCACACTTTTCAGAATTTTGTAACTACACCCCATGTAGTGTGAGTACACGCCGTATACCACCTTACCGAGTATACACTGTGTTGAAGTTGTGTCCTTGCTACGTGAAATAAATAAGTACACGCCGTGTAGTTTCTCGCCGTGTACGTGTTACCCTCAAACTGTGTGTTGACCAGTCAACGGTCGTATGCTGTGTTGAAGTCGTGTCCTTGTCGCATGAAATAAATAAGTACACGCCGTGTAGCCCATCTTACACGCTATGTAGTGTCTCCCTGCGTGCGCGTTGCCCTCAAACCATGTGTTGACCAGTAAATGTTCGTGTGCCGTGTTTAAGTCGTGTTCTTACCGTGTGAAATAAATAGGTACACGCCGTGTAGCCCATCTTACACATCGGGTAGTGTCTCCCCGCATACGTGTTACCCTCAAACCATGTGTTGACCAGTCAACGGTCGTGTGCTATGTTGAAGTCATATCTTTTCCACGTGTAATAGATAAGTACACGCCATGTAGCCCATCTTACACGCTGTGTAGTTTCTCCCCACGTACGTGTTACCCTCAAACCGTGTGTTGACCAGTCAATGGTCGTGTGCCACATTGAATGTCATGTTGGAAGCCACGTGGCGACCGTGTGAAATGGACTAGTACACGTCGTGTACTAGGGAGTACATGCCGTGTACTAGGGAGTACACGTCATGTACTAGAGAGTACACGCCGTGTACTTTAGTTTTTCTCGCCTATAAAAGGAGGGGGCCTATCCTCCTTTTCAGATCATTCCTCTCCTCCCCTTTCCTTCAAGCAGATCCCTCCCGAGAGACTCCTAAGCTCTTTTATTCCATAACTTCTTCGTCCGAGATCCGATTTACGATCCATCAGCAGCCACAAGATCATAACGACGAGGCGAAATGTTTGAGCTTTGATCTGTTGTTTTCCCTTCAGCCTTTCCTTCCCAGATTCCACCCGAGAAGGTTTTTGCTGGGTTTTGACAGAAGCGACAGACGTCTTCTAAAGTTAATCTGGGAGAGCGTTGTGATCAGAACATGTTGAGGTAGGGATTTTTCCTTAGTCTCTCTAATTTGTGCAACATGCTGGATGGGTGTCCTTTTTCTTTCACGAGACATAGTTGAACCAGTTTAATGAAGACAATAAATGGCTTAAAGAACGGGGATGGGAAATTTGTTATGTTTATCTTTTTTTATCCTATTATTATGTTGTGAATTGAATAGGCTTATGACTACTGAAAATCACGGTAGTTGGGGTCCTTTTGTTGCGCATTTAAATGTTTCCCTATATTTCTAGACCGTTCTTGTGGATGGAAACATTGTGGAATATGGAAATTGTTTAATCACGTAAAGTTGGATGATTAAATAAATATCTAGAACCCCTGTGTGATCACCCCAGTTGAACAAAATGGAATAATGAACATGTGGGTGTTGGTTTGGTTACGTAGTGTGTGAGAAGGGGGGTGAATCCTGGGTTATTATGAATAGGATGGGCAGCAGGCATGCGGTAAATGATATTAAAGGGGAAATGATGTGGCACGAGCCTAGTTTTGTGATACAGTTGTGGAGATGTGGTTATAGTGGCAGCAGGGCTGCAGTAATGGGTTCTGATATTAAAAGAAAGTGGAAAGTTGATAAATGAACTGTGGGGAATTATAATGAATTAAACACGAGAAATATCAATGGGGATTCATTGATGATAAAAAGTTTGGTTTTGTGTTTCTTGTGTTCTATCTAACTTGATTTGTGGTTGGCAGGGTTTTGTTCTATGAAATGCTTGATCAGGTTTGATAATTGCCTAGTATTTAAGGAACTATTAAACTAATACGGTCGAAACATGACAAACTAAATGGGGTTGGGATTGTTTGTTGTATGCATGCTTCGTAGTTGCATTTTCGAGGCACGTTCTCAGTTTCTCTATTTATAAGCCATAGGTTGGGTTGTGTGTTTGGTATACATATATGTATCTATATCATTGTGTTTTGTCGCACCCCACCCATGTTGAGAACTTAGTGCCAAACACTCCCATTTCATTGGAGCGGGTGTTTTCCCCTTAGTTACTAGCTCCTTCCTGCTCCTTCCATAGATTGTGATGGCTTGAGGTGACATTACACCCAAGACTCTTCGAGTAGGTTTTTATTGGTGTGATTTTAGCCCAAGACTCTTTGGGTAGGTTTACTTTTCCCAAGAACCATCGGGATGAGGCCCAGGTGTGTTCGGTCAGCGATGTGATTGTGGTTTGTGAGGCCCATCTGTGTGTGGGTGGGATATGTGGTTGTGAGGCCCAGGTGTGTGTGGGCGGGATATGTGCTTTGTGAGGCCCAGGTGTGTGCGGGCAGGAAGAGTGTGGTAGCGTCAGGACGTTCACCATTAGGAAGAGCAGCTATCTAGTGGGGGAAAATGGTGTGGGGTACCCAATATTCTTGTTTTTATATACTACTACCTATTTGTTTGTGTTTTTTGGTGAGCGTGGCTGGTGAGGTTGGGTGGATAGAATTCTTTTCTAGGTTTTGGTTTCTTCTGTTGTTATCATGGGACATTAGGATGTCTCCCCACCTGTGCACGAGAGCTTTAGGTTTCCCTACTGAGTATACTTGTATGCTCACCCTATGTTTACTTTCAAGTTTCCAGGAGGACTACCATGGCCGTGTGAGACCCTACTAGTCGGGACAGTTGGAGTTGTTGCAGTTTGTTGTACTCTTGTTTCTTTTGGTATTGTACTATTGAGTTATCTGTACTTTTACTTTGTTTCAGAATTGTTTAAACATGCATATGGGATTGGTTTGGGTTCAGTTTCATTTACATGTTCCTTTTTTCTTTTTCTGTTTGACTCATCCTATTTCCCGATCTTAAATAATAAAAAGGGTAATGCCTCCTATATTTGTGAAAACTCATACCCTTGGTGCTAGTTGCCACTATGGGGCCTACTGGAGGCGGGACTCAGGGGTAATTATCTCCCTTTCACCTTTTCCAGCTCAGGAGGGGCATCTTCGGTGGGAGGGGGTCAGGAAAGAATGGTATCAGAGGTGAGGGTTGAGAGATAGGATGGAGTCTGGAGTTAGGAACAGTGAGGATTTCATGGTATTGTAGGGCAACAGCGTTGGTTGATCTTGGTGTGTGACATAGGCCAGGGAAGACCGGCTAGGACACGGGATTTTAGGGCCCCCCGTGATCTGATGCAAGGACTCTGAGCCTACCGAACAACCAATTGAGACTACATTGATTGAAGGGTAGAGACCCTAGGGAAGGTACATTCATCATCATGTTTGTGTTTTACTTGATTTGGGTGTTCTGGGAAAGAAATTGAAACAAAGTGATAAAATGAAACCTTTAGAAATTTCCTTGCTACTTGGGCTTAGGTTATCTTTGTGTACCGTACAGCTATGGCAACTGGATGTCGTCCATGGGTGACTCAGACGGTCGAGGCCCAACATATTCAGGCGGTCGATCAGTTGAGGATTGACCAAGAGGAGGAAGATGATTAGTGGCAGAAGACTCTCTGTTCTTTACAGCGACAAACCCTCAAGAAGTACGAGGGTAGTAACTTGGATATGGAGAAGGAGGGGTGGCTTAAGGAGATAAGGATCGCTTTTACATTGATTTGTGCTCTAAGGGAGTATAGGGTTCCCCTAGTAGTCAGTCAGCTAAGAGGTGCGACACATCATTGGTGGACGCTCTACCTCGGGGAGAGGTCAGAGGTAGAGGTTCTGTGGGATGACTTTGAGAAGGAGTTCCGAGAGGAATTTCTTTCTTCCATGATCAAGGAAGAGAAGCAGCAGGAGTTACTCTCCCTCCAGTAGGGGAGTATGTCACTACGAGAATTGGGAATCAATTTCAGGGGTCTCCTATGCTTTGCTCCGGATCTCTTTCTGGATGAGGAGTCTTGGGCGAGATATTTGGAGGAGGCGCTTCGTCCTTCGCTCTAGTATGCTATCACCCCCTTCACCCTTCTGACTTACATGGAATTACAGAAGAAGGCAGAGGTTATAGAGAGGATGCACTCACAGGGAGGTGCACTATGAGAGGGGATCCAGCCAGGTTCGTCAAAGGGGAAAGTAGTCAGCAGCAGGTCTCCTGCGACAGGACCTTCCAGATTCAGGCCAGTAGGGAGCAGGCCCCAGTAGTTCCAGTTCATATCTTCGGGTCCTCGTACCTTTTTCACGATCCCGGGACTGAAGTGTTTCTCTTGCGGAGTTTTTAGGCACATTTAGAGTCGGTGCCCAACCCGAGCTCAGTACGGTGGAGGTGGGCAGGTTCAACGCCCTCCTCAGCAGCACCAGTTGTCGGCGAGGCCCTTCCAGCAGCAGTAGGACCCTGCTCCTTCGAGGGAAGACCTTGTAGGAGGAGGCCGACCTCAGGTTGCTCCTCAGGGACCTTGACCAGGGCATGGTCAGGGAGGTGGTCGACATCAGAGAGGTAGAGGAGATGGGCATGGACAGTTGCACGCAGAAGAGTTAGAAGCTCCGGCAGGACCAGAGGTGGTGCGAGGTACGATTTATTTGTTGAGCACTCTCGTTTATGATTTGTTCGATTTGGGAGCTTCTCAATCCTTTATTGAACCCGGTCTAGCCCATGCTTTGGGTCTAGATGTAGAGAGACTTTCTGTACCCCTGGTGCTGATTACACCAGTTGGAGGTCAGACCAGCGTATCTTGTGTTTTCTGGGGATGTGAGCTGACGTTGGGACCGCATCGATCTAGTGGGGATCTTCTTTTACTACATATACAGCCATACGATGTCATCCTAGGCATCGACTGGCTGTTTTCTGTTAGTGCTGTTATCGACTGCTTCTGAAGAAGAGTCGTGTTCTCTGACGTGGATAGACAACGTGTAGCTTTTGTTGGTGAGAGGAGCTATCAGGTGGGAAGCCAGCATGTGAAGCCTCTCCTTTCCTTTTTAGGTGGGTTATCAGTGGTTTCAGCTGATATAGATATGATTGATGTTCCAGAGGTTGTTGGGGAGTTCCTCGAGGTTTTTCTCGAAGAGGTTGTGACTCTACCCCCCCCCCCCCCCCCCGACGTGACGTTGAGTTCGGGATAGACTTACATCCCGGTGCCCATCCAATTTTGATGGCCCCTTATCGGATGTCACCTTCAGAGTTGCGGGAGTTGCGGATTCAGATTGATGATCTTATGGAGAAGGGTTTTGGTCGACCCAGCGTGTCGCCATGGGGTGCTCTAGTTTTGTTTGTGAAGATGGTAGGTGGTGGTCTCAGGCTATGCATAGACTACCTAAGGTTGAATCAAGTAACAGTCAATAACTGTTACCCCCATCCAAGGATAGATGATCTATTCGACCATATGAGAGGATAAGGTTGGTTTTCTAAGATTGATCTACGATCTGGATATCATCATCTGAGGGTAAATAACAGTGACATCTTGAAGACAGCTTTCAGGTGAAGGTATGGGAACTTAGAGTTTGTAGTGATGTCTTTTGGAGTTATGAATACACCAGTTGTGTTCATGGGACTTATGAACTTTGTATTTCGAGAGTTTATGGACCGGTTTGTCATTGTGTTTATCGATGACATCCTGATCTACTCAAGATCAGAAGAGGAGCACGTTGAGCATCTCAGGGCAGTCTTAGAAGTCCTTTAACACCATCATCTTTATGGGAAATTGTTGAAGTGTAAGTTCTTGATGCAAGAAGTACAATTCCTTTGGCACGTGGTGTCTCAACATAGAGTGTCAGTAGACCCGTCGAAGGTGGAGGCATTTGTTTATTGGGCTGCACCCAAGAGCGTGGTAGAAGTTCATAGTTTCCTGGGGTTGGCAGGTTATTATCAGAGGTTCGTTTTGAAATTCTCTCGAGTTGCTGCTCTATTGATAGCTTTGACTAGGAAGAACCAGGTCTTCCTATGGAGCGAGCAGTGCCAGAAATATTTCAACTACCTGAAGGAGAAGTTGGTCAGCACTCCAATACTCAGGTTTCCAGAGTAAGGGTTGTTGTATGAGGTGTTTTGTGATGCTTCTGGCCTTGGTTTAGGGTGTTTATTGATGCAGAAGAAGGGTGTGATCTGTTATGGGTCTAGGAAGTTGCGCCCTCACGAGCGTAACTATTCCACTCATGACCTAGATCTTGTAGCAGTAGTGTTTGCACTGAAGTTGTGGAGAAATTACCTCTTTGGGGAGCGCTTTGTGGTTTTCTCAGATCATAAGAGCTTACGCTATATCTTCTACCAGCATGACCTGAACTTATGGCAGCGAAGATGGGTTGAGTTTATCCAAGACTATGACTTCGATATCTCTTACACTGAAGGTAAGGGAAATTTTGTGGATGATTCCCTGAGAAAGAATTCTCATAAGGAAGTGGTTCGGGAATCTGTTGATGCTTGGAAAGCGATGGGAGAGTTGGCTGCCTTGCACTTGGATGCAAGGGTAGAGGGTGTTAGAGGCTGTTTGTTTCAGATGAAGGTGAATTCCTCCTTGTTGTATCAGGTGTAAGAGTCTCAGTGGGGAGAATCTGAGGCAAAATTAATGCAGGATCATATCGATCAGGGAAATTCTCTATAAGGATGGTCAGAGGACAGCCTACATCGGATGATTTTTCATGGAAGGTTGTTTGTGCGGGAGGCGATGCGTGAGGGAGTTCTCCGTGAGTTCCATAGCTTAGCCTTGGCGGTACATCCGGGAGTTTCAAAAATGTATCGAGGCCTAAGGGAATAGTTTTGGTGGCCTGGGGTGAAACAGGAAGTGTCGGAGTTTGTGGCTAAGTACCTAGTGTGTCCGCAAGTAAAGGTTGAACATCGTGTTCCCAGTGGTTTGTTGCATCCTTTATATGTCCCCAAGTAGAAGTGGGATGATATCTCAATGGACTTCGTCACAGGACTACCCAAAGCTCAGGGTGGTTATGATGCAATTTGGGTAGTGGTGGATCGACTGATGAAATCATCTCACTTCTTAGAAATTAAGGAGTCGGGCCTAGTGAGTACCTTAGAACAGAGGTATGTAGACGAGGTGGTGCGTTTGTATGGAGTTTTGGAGACTATCGTCTCAGATTGGGATACTTGGTTTACCTCACGAGTCTAGAGGGGGTTACAGAATGCTTTTGGCACCCTGCTATGCCTTAGCACTGCTTTCCACCCATATACCGATGGGCAGACAGAGCGGACTATCCAGATGTTGGAGGACATGTTGTGGGCATGCATTCTGGATTTTGGAGGATGATGGGTGTGACACTTGCCTTTAGTAGAGTTTTCCTACAACAACATCTTCCACTCTAATATTGGCATGGCACCGTTTGAGGCTTTGTATGGGAGACCATGTCGTTCACCCATTTGATGGGAAAAGGTTGGTGAGACAGGTGCTCTTGGGCCAGAAGTAGTTCAGAGAACCACAAAGAAAGTTCAGCTTGTGCGTGATAGGATGAAAGCGGCTCATGAGCAACAGAAGTCTTATGGTGATCGTCGGAGGAGGCACTTGGAGTTCGAGGTGGGAGATCATGTGTTCTTGAAGTTTTCCCCTCAATGGGAGAAGCAGAGGTTTGGGAAGGGGAGTAAGATCTCCCCTAGGTTCATCAGACCTTTCGAGGTGCTGAGGTGAGTCGGCGAGGTGGCATATCAGCAGGCCTTGCCACCTCAGTTGGAGAAGGTTCATGACGTCTTCCACGTCTCCCAGCTTTGTCGGTACTTACACGATGAATCTCACGTTATCGAATAGGGAGAGTTAGATATGGGAGACGATGCGACCTTCGAGGAATGACAGGTCAGAATCAAGTATCGTAAAGAGAATGTACTCCGTGGATGAACCATCGCCTTGGTTCATCTGTTGTGGAGGCATGGTGGCCTCGACAAGAGCACTAGGGAGCGGGATGCTCAGATGCACACTATGTACCCGGAGTTGTTTTGACTTTTGTTTTTCTTTGTTCTTCTGAACTTTGTTTTGATTTTTTACTTTGTACCTTTGATATATGGAATGCTTGGATTGTCTTTTGTGAGACGTTTTGTTCCCTTGTTCTCTAAAAGTGTGTAATGTGTCCAGATGTGTGGGGAAAGGGAAAAACCTGATCCTTAATCAAGACGCATTAATGTGGATGAAATTGAACCCATGCGGGCGAGTTAGTGCCACCTAAAGCGGATAATATCTCGACATGGGAGAAGGAATTCCCCAAGCCATGTGTTCAGGCAGTGTGTTGGTTATACGGTGTTGGGGGCAGTGTAAGTTGAAAAAAAATCTTAATATATGGAAGTGGGAAGACCCAATTCTTAATCGAGACGCATTAATGCGGATGCGATTAAACCTGTGCAGGCAAGTCAGTGCCGCCTAAAGTGGATAATATCTCGACATAGGAGAAGGAATTCCTAACACATATGTTTAGGGTTGTTGGTTGGGTTCCTGTTATAACGAGAGTCCTAAGAGGTATCTTGTTGGGTTCCTCTAGGTTGGTTTCTGAATTCTCGGGGATGAGAATGTTTAAGAGGTAACTCATGTAATGTCTCGGACCTCTCCGACCCATTCCTTTGTCGGAAAGGAAGTCATGAAGTGTTATGGAGGGTAGAATGGACTTTTCCAACACTTTTTAGAATTTTGTAACTACACGTCATGTAGTGTGAGTACACGCCGTGTACCACCTTGCCAAGTACACCCTGTGTTGAAGCCATGTCCTTGCTGTGTGAAATAAATAAGTACATGTTGTGTAGTTTCTCCCCACGTACGCATTACCCTCAAACCGTGTGTTGACCAGTCAACGACCATGTGTCATGTTGAAGTTGTGTCCTTGCCACGTGAAATAAATAAGTACACGCTGTGTAGCACATCTTACACGCCATGTAGTGTCACCCCGCGTACGTGTTACCCTCAAACCATGTGTTGACTAGTCAATGGTCGGGTGCCATGTTGAAGTCGTGTTCTTGCCGCATGAGATAAATAATTACACACTGTGTATCCCGTCTTACACACCGTGTAGTTTCCCCCCGCGTACGCATTACCCTCAAACCGTGTGTTGACCAGTCAACGTCCGTGTTCTGCGTTGAATGCCATGTTGGAAGCCGCATGGCGACCGTGTGAAATGGCCTAGTACACACTGCGTACTAGGAAGTACACACCGTGTACTTTAGTTTTTCTCACCTATAAAAGGAGGGGGCCTCTCCTCCTTTTCAGATCATTCCTCTCCTCCCCTTTCCTTCAATCAGAGCCCTCCCAAGAGACTCCTAAGCTCTTTTCTTCAATAACTTCTTCGTCCGAGCTCTGATTTACGATCCGTCAGCAGCCACGAGATCGTAACGACGAGGAGAAACTTCTGAGCTTGGATCTGTTGTTTTCCCATCGGCCTTTCCTTCCCAGCTTCCACCCGAGAAGGTTTTTTCCGGGTTTTGACAGAAGTGACAGACGCCGATGGACGTCTTCTAAAGTTGATCTGGGGGAGCATTGTGATTAGAACCTGCTAAGGTAGGGATTTTACCTTCTTCTCTCTAATTTTTGCATCATGCGGGATGGGTTTCCTCTTGATTTCACGAGACATAGTTGAACCAGTTTAATGAAGATAATTATTGTCTTAAAGAATGGGGATGGGAAATTTGTCATGATTATATTTGTTTATCCTATTGTTATGTTGCGAATAGAATAGGCTTATGCCTACAAAAAATCACGGTCATTGGGGGCCTTTTCTTGCGCAATTAAATGTTGCCCTATCTTTCTAGACCGTTCTTGTGGATGGAAACTTTGTGGAATATGGAAATTGGTTAATCACGTAAAGTTGGATGATTAAATAAATATCTGGAACCCTTGTGTGATCACCCTAGTGGAACAAAATGGAATAATGAACATGTGGGTGTTGGTTTGGTTACGTGGTGTGTGAGAAGGGGGGGTGAATCCTGGGTTATTACGAATAGGATAGGCATTGGGGATGCAGTAAATGATATTAAAGGGGAAATGATGTGGCACAAGCCTGGTTTTGTGATACAGTTGTGGAGATGTGGTTATAGTGGCAGCAGGGATGTAGTAATGGGTTGTGATATTAAAAGAAAGTGTGAAGTTGATAAATGAACTGTGGGGAACGATAATAAATTAAACGCGGGAAAAATAAATGGGGATTGATTGATGATAAAAAGGATGGTTTTATGTTGCTTGTGTTCTATCTAACTTGATTTGTTGTTGGTAGGGTTTTGTTCTACGAAACGCTTGATCTGGTTTGATAATTTCCCAGTAGTTAAGGAACTATTAAACTAATACTGTTGAAACATGAAAACCTAAATGGGGTTGGGATTGTTTGTTGTATGCATGCTTTGTAGTAGCAGTTCCAAGGCACGTGCTCGTTTTCTCTTTTTAGAATCCATAGGTTGGGTTGTGTGTTTGGTATACATATATGTATCTGTATCTTTGTGTTTTTTTGCACCCCACCCATGTTGATAAATTAGTGCCGAACACTCCCATTTCATGGGAGAGGGTGTTTTCCCCTTAGTTACAAGCTCATTCTTGCTTCTTCTTCCATAGGTTGTGATGGCTTGAGGCGACCTTACACCCAAGACTCTTCAGGTAGGTTTCGATTGGTGTGATTTTATCCCAAGACTCTTTGGGTAGGTTTACTGTTCCCAAGAACCTTCAGGATGAGTCCCAGGTGTGTTTGGGCGGGGATGTGATTGTGGTTTGTGAGGCCCAGGTGTGTGCGGGCAAGAAGAGTGTGGTAGCGTCAGGACGTTCTCCGTTAGGAAGAGCAGCTAGCTATTGGGGGGAAATGGTGTGAGGTACCCAATATTCTTGTTCTTATATACTAATACCTGTTTGTTTGTGTTTTTGGTGAGTGTTGTGGTGAGGTTGGGTGGATAGAATTCCTTGCTAGGTTTTGGTTTCTTCTGTTGTTCTCACAAGACATTAGGATGTCTCCCTACCTGTGCATGAGAGATTTAGGTTTCCCTACTTAGTATACTTTTATGCTCACCCTATGTTTACTTTCAGGTTTCCAGGAGGACTACCAGGGCCATGTGATACCCTACTAGTCGGGACAGTTGGAGTTGTTGCAGTTTGTTGTACTCTTGATTTCTTTTGGTATTGTACTTTTGAGTTGTCTTGTACTTGTACTTTGTTTCAGAATTGTTTAAACATGCATATGGGATTGGTTTGGGTTCTTTTTCATTTACATGTTCCTTTTTTCTTTTGGGGTTTGAACCATCCTATTTCCCGATCTTAAATAATAAAAAGGGTAATGCCTCCCATATTTGTGAAAACTCATACCCTTGGTTCTAGTCGCCACTTCGGGTCCTACGGGAGGCGGGACTTGGGGGTCATTATCTCCCTTTCACCATTGGCAGCTCAGGAGGGGCATCTTTGGTGGGAGGGGGTCGTAACAAAAATGGTTAAAGAAAGATGATGAGGTTCTATATATTGTAAATGAAAATATTATTGGCGGTGACGTATTACAATTTAGGCAGGATTTTGAAAATAGAAATGTGCGTTGTGAAAAAATTGAAATACCAAACCCGCGTATTTGAAATTTTACTTTTAACGTCAGTTAAATTTATAAAATATTTTAAAAATATTCTCATGTTGGGGTTTTAACACCAGATACTAAAAAAAAAAAGAAAACAAATGATTTTTAACATTGTTTATTAGAAAAACCGACACCAAAAAGGGACTTTTAACGTCGGTTATTGAAAAAAACGACATTAAAAATCAACTCTTCTAATGTTCAAATTTTGACGTCCATAACTTTTGATCCGTAAGTCCGTTTTTTCTAAACGACCAATAAAAACAAAACTCGGAAAATTATCTAAAACTTTTGTTTTGTTTTTAATGTCTTTTATTCAAAAAACTAACGCCAAAAAATGACTTTTAACGTCTGTTATTGGAAAAAAACCGAGGCCAAAAATCATGTTTTATATTGTTCAACTTCCAACGTCAATAACTTTTGATCTGTAACTCCGTCTTTTCTCCACGACCTATAAAATCGAATCTAGAGAAGTTATCTAAAACTTCAGTTTTATTTTTAACATTGGTTATTTGAACAACTGACACCAAAAATGTACTTTTAACGTCGGTTATTGGAAAAATCTGATGCCAAAAATCAAGTTTAATATTGTTCAACTTCCGACATCTATAACTTTTGATACGTAAGTCTTTTTTCCTCCAATACATGTCAAATCGAAGCTCGAGAAATTATCTAAAACTTTTATTTTATTTTTAACATCGGTTATTTGATAAACCGATGCCAAAAATTAACTTTTAACATCAGTTATTGGAAAAAACCGACGCCAAAAATTATGTTTTATATTGTTCAACTTCCGATGTCCATAACTTTTGATCCGTAAGTCCGTTTTTTCTCCACGACCTGTAAAATCGAATATTGAGAAGTTATCTAAACTTTTTTTTATTTTTAACGTCAATTATTTGAAAAACTGACGCCAAAAATGTACTTTTAACGTTGGTTATTGAAAAAAAAACGACGCTAAAAATCATGTTTTATATTGTTCAACTTCTAACGTCCATAACTTTTGATCCGTAAGTCCGTTTTTTCTCCACGACCTGTCAAAAAGAATATTTAGAAATTATCTAAAACTTTTGTTTTATTTTTAACATCAGTTATTTGATAAACCGATGCCAAAAGATGACTTTTAATGTCTGTTATTGGAAAAAACCGACGCCAAAAATTATGTTTTATATTATTCAACTTCTGACGTCCATAACTTTTGATTCGTAAGTCTATTTTTTCTCCACGACCTATCAAATCGAAGATCTATAAGTTATCTAAAACATTTTTTATTTTTAACTTCATTTATTTTATAATAAAACACCAAAAAAGAACTTTTGACGTCGGTTATTGGAAAAAACTGAAGCCAAAAATCATGTTTTATATTGTTCAACTTCCGATGTTCATAAATTTTGATCCGTAAGTCCATTTTTTCTCCACGACCTATCAAATAGAAGCTCAAGAAATTATATAAAACTTTTGTTTTATTTTTAACATCAGTTATATGAAAAACCCGACGCCCAAAATTTACTTTTAATGTCGTTTATAGGAAAAACCAGACCCCAAAAATCAAGTTTTATATTGTTCAACTTCCGACATCCATAACTTTTCATCCGTAATTCTGTTTTTTCTCCACGACATATCAAATAGAATATTTAGAAATTATATAAAACTTTTTTTTTATTTCTAATGTCGTTTATTTGACAAACCAATGCCAAAAAAGGACTTTTAACATTGGTTATTGGAAAAAACCGACACCAAAAATCATGTTTTATATTGTTCAACTTCCGACGTCCATAACTTTTGATCTATAAGTCTGTTTTTTCTCCATGACCTGTCAAATAGAAGATATAGAAGTTATATAAAACTTTTTTTTTATTTTTAACATCGGTTATTTGAAAAACCAATTCCAAAAATGTACTTTTAACGTATGTTATTGGAAAAAACTGACGCCAAAAATCAAGTTTTATATTGTTCAACTTCCGACGTCCATAACCTGTGATCCATAAGTCCATATTTTCTCCACGACCTGTAAAATAGAAGCTTGAGAAATTATATAAAACTTTTGTTTTATTTTTAACATCAGTTATTTGAAAAACCGATGCAAAAAAAGTACTTTTAACGTCGGTCTCTAAGAACTAATGTTAAACTGCCGATGTTAAAACTCATTTTTCTACTAGTGCTTTTCCTTCCCTATAAAAGGCCACCATCTATCCCTATTATTCACACATCTCAAAACTATTAGGTTTGGAACATATATTCCCAATACAATTCCAAACATACCTATATTCCTCCTAAAATCCTTTCTTTTGGTAGAAGGAAATCCAAGGATGAATTTTGGAACAAACCAAGAGGATTTACCTGATCAAGAGGCAACGTCTTCTCTCAATTCCTTCCCTCTATTTTCTTTCACCAACTCATCCACTTTATTTTTCCTATTATTGTATAAAACCCCCAGTATACTCAATATAATATGATGTTTTTATACTATTTTTTCATCTTATACTTACACACATCTTCATCTAATGGATAACAAACATATTGTTTATGTGTACGGCGAACTATCGCCTCACTAAACAATGATTGTTCAATTTTCCTTATCACCTCTCATGTTGGATATTATGATGGGTAATATTTTTATATATGTTATATATTATATTTTTTATGTCTTTAATCTTCTTTATTAGTTTTTAAAACATATATCATTTTACTTTCCATTTGGTATTAATATGATAATTTCATTTGGGGACGTTTGGACTACCGCCCCATCAAAGCGATATGATTTGATCATACACTAAATGGATTGTATTAAGGATGGTTTTAGTGAATATATAATACATATATGATATCATAAATCTATTATAATAATGATATATATATGTCTTTTACATTCTTTCATTCAACGTGACAATTAAACGGAATTAGTGTTCATGCGTATGTACGGCCTAACATCTCCATGAACGATGTATTCTGTTTCATACTTATATATTCAATATATTGTTATAATAAAAATATAATTTATATAATTTATATTTATATCATTTTTTACATTCTATAAATCATGATATGAAGTATAAATACCAAACATATAACAAATTAAGACACATGTGAAGAATAAAGCAAATATTACCCAAAGTGTAACCTTGACATAGGATTTTTAAAAAGCAGGTAATATAAGTTCATAATAAAACCATATAAATAAATATAGGAATATGGTTCTGTAAAATATTTATAACAAATTTATATTTATTATACAGATGGTCTGAATGAGTATGATGAGAGTCAATACACATGGTAAGGAAATTTCTTCTCACTTTTTATTTCTATGAGACACATGCTTTATTCACCACCCATTCCTTTTTATGTGGTGTGTATACTAACCATGTATGTAATAAAAAATTATTATAGTTACATTTAGGGGTATTTAAATATCAATTCTATAAAATTTATTTCATGGGTTTTAAGTTTCAAAAGTTATCAAATCGAGAAAAAAGTTTTACCTAAATTTACCTTATTTGAGACTCATGTTTTCTTGTACGCCAATATTCTTTTTGAGATGTGTATACTTCTATTTTACATGATATATCATGAACCTAAATATTTTAATGATATTTTAATCTTAATATAATTTCATTTTCTTAAATTGAGTGTATGATCCCAAGTTACCTAGTGATAAGAGTATATTGAAACAATCTCATCGCTTTTCAAGATTGTTTATATTTATGATTCCTTTGATAAACTCTTACAACCTATCTCTCAATACATTAATTACTTATCTTACCCTATGGTTATTCATGATATTATAATGTATTGGTACCATATTTCTACTCTTTAGTACATAATATAGTTAAGAAAGTGTTTTGAATAAAGCCCGACATTACCCTCTCTTCGGTAAGAAAATCATGTTCTCTAAAAAGGGTTTCCAAGTATATTATACTAATCTCCTATTGTAATTAAAAGTAATTTTTACCCTTTTTTCATTCACTAATTCTTTCAAAGGAATATTCTTGTCACTTTATAAATAGGGCATTTTCCTATCATTTTTTACCATGTAATAGGAGTGTTCTTTTTACCTCGTATGACATGTAAGGATTTATCCATCATCAATCCTTTGAAGATTTAATTTAATATTTAAATGTTAACTTCTTGAGAAAATGTTTTTAAAATATATTTTCATATAATTTATTTAAAAGTTTTTCAAGATTCTTTTATAATTTGTCAAGTAAAATGATTTTTAAAATGTTTTTAATCTTCTTTTATAAGTTTTCAAGGAAAATTATTTTCAAAATGTTTTCAAGCTATTTTTATAATTTTTCAAGGAAATTTTTTCAAAAAAAATTCAATATTCTTTTATAATTTTTCAAGGAAAAAGGTTTTCAAAATGATTTTTAGCCAAATTTTTATGTTTCTAAAGTATTTTCAAAGAAATTTTTTTAAAAATGTTTTTAAGATCTCATTATATGTTTTCAAAGAAAAATGTATCCTAAATGTTTTCAAGGATTTCTTTATAAGATTTCAAGTTTATTTTCAAGAAAATGGTTTTCAAAAGGTTTTATGTTTCCAAGAGCCTTTTCAAATAAGAAAGGATATTTACCTTAAGAATTTGTTTCAAAATCTCCTTCCAAGTTATTTTCCTTCAAATATGACATTTTTTGATGTTACTCAATCCATTCTAAGAAATTATTCAAAGGTTCTATTCATATTATTTCCTGAATGGTTAATGTTTTTATGGAATGATGCTTATGAAACTCATTTATATTCCACTGGTTTTATGATTTTGAAACCTGATTCTTTTCATGAGTTATTCATTCATGAATTTATTATGAAACATATCACTTTTCATAGGTTATGATATGATGAAATTTTA
Organism: Viscum album; assembly: GCA_963277665.1. NCBI lineage: Eukaryota > Viridiplantae > Streptophyta > Magnoliopsida > Santalales > Viscaceae > Viscum > Viscum album. Next base: position 1,325,573,919 of record OY728133.1, on the reverse strand, counting down.
ATGATATCCATTTTATTTTGGGGGTTATGATTTGATTTTTATAAGACCTATCTCTTTTTATGGGCCATGACATGATGAAAGTTCTATTATCTAGCAGCACATGTATTAATGATTTTATTATGAGATGGGTGGGACCTATATCTCTCTACAATGCATTGGGTAATGATAGATGACTCATGAGTATTAATTTTATTCATAAACCAGATTATATGTTCACATTGTATACATGGACCTGGTTTTATATCTATAAGTTTATACATGAACCTGATTAAATGATCACAATGTTATGATTAAACCTTATTATGTGTTCACAATGTTATGAATGGACATGGTTTCATGTCCATAATTTTATGCATAAACCTGATTACATGTTCACAATGTTATGTGTGAACCTGATTACATGTTCACAATGTTATACATGGACCTAGTGTCATGTCCATATGGTTATGTTTGAACTTGATTACACATTCATAATGTCAAAACTATTAGGTTTGGAAAATATCTTCCCAATATGATTCCAAACATCCTTATATTCCTCCTAAAATCCTTTCTTTTGGTAGAACTAAATCCAAGGATGAATTTTGGAACAAACCAAAAGGATTTACCTAATTAAGAGGCAACGTCTTCTCTCAAGTCCTTCCCTCTATTTTCTTCCACCAACTCATCCACTTTCTTTTTCCCATGATTGTATAAAAACCCCATTATACTCAACATAATAGGATGTTTTTATACTATTTTTTCATCTTATACTTATACTTACACACACCTCCATCTAATGGATAACAAACATATTGTTTATGTGTACGGTGAACTACCACCTCACTAAACGATGATTGTTCAATTTTTCTTTATTGCCTCTCATGGTGGATATTATGATGGGTAATATTTTTATATATGTTATATATTATATTTTTTATGTCTTTAATCTTCTTTATTACTTTTAAAAACATATATCATTTTACATTCCATTTGGTATTAATATTATAATTTCGTTTGGGGATGTTTGGACTACCGCCCCCTCAAAGCGATATGATTTGTTCGTACACTACATGGATTGTATTAAGGATGGTTTTACTAAATATATAATACATATATAATATCATAAATATATTACAATAATGATATATATATATATGTGTGTGTATTTTACATTCTTTCATTCAACGCGATAATTAAACAGAATTAGTGTTCATGCATATGTACGGCCTAACATCTCCATGAACGGTGTATTCTGTTTCATATTTATATATTCAATATATTATTATAATACATATATAATGTATATAAATTATATTTATATCATGTTTTACAATCTATAAATCATGATATAAAGTATAAATACCAAATATATAACAAATTAAGACACATGCGAAGAATAAAGAAAATATTACCCAAAGAGAATCCTTAACATAGGATTTTTAAAAAGAAGGTAATATAAGGTCATAATAAAACCATATATATAAATATAGAAATATGGTTCTGTAAAATATTTATAACAAATTTATATTTATTATACAGATGGTTTGAACTAGTATGATGAGATTCAAGACACAAGGTAAGGGGATTTATTCTCACTTTTTATTTCTATGAGATACATGCTTTATTCACCACCCATTACTTTTTATGTGGTGTGCATACTAACCAAGTATGTAATAATAAATTATTATAGTTAAATTTATGGGTATTTACATATCCATTCTATAAACTTTATTTCATGGGGTTTAAGTTTCAAAAGTTATCAAATCAATAAAATAGTTTTACCTAAATTTACCTTCTTTGAGACTCATGTTTTATTGTACACCAAAATTATTTTTGAGATGTGTATACTTATATTTTACATGATATATCATGAACCTAAATATTTTAATGATATTTTAAGCTTAATATAATTTCCTATTCTTACATGTAGAGTATGATACCATGTTACCTTGTGATAAGTGTTTATTGAAACAATCTCATCGCTTTTCAAGATTGTTTATGTTTATGATTCCTTTGATAAAATCTTACAACCTATCTCTCAAGACATTAATAACTTGTCTTACCCTATGGTTATTCATGCTATTCTCACATATTGGTACCATATTTCTACTCTTTAGTACATAATATAGTTAAGAAAGTGTTCTTAAAAAGTCCCGACTTTACCCTCTCTTCAGTCAGAAAACTATGTCCTCTAAAAAGGATTTCCAAGTATATTATGCTAATATCCTATTGTAATTAAAAGGAATTTTTACCCTTTTTCATTCACTAATTTTTTCAAAGGAATCTTCTTGTCACTATATAAACATGGAATTTTTCTAAAAAAATTTAACATGTAAAAGGAGTGTTCTTTTTACCTCGTACGACATGTAAGGATTTATCCGTCATCAATCCTTTCAATATTTATTTTAATATTTAAATGTTAACATTTTACGAAAATGTTTTTAAAATAGATTTTCATAGAATGTTTTTTAAAAAAATTTCAAGCTTCTTTTATAATTTGTCAAATAAATGATTTTTAAAATTTTTTCAAGCTTATTTTATAAGTTTTCTTGGAAAATTATTTTTAAAATTTTTTCAAGCTCTTTTTATAATTTTTCAAGGAAATTTTTTCAAACAATTTTCAATATTCTTTTATAATTTTTCAAGGAAAAGGGTTTTCAAAATGATTTTAAGCCTCATTTTTTTTCCAAAGTATTTTCAAAGAAATTTTTTTAAATTTTTTTTTAAGCTCTCATTATATGTTTTAAAAGAAAAATGTATCCTAAATGTTTTCAAGGATTTATTTACAAGATTTCAAGTTTATTTTTAAGAAAATGGTTTTCAAAAGGTTTTATGTTTCAAATAGCCTTTTCAAATAAGAAAGGATCTTTACCATAATAATTTTTTTCAAAATCTCCTTCCAAGTTATTTTCCTTCAAAGATAACATTCGTTGATGTTACTCAATCCATTCTAGGAAATTATCCAAAGGTTATATTCATATTATTTCCTGAATGGTTAATGTTATGATGGAATGATGCTTATGAAACTCATTTATATTCCACTAGTTTTATGATTTTGAAACCTGATTCTTTTCATGAGTTATTCATTCATGAATTTATTATGAAACATATCGCTTTTCATAGGTTATTATATGATGAAATTTTAATGTTAACCATTTTATTTTGGGGTTTATGATTTGATTTTTATAAATCCTATCTCTTTTTATGGGCCATGATATAATGAAAGTTCTATTCTCTAGCGGCACATGTATTAATAATTTTATTATGAGATGGTTGGGACCTATATCTCCCTCCAATGAATTGGGTAATGATAGATGACTCATGAGTATTAATTTTATGCATAAACCAGATTATATGTTCACAATTTATACATGGAACTGGTTTTATGTCCATAAGTTTATACATGAACCTGATTAAATGATCACAATGTTATGATTATACCTTATTATGTGTTCACAATGTTATGAATGGACATGGTTGCATGTCCATAAGTTTTTGCATAAACCTGATTACATGTTCATAATGTTATGTGTGAACCTGATTACATGTTCACAATGTTATACATGGACCTAGTTTCATGTCCATATGGTTATGTGTGAACTGGATTACGCATTCACAATTTCATTTATGGACCTAGTTTCATGTCCATAAGTTGATGTGGTGTCTTGATTTCATGTCCTTAACTTAATGAGTGAACATTTTTCTACTTATACATGTTCACAACGTTATAAACCAATTTTCATGCCACAAATTACATGTATTATTCTTATTTTAGGATTTAATGGCTTATTCCCTTAATTATCTTATGATCCATGTCTTATGAAATTCCAATATTTATTATGATATCTCATATGCAGGGTGTGATCTTCAAATTCTATTCTCAAGTATCATATATTTTTTTAATGTTATTCTTATGTATTTATTTTATTTACCATTGTTGAGCATCTGAGCTCACCCCTTTCTTATGTTTCCTTTCCCCAGTTTATGAAGAAATGTTTTAGGTAGAAGTACTAAAGGTGGAGATGTTTATCGGATTTTTTGAATATATTTCACGAGGATATAATTTTTTTCAAGTTTTCAAAGATACTAAACTATTATGGTCCTCAGGCGTGTATTTTTTTAAAATGTACTGAATATTCATCTAAAATGATGTAATATCCATGTATGCTAAGCATGGGTCACTATAGTTGGTATCAAAGGAAAGGTTTAGTCAACATTTTGAAACTATGATGATAAAACTTAGTGATATACCTAGTTATACATCTAAGGATATGTCTAGGGATGTCTCTAAGTATAATTATAAGGATGAGTCGAGTTTTAGGAAAATGTCCTAGAATTTTGGTAAAGGATAGAGTGAGTGGTTTCATAGAAATAAATCCCTATCTGGATACTACAAGTGGATGTGTCTCTGGAACAGATTTACCTTGGGGTAAAAACTCTGAAAAAATATTTTGAGACTGACTCGGGGTAATCTGGTGCATGAAAATGGGCCTTGCTGGACACCTTGTTTGACACTCCCAGGGGATATGATTTGCAAATTCACAAACTCTTCATGAACCATCATGAAGGATTTAAATATAATTTGGATATTAATAACCTAGGGTGAACCTTGGGTTTCATACATTAAGGAAGGTTTCCTGATTTATACCTCCTATAAGTAATTCTTTTCAAGATTATGCGGTTTTCTCCTATGATAAGTAATGATCACACTATACTTCTAGTTTTAGTTAATGGAGGGAACTAGAAGGAACTTGGTTAACATTGAATTTTTTATATGTGTAATGTATGGGTATTATGGAAATAGATTTCCTAAGTGGAATTCTCATAAGGATAATTAAGAAGGTGGTATGAGTATTGGTTATAGTTCTAAAGATAAAGAGACTATGAACGACTTGTAAAAGGTATGTGATGTTCTTCCGGTATTGTTTACATTGATCATAAGAAGCATTATTAGATTGATATTGAGGATCCTTAAGACATGATTCATATTTCATATTCTACGAAAGAGGTATTAAGGTATAAGTTGATGAAACTTGAGTAATGGTTTAAGAATAATGTTGTATTAATGAAGTATTTATGTTTTGGAATTTAAAGATTATGTTTTATGAATCATGAAATGTATCAGTATTTTCAGTATAAATTTTAATTACATATTGAACATGACACATTGAATGGTGATGAAGACATGGAAGTGATTTCATGGAAATGTGTCATTTTTATTAAGTGAAGCTAACCCTGAATTGATGCCTAAAATTTAGATAATTATATTTGGATAATGACATGTTGGATATGAATAAGTAAATTGGATGGTACAGATTAACCTAGAACTAATTATTGACAAAATGGTATGTTTCATCAAGGATTGATTTTATGAATTCATTGATATAAATAATATATCCAATAATCATTGGAATAAGTAATAATGAATTTTTTCCAAAATGATTTATAGTAATTAAGGTTATTATAATTTTTCAAGGGAATATACGATGAGGTTATTAACATGTTTTGGAATTTGAAAACCAAGTTCTACATTTTGTTATATAGGGGAATCAATTTTAATACGATTTCATGAATTTAATTCTAATTCTATGGATTTTCATATTTCATAAGGTTTATAATTTTAACTATTCATGAAATGTTTAAGTTAAACTTCATACTAAGTATTTATGCCCTGATTTTGTACTGAAAACCTTGGTTAAAAGGATATTTAGTGATTAACCTTATTTCAAGGTTGTATATCTTATTTATTTTGGAAAATATATTAGTGTACTTTTAGAAAAGGAAATGATGTATGTCAGGTGACAACCAATCAAGTTCATAAATGTCACGGATCTTGAACCCGTGAGCGAAGGACGATAAGGGTTTCTCCCCTACCACTAGCCTATGTGATATCCTCTTTAATTTATTATTATTTTTTATGAATAATTATTTATGATGAAACAATAGTGTTACTTTTTATATTTAGAGATTAATGTATTAACCATATTGATTTTTAAGAATATTTATATATAAATAGTTATACATTTCATTCTTTTATGAGCCTTTAGATATGCTAAAAGTGTATTTTATCACTTCCATCCATAAAATTTAAATTCGGGATGTCCATTACACGAATTAATGGATGAATTAAAAATTAATAAAATCACAACTGAAGAATGAAATTTTTATAGAAATATATCAAGTAAGTATATTTCCTTATATTCTTGATCAACAAAAGAATTACTCAACATTAGAATAATGATCAAAAGAAAATGTGTTATCCTAATACCTTAATTATATTGAACTGATTTCCATTTAAATCATCATATATTTATAATGTTGAGGCCCTCAATTTTTCTTTGATCATTAAATTTTTTATGATTGATGACCTCAATCACTCCCTATAAATATTTACTCTTTTCCTCCATGTCCAATCTTCACTCCCATCCTATGTTCTTCTATGTGGAAACCTAGTTATATGTTACTTTGGGTAAACGTTATGGTTCCAACTTTCCATTTTTAAATAAAGTTTTAGTATTAATTTTTATAATTTGGGTTTCTATAAATGAAAATTTAAAGTATTTAACCTTTTAAAATATAGATGAATTTCGAGGGTGAAATAATCTAACATCCCGAGATTTTGTGGAATGTTTTTTTTCAAATTATTTTACCTATTTATATTTTTCATTTCAAGAGACATTGTAACTAGTTATATATATATATATATATAAACTAATTCAAACATTATTTTCACATGTAACATCGACTCATCATATGTTACACGCAACCATGACTTGGCATATGTTACATGTAACACCAACTGGGCATACATAACACTGATGTTTCTACGAAACATCATTTTTCAGTTATAATTATTAAAATTAGATAATTATAACCTAGGCATTAAAATTAGTAATATTAATATTAATACCAAATTTTAAAATATTTTTTATAATTTTTTTAAATAAATAAAACATACTTATAATGAAACATATGTTTTTTGGTAAAGTCCTCTTATGTTTAAAAATATTGTTTTCTCAAATGAACATATTTTAATAAAAAAATAATTTTAGACACTTTTAGAAATTTAATTTGATAAAATAAAATTTATTTTTTAATTTATAATGTCAAAATTATCTTAGGTTGAATTTTTGGGATTTTTCTTAGAAACATTATTTTTGATGAATAGTGAAAAATACTGCTTTTAGGTTAAAAACTGCCTTTTCATTTAAATAATTATTAATCATAAATTATATTTTAAATTTTTTTTAAGGTTAAATTAGATAAATTATAAATATATTAATATTATTTAGTCCATTATAATTGATTTCACTTTGAAATTGAATATAAAAACTTACTAAACTTTTGAACTTCTTTCTACTTTAAAGACCCGTAATTTTGTCTCATGTGTGGGATTAGCATTAATCTTAATTTTTCTGATTCTATGAATTGATTTTTGAAAAATCGATATATAACATTTTAATCAGTATAATATTTATATTATAATAAGATCAAATTATTTTTTAACCGAAAATATTAGTAAAAGTGATTAAAATTAATCACAACGATTAAGGTCAAATTAGTCTTAATTAGGGACTAAACCTTAATATTGATGGCCCAAATTACCTATCCACTTGTCCAAAACCCATTTTATGGCCTTATTTAGTCCATAAACCTTTAGTTTTTGATTTATTTTTTTATTACTTTTTTTAGGTAAGAACATTTGTACACGTAACTTGTTTTCAAAAATTCCAAGTGGGTCTTTTTCCTTCCCTATAAAAGGCCACCACCTCTCTCTCTTATTAAAAACTCTCAAACCTCTTATGTTTGGACAATATCTACCCAATACACTTCAAAAATTACCTCCCTTAATCATATAATCCTTCCTTTTGGTATAAGTAAATCCAAGGAATCTTTTTGGTATAAACCAAAAGGAGTTACCCGATTAAGAGGTAGCGTCTTCTCTCAAGTCCTTTATTTTATTTTCTTTCACCACCCCATCCAATTTTTTTTCTTAAATTGTATAAAAAACTATTATCATAAATATACTAGGATTTTTTATGCTCTATTTTCATACTAAACTTACACACACATCCATCTAATGGATAAAAACATATTGTTTATGTGTATGGAGAACTACCGCCTCACTAAATGATGATTTTCAATTTTTCGTATTGCCTCTCATGGTAGAAATTATGATGGAAAATTTCCTTATATATTTTATATATTATATTTATAAAACCTTTAAGTTTATCTATTCGTTTTTACAATGAATATCGTTTTACTTTCCATTTTGTGTTAATATGATAATTTCGTTTGAAGAAGTGTGGTGTACCACCCCCTCAAAGCGATATGATTCATTTATAAACTACATTAATTGTATTAAGGATTGTTTTAGTGAATATATAAGACATATATGAAATAATAAATATATTTTGATAATTATATATAAATAAATATATTTCTTTTACTTTCTTTCTTTCAACATGAAAATTAAACTGAAATAGCGTTCATGCGTACATACGACCTACCATCTCCCGGAACTGTGTATTCTGTTTCATACTTATATATTCTATAGATTATTATAATACACATATATTGTATATAAATGATATTTATATCATGTTTTATATTCTTTAAATCATGATATAAAGTATAAATACCAAAGATATAACAAATTAAGACACATGCGAAGAATAAAGAGAATATTATCCAAAGTGAAACCTTAACATAGGATTGTTCACAAGAAGGTAATATAATGTAATAATAAATATATATATATATATATAATATGGTTCTGAAAAATATGTATAGTATATTTATATTTATTATACAGGTTTCTTGAACAGGTACGGTGATAGTCAAGCCACAAGGTAAGGGGATTTCTTCACACTTTTTATTTCCATGAGACACATGCTTTATTCACCACCAATTCATTTTATGTGGTGTGTATACTACTCATGGATGTATCAAATATTATTATAGTAAAATTTATGGGTATTTTCATATCCATTCTATGAATTTTATTATATATGTTTTAAGTTTCAAAAGTTACCAAATCGGTAAAATAGTTTTGTCTCAATTTTCCTTCTTGGAGAATCATGTTCTCTTGTGTGCCTAAATCCATTTTGAGGTGTGTATACTTTTATTTTATATGTTGTATCATGAACCTACATATTTTCATGATATTATAAGATTTATTTAATTTCCTTTTCTTACATGTAGAGAATTCTCTCAAGTTACCAAGTGATAAGATTTTATCGAAACAATCTCATCACTTTTCAAGATTGGTTATGTTTGTGCTTCCTTTGATGAAATCTTACAACCCATCTCTCAAGATTTTCATGAATTGTCTTTTTCTTTGGTTATTCATGCTATACTCATGTATTGGTACCATATTTCTACTCTTTGGTTTATATGACAGTTAATAAAGTGTTTTTAATAAATCCTAACTTTACACACTCTTCGATCTGAAAACCATGTTCTCTAAAAAAGGGTTTCTATATATATTCTATTAATCTGCTATGATCATTAAAATAAATTTTTACCCTTTTTATCATTCGCCAATTTTTTCAAAAGAATATTCTTGTCACTTTTCGATCGAGGCATTTTTCTAACCTTTTTTCCATGTAAAATGAATGTTCTTCTAACCTCATACGACATGTATAGATTTATCCACCATCAATCCTTTGAAGCTTTATTTTCATGTTTAAAGGTTAATTTTTAAGAAAATGTTTTTAAAATAGATTTTTAAAGAAATTTTTTTTAAAGGTTTTCAAGATTATTTTATAATCTTCCAAGGAAAATTATTTTTAAAATTTTTTCAATATTATTTTATATGTTTTCAAGGAAAATTATTTTCAAAATGTTTTCAAGATATTTTTATATTATTTCAAGGAAAATTGTATTCTAATTTTTTTTAATATTATTTTAAAAGTTTTCAAGGAAAACATTTTTCAAAATGATTTCAATCATCATTTTTAAGTTTTAAAATTATTTTCAAAGAAATTTGTTTCAAAAAAAATTCAATATCTCTTTATATGTTTTAAAATAATTTTTTTTTCAAAGATTTATTTATAAGATTTCAAGTTTATTTTAAAGAAATTTTTTTTAAAAGGTTTTATGTTTTAAAGATAATTTTCAGATATTAAATGATATTTACCTCATTAAATGTTTTCCAAATATCCTTACAAGTTATTTTCCATGTAAGATGACATTCGTTGATGTTACTCAATCCATTCAAGGAAATTATACAAAGGATTTATTCATATTCTTTCTTGAATGGTTAATGTTTTGATGGAATGAAACTTATGACACCCATTTTATTCCATGAGTTTTATGATTTTGAAAACTACTTCTTTTCATGAGTTATTTTTTCATGAAGTGATTATGAAACATATCACTTTTAATAGGTTATGATGTGATGAAATGTTAATGATACCCATTTAATTTTGTGTGTTATGATTTTATGTTTTTAAAACCTATCTATTTTTATGGGTCATGGTATTATGAAAGTTTTATTATCTTGTGGCACATGTATGAATGATTTTATTATGATATGGGTGGGACCTATATCTCCCTCTAATGCATTGGGTATTGATGGATGACTCATGAATATAATTGGTATGCTTGAACCTAATTACATGTTCACAATGTATGCATGGACCTAGTTTCATGTCTATAAGTTTATCTATGAACCTAATAACATGTTAAAAATGTTATGATTGAACCTTATTATGTGTTCACAATGTTATGCATGGACCTGGTTTCATGTCCATAAGTTTATGTGTGAACCTGATTACATGTTCACAATGTTATGTGTGAACCTGATTACATGTTCTCAATGTTTTTCATAGAACCGGTTTCATGTCCATAAGGTTATGTGTGAACCTAATTACACATTCAAAATTTTATATATAAACTAGGTTTCATGTCCATAAGTTGATGTGGGGGACTGATTTCATGTCCTCAAATTAATGAGTGAACCTGTTTCTACTTATACATGTTCACAACATTATAGACCAATTTGAATGCCACAAATTCCATTTAGTATTACTATGTTATACTTTCATGACTTATTCCCTTATTTCTATTTTGTTGCATGTCGTATGAACTGAAAATATTTATTATGATCTCTCGTATTCAGGTTATGATCTTCAAATGTTATGCTCAAGTCCCATATCCTTTTGTTCTTGTTATGATTCCAAATTTCCTTTATTTACCATTATTGAACATCTTAGCTCACCCCTTTCTTATGTTTTCTTTCCCCAGGTTATGAAGAAAGGTTTTATGTAGAAGTACTAAAGGTGGAGATCTTTATGGTAGTTGATGAAGATCTTTCACTAGGATATAAGATTTTGTTTCCATGTTTCCAATGACACTAAACTATTACGGTCCTAGGGCATGTATTTTTTTTAATGTACTGAATATTCATCTAAAATGATTCAATATCCATGTATTCTAATCTAGGTCGCTATAATATACCTAAGGTAGAGATGGGTGATGAATAAGATAAGTATGGATCCTAAACTACAAACATTCCTTGACCAAACAAAACAAGGATTGAATTTTATAAACATGCTTACACAATTCTACCAAGGTTAGAATAATATATATGTTTCAATATAATTGAGTTTCATGTGTGGCCGATGTGTATATTTATATATATCCTTTATATTTTTTTAATTTCCCAATTTTATAATAGAATCACATTACAATTATCCTTAAATTAGTGTCTCCAAACTCTACATCATAAAAACCTTACATATATCCTCCTTGTATGGACTCATTCATGCCATAATATCATACGGTATAATATTCTCACATTATCTGTACAATAATCCAACTCCAAACCAATTTTATTAATAATTTATTAATTTTGTATCTACTTCGATATCGATCGACAACCACATGTGGCCACTACATGCATGCCTTTAGTCTTATGGTCACAGTTATATATATATATATACACACACACACACAAACATACATATAATCCATTCTTATCGAACCATGATCCCACATTTTTTAACCATCCCTACATCATATGACCACCATGAAAATCTTTTAAAAACATTATAATACCCATCATTCCTCTATCATCATAACCAACAAGATGCATGGGGTCATGAGTTGGATGTTTGATCGCGAGTTTCAGACTAATAAATCAGCATGAAGATAGCACTATAGATCCCAAAATATGAAGACAATTGTTTAAAAACAACCATTTAAAAATATTTTAAAACAGTGATCAGTACCTATTTTCAAAAATTCAGTGTCGGTTTTTAGTGGATAATCACTCTCATATATACAAAGATGAAATAGAGGAATATCAATAAAGTCCCTTAGGCCTAACCCTAGTGGAGGTCACCCTCTCTTCCCATCCTTCATCTCACCTCATTCCATCTTCTTCTCTTCTATCATCCACCAATGCCTACGACATTGATCAAAATAACTTACACCATCTACCATGTTAATAGTAAATCATTGGGCGATCACCTCAGGTGGTTATCTTGATCTCCTCTAGTGAAGCTGGTTAACCCCATTTTTTAAATAATCCAACAAATTCCTCTTCCAAAATAAAAATTTGTTTAGCTAAATTTTATTATTTAAATAATAAATTAAGAATCTGATAAATTTTTTCATAAATTTAATCTTATATACTATAGTCCTAATTTTATATAATAAAAAAATAATTATTATTATTTTTCTAATCCATTAATTTATTTATATTATTTATTTAATTATTTATTACTTTCATATGTTGTTTATTAACAAATTAACTATATTTAAAATATTCTAATATATATATAGATATATATATTAAATATATTCCACTTCTCATATAATTTTTAATTTATTACTGTCATTATTATATTAATTTTATATTTACATTTTACATACCATAATAAATATTATTTTCCTATTAAAAATAAAAAAATATCATTATATATAATCAAATTGATATAATATTCTTGTAATTATCTTATACATTATATATATTAATTTCAAATTAATGTACTATGATAAGTATTATATTACTATTAAAATTTATAATTAAATATATTTTCTTCAAATTAATATAATTCAATTATCATTATATTCATTTTAAATTAATATTTTTTTTACCATAATATCTATATTTCTCAATAAATTTTGTATTATTATTAAAAAAATTATTTATCACTCACTATCATTTATCATCAAATAATTCTGAATCATTGATAATTAATTTCATTGATGTATTTCCTTTAAAAATATCTGGCTATTTAATATTATTTTGACTATAAAATAAATACAAATAAAGTTAAAATACTACATTTATAATATAAACATTTTAAAATTATTTAACACATATCTTATCCCTTATCTGAAAATATCGTATATCAATTTCCCACAATGGTAATATCTTCTTGATAACACTGGTCTCAACAGGCTTATTTTTCTTTCTTTAAAAACCCTCTCATACTATCTTTTTATTCCACTCACTAAAAAGATTCCCATATTTTTTATCTTATTCATTTTATCTATAATCATCTTTGAATGAATTATCTTCATGACTAGTCAAAATGACCCATTATATAATTTTTCTATGTTTTATCTTCATTTTCTATCCTACTATGCATGTAGATATTATCATTAATGTTATATTTTGATATACCAAGTAACGAATATCTTATAATTATATGAATATGTGTTATATCTTTTAAACCTGAGTTATTATATTCTATTACAAGATTTCATCTCGATTCATTTAATTTGTAAGACATGATATCAATATAAAGGGGAAACATATATGAAAATTTGAGTATATTATAGTGTGTACATAACAGAAATACCTGGTATTTTTTTCATGTACTATTCACTCACACTACAAGTATCATATTTAGTATTCCACGAAATTACATAGAGTGTACTATCAATAAATGACACATTAACACATGTTTAATTTTATTTCATGTAGTAATTTTAATGCATATGGAGTACGGGGAATGTAAGGACCATATACAGTGTATAGTTCAATAATTTACACAGAAATAAACTAAGCATTTAATATTTCACACAAATTATCACATGGAATGTACTATAAATTAATGATGCACTAACATGTGTTGAGTAGGTTTAATTGTGTAATTAATTAATTTAATTTCTCGATATATTGGTAAGGGATGCATAGATTCTACAATCCTACCACACATTGTGATTTTTTCTCATCGTATGTCCATAATACTCACCTAAAAACTTGGCATGTATTTCTTAATGGAATTTTATGTGGTACATAGTATGTAAACTATTTATACATAGTTTAACCTCCATGTTTCATAATTTTCAATATCTAAGCATTTTGTAATATATACATGGTTATCATTAGACCGTGTATTTTCCATTAATTTTTCTATGAAAGCAGATGGACTACAAAACGTGTGTGCTAGCTACACGTCATTTAGTCCTAAAATCTATGTGCTACTCTAACCTGATCAACATGCATCATATAATAACATCATGTGCCATTTTAATTAAACAATTAATCTGAATACATTTGAGGCTATTCCTTGTGTATATAACTTGGATACACGTCATGTACCTATGGGATACATGCCATGTAGATTTTTTATCTATCTAGAATCCATGGCACCACTATATGGGTTCTTCGAATGTTATTAATCTATTGTAATCATGTTCTTAGTTATTTTAAGGTGGAATAAAAATATATCTTTACTTATATATTAGAATAATGAGTAAATGAGAAATGAGAGACTATCTAAAAATTCATATAATGATCAAAAAAAATTAATAATTATAAATTTTAATATGATCACACAGACACCACTCGATGGTTTCAGGCACAACAGAAGTAATTCACGTCCTTTTTGAATGATATTTTTTCTTTCAATCTAATGAATAAACCATAGGAATATGATATAGAATGAAATAAATCATTATTATATTCAAAGAATAATAATTAAACAATCTAATAACTAAAGATAATATCTTTCACATCAAATTTATAAATAATTTAATAGTAATAAATTATCGTAGTTTTGAGTTATTGATTTGATGTAGGTGTTTATAATTCAAACCTATGTTCGGTTATACCATCATTGTGTCATGAGGATCAAAAGTAGAATACCTATTTTGGTGATCCACATGTCCTCATATGATTTCAAATCATCACCAATGGTACTCTGGGTGCCAGTGTTGTGGTATTTATAGTCTTTCATCTCTTACGTTTTATCACAAAAAATCCTTTGAATTCAAATGATTTCTTCTTCTTCTATAATTCATGAGAGGTAGTAAGGAGGTGTGATATATTCTCTTGATCTTGATATAAAATACTAGAGAATTTATTGATAGATATAATTCTTTATATATAAAATCATTTTTTACAAAAAAATGATTAATTCAGTACAATAGATATGATATAATTGGGTATATATAGAGCTAGGGTTAGAGGATTAGTGAATTCACAGAGGTCATTAGCCAATCTCTTAATCCTTAGAAAACACCACATCTAATAATAATATTATTATGATTATTTATTTGATGTTTTTATGTATTATGGGTAATATAAATATCAATAAATAATTTAAAATTTATTTAAATGATATTTATTATATCATTTCTATTATCGGGAATAATTCATTTGATAAATAAATAAATATAATATTCATGGTCTCATGAATAAATATTTATTTTATTATTAAATTGTGAAAACCTCAATAATATTAATAATAGATGAAATTCATTCCTTATTAATATTCATGAATTATATTTTATGGAGTCATATTCTTTATAAGAATAGGTAATTTCTTAGTCAAATGTAAAATAGTTTTATTCTAACTAAATTGAGTTTCATGCATTACACATTTTTATTCAAAATATTTAATTTCTAAATTCTAGAATTGGAATATGAAAATTTTGATATCATTTCTGATTTCATCCAGTCAATATTATCCTAGAGTGAAATTTTTATAATTTCATGAAAAAGTTGATTTTCGAGTGAATAGTATAAAATATTGATTTTTAAGAAAATTGTCATTTTTTCAAGTATTTACAATGTATCATTTTATTTTGGATTATTTTTAAAATTCCATTAGTTCATTTTAATTATAAATAATTAAACTAATTTCATAAGGATCAATATTATAAAGGAAATTGGTAAAAAACCATTTTTTACCTAAAAATGAATTTATCCAAAAAAAATCTATCGCGTTACATGTTCTGGTATTATAAGTATTTTTTACCACCTTTAAAGATTTAATGTTAAAAAAATTTGTTTCATGTTTTGAATCATGAATTTTAATTTTTTAAATAGTTTGATCTCATTTTTTATCATTATGAATTGTAACTTTGGTAAAAAATACTCAGTTACATGGGTAAGAGTTAAAATGAGTTAAAAGGGTTAAAATAAAAATGATATGGGTGAAAATGACCAAAATATTTTTCAAATACAATTTTTTGGTCATATTTTGACCCTGTATCATATATTATTAAAATATGAATCATTTTTAAGCCATGTGGTTGGAGTGATACATTAATATAGTTTAATCTTTTAAAACATTCCAAGTGTGTCCACTACCTTGCTTAAAAAGGGACACCACCTCTCTTCTATTCTTAAAACTTAAAGTGACTATTAGCCTAGCCAATATCTACCCAAATATTTTCCTAAAATCCACCCCCCCCCACCCACATCCTATAGGTTATATTTTTATCATAATACTATCCTAGGAAAACTTTATCTATAAACCTAAGCAGGTTGTCCCAATAATAGGTATAGTTGTTAACCAAGTGAATTAATTTTATTTATTCATTGATCTCTATAAAACCTCTCTTAACCAATGTCATATAATAACATAAGTATCACCTATATACTAGAATGTTTTTATGTTTATTTCATAATAAATTTTCAACTACTTTTCCAAGTAATGGAAAATGAAAACATCTTTCATGCGTACCTACGAATTGTCATCTTGAAAAATGATGTGTTTTATTTTTCATCACTTATTTACATGGTTGGTATATATAGGTGGATTTAAAGAAATAATATTATATTTATGATATAATTTTAATTATGTAATGTAAAAATAATACTTAATTTCTTTCCATCAAGTTCATTGAAAATTTGAAATGTTACTCATGTGTGTGTCTGGGTGTGTACTACCATCTCCATGTTGTAATGTAATTCATTTAACAAAACCACCTTCAATAGTTGGTTATAAAATTATAATTAATGTATAAAAATAATAATTATTACATTTTATATATTTTTTAAATGATATAATCATGATTAACTTGACCATAGTCAACCTACCGAAGTCATTTTGGACTTATAAACCAAACATCCTTAAAAACATCAAAAGTAATCTTATTCGATTAAATGATTCAGTATAACATATAAATTAGTGAAAAAAAATGAACAATAAATATATTATTAAATTGAAAAATATTTTTAATCAAGTAAATAATTAAAAAAACATGAATATTTATAAAGATAAATAATTTACATGGCAAGTCAGACTTGAGGTATGTAATATTATATCCTAAAACCCAGTTTTAAAATGTTTTGAAGATTTCATTCTAATATTTTTTCTCCATGTACATTTTTTTGATATATGAGTTAGTATTTAAATAAAATAATTAAAATTTTCATTTTACCTCACCTGTGAATTTTTAAAAAGGTATTTAAAAGGATTTCTAACAACCCAAACATTTATAAATAAAATTCTCTTTTTAAATGAATAAATGAATTATTAAGTAATGTATTTATAGAAAACACATAGACTAATTTGGTAATTTTATTCAGTTATGTTATATTTTATTTAAAAGATCAATAAGTATAATAAACACTACCAATATACATATTGTAAAGTGACCATGAAGATTAGTATATATTAAGGTTTATGATAAAGTCTAATTGACATAGATAAAAGAATCAATGGCCTCGACCAGTAGGATTGTACCCTATCAAGGAAATTTATGGGAGCTTATGAGGGATATGGAATCACTAGTATTTACCCTTGACCAATCCCATGATTAGATTCAACAACTAAATCACGAGAAAACCCATTTATGGGAGAAGTTCAATCTTATCAAGACCACGATCCAAATCATGTTCGTTGAAATGCCCCAAGAAAGTGTCACCAACACACACCTTACCCATATGAAATACTGGGGTGTAATAAGGGGTAATGTATCTAGACTATAATAGTATAAAATTTTGTATTTTTATTTTTAATAAAATAATTATTATATTTTTCTCATTTTACTATTTATTTATAAGTGGTTAAATAACAAGTTTGATGAGAAATATATTTTAACACTATGGAACACAAATTTTATTTTTGGGAATTATATATTTTCAATCCAGACACTCTTTTTGATGAATTAATGAATTTTTTGAAATAAATTTTATTTTAATAAAATATCCATATTAAATAATATTTAATAAAATATAAATGATAATATAATTATATGAAGTCAAATGTAATTTTTATAAGGTTTGGAATAATATTATCTTCATAAAACCATACATTTTTTAATAAATAGAGAATTTTGATTTAAAATAAATATTATTTTCATAACTTTCTGACATGGCCAAAATTTTTGGTAAAAATCAAATATATTATAAATATACGGTATGTATTATGACATCATAAAATCCAAAAAATGATGTAATGAACACTATAAATAATATCCACGGCCAAAATTATGTTTACCATTTAAAATAATGTGTTTTTTAAGTTATTTGATTAATTTTATAAACCCTTGTGAATCCTTTAAAACCTAAATTATATTTTAGGGTTTTAAAATTAACTCTATAAATATGACTCACTTGCACATTACCAAGGGTATTATATTAATGATTTAGGGTATTATAATTATAAAATATTTAAAACCACTCCTCTTTGGTAGAAACCATGGGAAAAATACGGTGGGGTTTGTAGTTTTGGTTATTTTATTATATAGAGTCAAAACCTAAGATTATGAATTAATAAAGAATTCCCCTATCTTTTTCTATAAACACCCACCCAAACTCCCAATCCTCATTAATAAAAACCCATGTAGCATGAATTTACTCTACCTTTACCTTTATAGATCCCTCCAAAGTTGCCTCCAAAATTTTAATAATCTCCTCCCAATCATTTAGAATCCCCCTCTCAAGGTAAGGGATCATATCCTCCTAATCCTTTTTTAAGAACCTTATTTATATTATTCCTTTTTATTTTCAATTTTTCATTTTAGGATATGTATTTAAAAAATACATATTACTATATATATGATTCCAATGTTATGAGATACCCATTTAACTCTCATTAAACCTTTCCATGAATATTTATGTACCCCCTTTATGCTGCTAAAATTATCTTATGATTTTTCATACCAAACATTTATGTCTTGAATACCCGTCCAAATTTCAAATAAAAGGTATTCACTTATATGTACCTGTACATCATTTATTGGGTAATTCCATGTAACAAATTCACACTCCTTAATCATGGTATTAAAAGTTCTGAAATATAACTTTATGTTGTATGATCTATGTGGAACACTTATGCATGTACATGATATAAATGTGACAACTGGTCCCGAAATTATATATTACTTCAATGTGTTAAGTAATGTTTTTGTCTCATGATATACCATGTATGGTACATGAGATTTTATCCTAATAAAACAAACTTATGATGACTTGATGGTTACCCTTTACTTATGTTTATTATTTCATGTTTTATGTTGTTTACACATTCTTATATGCCTTTATGTTATCATCTTATATCATGCTTTGATGTTCAAGTTTATGATTATAACCCCTCTTATGTTACCTTGATATTCCTACGGACTCACTTGTACTTATTTAACTTATGATATGTTTTTATTATTCTCTTACTAGCCTTTATATATAACCCCTTTCGTGTGTATAGGCCCAGGTTATCCCATATAGTTTTAGAAGAGAGAGTTAATTTTAAAGGAATGTTATAGAGTTTTTAAATAATGTTTGTGTACCCATATTTCAAGTTAATATTCTATGTACCTAATTTTAAAAATACACTACACCTTATGATCATATAGAATTATATTATTGATAAATTTATGTAGTGAATAATTAATTAAGGTGCATTAAAATATGGGCTATCATAGGAATCTTCTTGCATATTACATACGGAATGTTTAATTTCCTTACAATGTAAAAAATGAATGATTTTTTAATAAATAAAATGTCAATGGATTTCCCTACCACTCTAACCATTATTTTGTATTTGGATTCATTTATATTATTCCATGTTTTCTTCAAATAAAAATCCTTATTTCCTTTGATATAGGAATTTTAATTTAGAAAATGGGATTTTAAAGGAAAAGGATATATTGATATTTGAAAATTTTTACTTGTAGGATCAAAAGTATATTTTTTGAGATTTATGATGGGAATGAAATATTTTAAAATTTAATATATTTTATATTCCTTAAAAACCTTTATGATTATTAGTGTTCCTGATATATCTCTCCAATTAATTTTGTAATGATTATGTTATCCAAATAATTATGTTGAAATTAACTTGTAACACCCAAAGATTTTAAAAGAGTAATATCATATCTGATAGAATATATGACATGAAACACCAAGATTAGAAGATAATGAACCACCCTATGGATTTATGATATATATATTTTTAAATAAATTCAATCTCTTCAATATTTTTCAATGCATGCAACACTAGTCTTGAACGAAACATGATACTCTATTAAAATATTATTATTTAAAAAACACCATTATAACATAACTATTAAGATGACAGCTATAAATAGTAATAACTAAATTATGAAAATTATATTTTTTAATTATGTATAAAATAAATTAAATGGTTATATATTGATTAGAAATAAAATAAGAACCATTTTAAAAAGAAAGAAAAGTTTTTGGAAAAAATTGCATTTTTCTAAAAGGTATATTAATCACACTTTACAGACATAATTTAAAATTAATTTTTACCAATTTTAGAAAATTTATTCAAAACAATTATATTAATTTTTGAAATATACACTTAAAAATTATCTTTGGGTTAATTTTTTATAATTTTATGATCAGTTTAACGTTTTGATGAATAGTGAAAAATACTAATTTTTATTGAAATCTACCTTTTGTTTAAAATATTTTTTAAGTTAAATTATATTTTAAATTGTTTTTAAAGTAAAATTTACTTAATTATATTAAAATTTAACTAATTTAGTTCATTTTAATCAATTTTAAATTGAATTTTTATATTAATATATTATATACTTATGAGAATTATCTCTTTAGAAAATCGCTCTTTCGTCACATCTGCGATTTAATTTTAAATTTAATTTTACCACTTATATGAGTTTCATTTTAAAAAATGGGTTTAATATTTGTAATAATAATAATTTATATTTTATAATATGGTTAACATTATTTTTTACCATGATGAATAGTGAAAACATTAAAAATTAATTACCACGGTTAAGGTAAAAATGGGTTTACTGAGGGTTAAACTAGGAAGATAAGGGTTAAAATGACCGAAAACTTGTAAAAAAACCCCATTTTCTGACATATATATACCTTATAACATATACGGTTTCATAATTATTCATTTTCTATGCTTGTTTCATGATAATAATATGGGTATCTCTTTATCTTTTCAAAAATATCATGTGTGCTTTCTCCCCCACTTATAAAAGACCACAAACTCTCCTCCCATATTCACACTCCAAATCCATTATATTTAGAAAATAACTACCCAAATAACTTCCTTAATTAAATTCAAGCATACTATAGGACATATATTGATTATAAATCCATCCTATTAAGGCTCTAGGCATAAACCAAAATAGGTTCTCTAAAGAAGGGGTAAAATTATTAAATATGTGTATTTGTTTTATTTATTCTCAAAACAACTTAAAACCTTATTAAAATAAGATAATATAATAACACCAGTATATAATATATAATTATATTTTATTATGTTAATTAAATAACCCATATCTGTCTCCACTTTCATCAAATTGGAAACAAAACCATCAATGATGCGTATGGTGGACTACCACCTCGCAAACCGATGTAATTCAACCATAACCAACTTTAAAAAATGGATATAATAATGGATTTAACTTATTTATATGATATTTATAAAATTAAGATACTTATGTAATTATTATAGAACATATACCTTCTTACTTTCCATTTTATGGGGGATACGATAATTTTACTCATGTGTATGGCAGACTACCGCCTTGCGAAGCGATGTGATTTATTTTTTATTTATGATTTAAATGAAAGGTAAAAATGTTTAATTTAATGAATATATGTGATATTTATGATATAAAAACACTTATTTAAATAACATATCACATATATATACTTACCATTCAATACCTTGGAAAACAATAGCATCGCTTGTGCGTACGTGTGGACTACTGCCTCCACGTAGCAATGTGAAAAGTTTTTCATTTTATTTTTACATGGATAGTAAAAATTATGTATTTGATTAATATAAATTTTATATATGAAATAATTATTATTCTTTTGAGATGATATAATATTTATTTTCCTTTCATTCCTTCCATCGAGAAAAAATGGAAACAATGTTCATGTGTACGTACGACCTATATCTCCATGAACGATGTAATCCATTTTCTATCTCTAAATTTAATAGATTACTATAAATATATATATAATTAATATATATTATATTTATATCAAGTTTGAAATTCTATATCCTATTTAAACATGATAATTTAAAAGGTACAAAATTACTGAACTAAAACATGTATAAAAAATGATACAATTATCGCCTAAAATAGTGATTTTAATAAAGAATTGTTAAAAATGGATGATAAAACAATTTAAGTAAATAATATATGCTATTAGATATATAATTATGGTTATATATTAAATTTATAATAAACTTATATTTATTATATAGGAGGTATGGACACATACAAAGGAAGTCGAACCTGAGGTAAGGGTTTCTCATCTCACTTTTACTTCTGTGAGACATATGCCATATTCGACACTTATTCCTCTGAGTGATGTATATACTTCCCACTTGATATGTTAAATAATAAATATATTTATCTTTAAGGTATTTAAATTTTTATTTTATGATTATTTATTTTATAGGGATTATGATTCAGAAGTTACTAAAGTGGTAAGGGTTTATTTCACAATCTCATCATTATTCGAGATTTTTTTCTATTTAAGTCTCCATTGGGGGAATTATTTGATATTTTTAAATTAAAATTAATATAATATATACTAATATGGTTATTCATGATCTTTTTAAAGTAATATTACCATTTTTTACTCTTTGGAACTTAAAATTATTGAAAAAATGGTTTTATAAAAATCCCACATTATTTCTCACTTCGGTGGAAAATCCATTTTCATAAAAATAAATTAGTTCTAAAAAATGTTTGGAAAATGTTTTTAGAATTTTCCAAATGGTTTATTAAATATAATTTTACACATTTTGACTTTTTATAAAATATTTTGAATGTAATCTTCATATTTTTTTCAAAACAAGGCATGTTTGGATTTTACTAAAAAATATGAAAGGAATCTTTGTTTTAATTTGTTTGGTATAAATGGAATTTTCCAACATTATGAACAATTAATGTTTTAAAAATTATTTTACAAGTTTCCAAAGGTTATTTTAAAATAAAATTATTTTCAATATAGTTTTTAAACTTTTTTAAAAAAAAATTACACAACGAATGTTATTTTCCTCAAAAATGTTTTCAATAACATTTTTATGGTATTTATATTTATCAATAACATCAACCCTTTATAGTAATTGTGATCCATTATCTATATAATGTATTAATTTAATTCTTATTATTTATTTGTATGGTTTATGTTCAGTTTGACTAAGGATGTACGATTTTATTACCATTCACCGTAATACTCTGGATAGATTATGATTATGTTTATTTGATTAGGGTAAGTATTAACATTTAATATATTATTTTTTTAGTAATAATGTTTATGTTGATTATTTTTCACCCCTTTTATATGAGGAATTCATTAGACTTAGTAAGTTATGGTTGCGTTATGTTATAGATAGTCCCTCAATGCATTTACATGTCTCATGAGAGAAATTATTTGGCCAAATTAGATTGGTTTCTATCCATAGATTTAAAATGTATTGTGAAAGGTCCTTATAGTATGCTTCAGATGTTCTAAATCATAAATTTCCTCATTATGAGATCAATTATTTATTTTCATGTTATTATTATAATAGTTATAATATATGTGGATAATTTTAAATCTTATGTGATTACTTATATGGATTTATTTTTTCATAATTTATTTATACCATTTTATGCTTAGTTTATTGATTAAATGGAATGTGTTTTAGTTATTTACCTTATCATATTGATTCTAATTGTTTGTTCATGATATCTTCCACTGTATTCTTACCCTTACTAAGCATCTAAGATCACCCATTTCTTATGTTTTGTTTTCTCTATGATACCAGGAAGTATTTTTTATTGATATGTTGGGATATAATATGAGAAACAATGGAATTATCAAATAAAACACTTTTTGTATTACATTTTTTTAATTAAAATATGGATTTCATGTTTTTATCTAGTTTATAAATACTTATAAAATATTTATTCCTTTAGGATGTTATTACCTTTACATTATGTCAATGTAATGAAGTAACCATCAACTCCATGCTACTAGGGTAAGGGTATTAATAGTTTTTATGAGAGGAAGGTTAATAGAAACCTTGGTAACTATATTTTGGAAAAAATATATTATGGAACATAAGACCATAAATTAATTTAAGGATAATTATGAGTATATTATAACATCCTAAAGTTTTTAAGGTGTAGATTATGTGGTTTACCTAGAAACACATCCATGTCTCGATACTAAAAGTGTAAACGTTTCTAGAACAGATGTACCAAGGGGTAATAACTCTAAAGAATTAATGCCAAGCTTGACTAGAGAATTACTTTGTACACAACAATAGGATTTACAATGCACTGAATTTGACATGCTCGGGGGATATGATTTTCTTAATCTATATTTTCTTTAAAAACCATTATGAAGGATTTGAAAACATTTTTATGATTTGAAAACCTTACCAAAGAAACCATTTTTATGATTATGTGATTATCTGTGCCTAATTTTTTAGATTTTAAGTTATTATTTCACAAGTAATGGGATTATAAATTTCTTTCATAATGTTATAATCTAATATATTGTATTATTTTGTTTATAAAAGGAACCTAGTGTAAGGAACATTAACTCTATCAACGCACATACCCCGTGTAGGGATTACCCTCTTGGAAAATATAATGATTCTAGAGTTGGAGATGCATATAGAACAGACGAAATTATAACCATATTGGGGTAGTAGACTCAGGTTATAAGAAATAACATTTCCCATTTACATAAACCTACCAATCCACCATGCGGTGTAACAATTTTATACAACATTATGCATTAAAACCCTCCATCATTCAATGGTACTATAAATTCATTTATAGTTGAGTAATGGATAAGTCCCTTAGGGAAGATATTTTTTTGGGAAGTAACAAAATGGAAAGGTTTTCATGTCAGTTTATCATCATTTAATGAATTCAAAATCAATAGTGTCCATTGATTAAAAAAAATAATGATGAAGAATAAATATAAAACATGGAATAGAAGGATTTTAAAGAACTTTTCTTGGAAAAGTATTTTTCTCATGAGAAATAAGAATTTATGGAGAGACAATTCCTGAGTCTAAGACAAAAGGAAGATTAAAATGTTTCTAAGTATGAATCAAAATTTAAAATTCTATAAAGTAATGATCCAAACTATTTATTTAATCCAAAGATTAATATTGATCATTTATTTGATGGGTTAATGCCAATTATTCAAAGAGAACTAATCTCCCAATCATTCTCTTCATAAGAGGACATAGTATCATATGCTATCAAGATAGAGAATTACTTGTCCAAGTAATATAGCTTCAAAGGGAATCAAGAGAAAAATATATGGCATAACAATATATTGATAAAGTTAAGAAGGTGAAAAATTATTTCCCTCATGTGATAATTGTGGAAAGAAACACTTTGGTACTTTGTTAAAGGGAATGAGAGTTTTCTACAAGTGTAGAGAGAAATGAAACCATTCTTGTGATTTTAATGTCAAGAAATATGTTTCCAATGTTAAATTATTTTTCTATAATGATATGGGGAACTATAAAAATTAATGTCCTAATAAAGGTAATATACCCCATAAGAAGCTAAGGTACCAAGGTCAATCTTATGCTATTGATACAGCCAAAGTGGATTTATTATTGTGCTATAATTTGGATTCAAGAAATATATTGTAGAAGTATTTAAAAAATTACATTATTTTTATTTGAATTATTAAATATATAAGTATTGTAATAAATTACTTTTCTTTAATTATTTGAGATCATATGTTTAATGGTGTCATTGACCAGGAAAAGTGATTTAGTTGAAAGTTGATATTTTCGGGAAAAAATGTAATTGAGGGTAGATAACACTTAATATATACTCAATATTGAGCTAGTAATGATAAATATATATTTATTGGATATTATTAGTGACCATGAAATTAGTTATTAATTTTATGGTGTTTGTTATATTTTTTGGAGTTTATTATATATTTGGATTTACGGAATATATTCGACAGCCTGAGATTTTATTTTTGAAATAATTTTTGTTTTAATTAAGTATTTATGTTGATAAAGGTATTAACATATTTTTAATGTGATTTTAATATCCACTTTATATTTTCTAGGGAATATAATTTTAATTTAGTGACCACCCTTCTAAAGTGTTGGTCATTCAATTTGGTTAGACATATTTTAGATGAGTCTTACAATTAACTATTTGTGAAATGGATTTAGTTTAATTTTAGGAGGGACTATTGAGGTGTTAGAGATTAATTTATTATATTGTATAACTTTTACTCACCATTTTAGTTTTGGAAAATATATACATACATGAGGAATGAATTGTTATTATTTTATTTATCTAATGATCTGTTAAATGTCAATGTTATTACTTTGAGCATAAAAAATTCATGTTGAATATTCATTTCTTAGAGAAATAAGTGAATTATGAATTTATCAAAGCATAAAAAATGATTAAATTGTGCCTATGAAATAAAAAATTATCAAGTAAGTATATTTTCATATGTTATCAGTCTAGATGGTAAAGAGATTCCTCAACTCCCGAAAAAGGATCTTGAAAAAAAATGTTATCCTAATACATTCATTTCTGATGAATCAAATAGTCCTTTAACTCATCACAGATCTATGGTTTTATGGTTGTTTACTTTATCTTGATCATTAACTTTATTGTGATCAATGAACTCTATCACCCTCTATTATTATTTGGGCATTATTCTTTTCTTCCATGTTCATATCTTCACTTCCTACTTATATTCTTCTAGATAGAAACCTAGTTATGTGATTATTCTAAATGACCTTCATACTTATCTTTGTCTCATATCAAGAAGATTTTTTTATTTACCTTTATTATGATGTGGTATTTAAATAATGGTATTTCTAAATTTGAAACCATTTATTATGGATATCAAGATTAAATTGTGAGGACATAATTTATTTAAGAGGGGTAGAATGTAATACCCTAAAATTTTAAAAGTGGAACATAATATTCAATAGAATATGTGGAAAGAAAAACCAATATTATAATAATATTGTAACACCTTGAGACTTTATGATATATTTATTTTTAAATAAATTCAAAATATTCAATATCTTTAAATTCTTGAAACACCAGGTTTGAATGAAACACAATACTCTATTAAAATATTTTTTTAACATGACCATTTTAACCTAATCATTAAGACGATGGGTATGAGTAGTAATAAATAAATTATGAAACTTATATTTTTTATACATGTATAAAATAAATTCAATTGTTATCTATTGATTATAAGTAAAATAATAACCATTTGAAAGAGAAATAAATGCTTACTAAAAAACATTATTTTTTTTAAGGCGGATTAGTCGCATTTTTCCCACATAATCTGAAAATAAATTTTACCAATTTTAGAAAATTTATTTGAAAAAAAAATATGATTTTATAAATATATATGTCAAAATTATATTTGGGTTAATTTTTATAATTTTTAGAAAAGATAAATTTTTTTAATAGTGAAAAGTACTGATTTTTATAGAAAATTTCCTTTTCATTTAAATTATTTACCAATTTAAATTATATTTTAAATTGTTTCTAAATTAAAATTATTAAAAAATATAAAAAATTAATTAATTTCTGTCATTTTAAGAAATTTCATGTTGAAATTTTATATTAAAACATTATATACTTAGGAAAATACTCTCTTTGGAAAACTGCTCTTTCATCGCCTCTGTGATTTAATTTTAAATTAAATTCTGCCACTTATGATAATTGAATTTATAAAAATGGATTACATATTTTTAATAATAATAATTCATATTATATACTATTTTAAACTTAATTTTTGACCATAATGAATAGTGAAAGTAGTAAAATTAATTACCATTGTTAAGGTAAAAATGGGTTTACGAGGGGGTTAAACTAAGAATATAAGGGTTAAAAGGAACTTAAAACTTGTTCAAGACCTATTATATAGACATATTTATGTATTATTACCTATAAGGTTATATAAGGATCCATTTTGGATTCCTATTTCATGATAAAAACACGGGTATCACCTTATCTTTTCAAAAATTCCTTGCATGTCCTCTCCCCCACTTATAAAAGGACACCCATTATAATCCACTTTTAACACATATAAAACCATTTGGTTCATAAAATACTTACATTAATTCTTTAATAAATTCCCTAACCACGTTCTAGATTCATTAATTTGTGTATTAAACTCTTATAATAAGGTTTTATTTATAAACCTAAAGAGCCTCTCCGAAAAGAGGTAAATTTCATAAACACGCCTATTTGATTTATTACTTCTTCCACCTCTTTAAAACTTCTTCAATTATGATAATATAATTAAAAAATTATCTAATATATACTTATATTTTATTATTTTAATTAAACAACCCATATCAATCTCCACTTCCATCAAATGGGAAATGAAACCGTTGATCGTGTGTATGGTGAACTACCACCTCGTGAACTGATGTATTGTGTTTTTTATCACCAGATTTCAAGGATAGATAAAATGATGTATTTAACAAATTTAAATGATATTTATGAAATTATTATACTTCTATAATTTTTCATCACATATACCTTCTTAATTTCCATTCCATGAGGGATACGATAACGTCGCTCGTGTGTACAGTGGACTATCGCCCCAGGAAGCGATGTGATTCATTTTTTTATTACACTTTATATGAAAGGTATTAAGGTTAAATTCAATGAATATATGTAGTATTTATGATATATCCATACTTATGTAAATATAATTTCATAACTTAATTCTTACCTTTAAATCCATTGAAAAATAATAATGTCGTGTGTGCATACGTGTAGACTACCGCCTCCACATAATGATGTGAAATATTTTTCATTTTACTTTTACATAGATAGTAATAAGGATATATTAGATTAATATAAATTCTATATATAAAATAATAATGATTAATGAAATATGAATTAATTTTAATTTTAATTTTGTTCCATCTATTAAGAAAAAATGGTAACAACGTTCATGCATATGTACTTCCTACCATCTCAATGAACGGTGTAATACATTTTCAATCTCTAAATTTAATAAATTACTATAAATATATATATAATTAATATATATTATATTTATATCATGTATAATTTAAAACCTTGATATTTTAAAATAATAATATTTTATTTGATATTGTATGTGACACGCAACATCGAACCTAAACAACCCACAAAACATATTTCATTAAATTTAATCTTTTCGATCTATTACAGAAAATGAAAACCTAGATCTAAATGAACCAAGATATAGTATACCATTAAAAATTAGTCATAAAAATTTATTTTATTAATATTAATACCTAAATTATTACAATTATGGTTATCTATTAATTATAAATAAAATAATCATCATTTAAAATAAAAAGAAATGTTTTTTAAAAAGCTATATTTTTTCTATAAGACGGTTTAGTTTCACCTTTTGTGCATAATTTAAAATTAATTTTTAATTATTTTAAAAAATATATTTGAAAAAATAAACTTCATTTTTGAATTCATCATATCAAAATAATCTTAGACTGATTTTTTGTAATTTGATTTTGAAAGGTTTCATTTTTTTATGAATATTGAAAAATACTGAATTTTAATTGAAAACTAATTTTTCAATGAAATTATTTGTAATATTAAGAAATATTTTGAATTGTTTTTAAAGTAAACATGGTTAAATATTATATAAATTAATTCAATTTAGTTCATTGGAATCATTTTTATATGTAATTTTTATATAAAATCTTTATAAACTTTAAAACATTTTTTCTTTAAAAACTCTCTTTCTCATCGCGTCTGCGGGAATAATTTTAAATTAAATTTTTCTACTTATATGAATTGAATTTTTAAAAATGAATTAAATATTTGTAATAATAATAATTTATAATTTAGAATAATTTAATTTTAATTTTTGACCAAAATTGATATTAAAAATAGTAAAAACATAGTTATCGTAGTTAAGGTTAAATTTCATTTACCAGGGGTTAAATTATGAAGATAATGGTTAAAGTGACCAAAAAACTTTTAAAACACAAATTTTATGGAAAAATATCTAAATTATATCTTCTATTTTCAATAATTTCATATTTTATGATAAAAACGTTGGTATGATTGAATCATTTCAAAAAATTAAAAGTGTTTCACTCACCTCACCTATAAAAGGACACCTCATCCCCTCTATTCTTCACACCTTCACACCCTTTGGGTTTGGCCAATACTTTCAAAAAAATATTCCAAATTTCCATAACCTAATCCTATAATCCTTATTTTGGGAATAAATCCAACATAAGAAGGATTTTTTGTAAACATAAGGAGGATACCCAAAGAAAAGGTAATGTTCTTCAATGAGAATTTTTACATGATTTATTTCTCCACCTTCTTAAATTTTTATTAAACCATTATGATATAATATTATAATAATATTACATATACTATGATTTTTTATAATAATTTTAGGACCTAAAACCATCTCCACTTCTATCAAATGGATTAAAAAATCATCATTCATGTGTACGACGAACTGCCACCTCACAAACTGATGTCATTCATTTTTCCATTACCACCTCTCACGATCAGGAATGAAGATAGATATAAATTATTTATTTAATAATAATAACATAATTATACCAATGTATTAATTATATCATATATATCATTTTTACTTTCCATTCCATAGAGGATACGATAATGTTGTTTGTGTGTATGGTGAACTACTGCCTCACAAAGCGATGTGATTCGTTCTCACTAACGCTTCACATGGAAGTTAATAAGTGTAAATATAATGAATATATGAGTTATAAATTGAATAATAATGATAATAATGACATATTTATCATTATTAAAATATTATATATGATTTTATTTATTAAATTTTCACTCACTGAATAGGTGAAAACGTCATTTGTGTACATTGGGACTACCACCTTCACAAAGCGATGTGACTCCCTTTTAATTACAAAAACACTTGGATGATATATATATATAAGTATATTTAAAAAAATAATATGGTATATATGATATTATGATCATTATCTAAAGTTAAAATATTACTTACCTACTTTCTATAATGATTATCGAAAAATGGAAACGTAACTCGTGCATACGTATGACCTACCGTCTCCATGATCTTAACATGCTTAATTTATCAAAACCAACATTCAAGATTTATATTAAAATTATAATTGATGTATTAATATGATATTTATTTCATTATTATACATTTTTATATGTTTAAATAACAACCTTTTGACCAAATTCAACCTACCCAAGTCATTTTTGACACATAAGAGAAATATGGCCAAAACATCTGTCATAAACTTAATTAATTATATAATTGTATAAAACATTGTAATAAGTGATATAAAACTAATAATAAACTTGAAAATGTTTCTCAAGAAATTAAATAATTAATATAATTTTATTATTTATGAAGATAATGACACACATGACAAGTTAGACTCAAGGTAAGGGACTTCATGTCAATTTTATTTCATTGAGGAATATTTTGATATAATGAACCTATATTTTTTAATGAGGTGTATGTACAGTAAACTTTACATTTTGTATCAAGAATTTATCTATTATCATTATATTTAATGTTTTTTTAATTTTATTCTTTCACGAGGCATACGATTCAAGTGGTTCCCAATTGATATGTTACTTTTCTTTAAAAAATAATTTTGTAAAGTTTTTCCTTTCAAAATATTTATCTTCCATGTCCATGTATTTTTAAATTCTTTTATGTAAGTTTTTATATGAACATAAAATATTTATAAATTACATTTTATGTTACTTTTACTATATTTCAAATGTTTTCAAAAGGAATCTTTTTATGTATTTTATATGGAATGTTTTGACAATTGAAAAAATGAATGTTCTATTTTAATGTTTTTAGGGAAAACTTTTTCCACCATCATGACCATTATTTGATTTATATATTACTTTTCACGATTTCATGTATTCTTCAAAAAAACTATTTCCTTTTTTTATTTTTTTATTGAAAATGGTTTATCAAAAGAAAAGGGTATTTATATAATGAAAATAGTTTTTTAAAATAAAACAATATTTTGATATATGAAAGTGATTTGATTATGATTTTAAAATAATTTTACAAATGTTTTATTCATTATTTGGTAATTTAGAATTATATAAAATGTGTGAGCCCCATACAGATTATATGAAGGGTTTATCTCCATTATAGCTCATGGGTGAGCCAGATATGGATTATAAAAAGGGTTGAGACCCATTATAGCCCATGAAAAATGGGTGATCTCGATATAGATTATATGAATGGTGATCTTTATTATAGATCTTCAATTTATTGGGTAACTATTATACTATAATTAAGACATATGGTTATTACAATTAAAAGTTATTTAAATTTTTTTATGAATATGATGCTCTGAGTCAACAAAAAGTATTTTTAATTGCTTTTTAAGGTTTTTAAAGGATTTTTTTCATAAAAATGTGTGTGTGTGTGTTTCATGTGAAAATTTTTTATTTCATAAACTCAAATAACATTGAAGGTAAAGGTAAACTCTATATGATTTTTCATGTTTTTCACTGGACTAATGATTTTCTTTCTTTTTATGTCCCTTATTGATATTTTTGTGATAATCACACATTTTAAAATGTTTTTCATAGGGTTTAAGTATGGGTAGAGAAAGGAGTAAATCAAGTTTAAATTTATGAATATTTTCCATGAAAAGAAATCATGATTTATTTTAAAAAATATATATTATGGAAAAAATAGATATTAATCATAGGTTCCCACTTTATATTATATGGTTATGTATGTATGATTTATGGCCTAATTCTCTAAAACTATAAGCCTAAAAAGATCCTCAAATATAAAACAATGAATTATTGACTTGAAACTCGATATTATGTAATGTTAAAGAATATGTACTTATAGTTATTAACATTGTATAGTTTAGATAACTTTATAGAATAATATCATGTTATTATCATTCAATTGAAATATTTTACCTTATGTCTATGTTGAAATGATATAGTATTTTAATATTAACTTGTTTCTTCATCTAAATTATGTCTGTTCAGAATGGTGTTTCACAGAGGAAATAGGGGAGCTGTATTGGGAAGGCATAAAAAGGAAAATATTATTCCAAATCAGTATCTTGAGATGGATGGAATTAGAATAGAATAGTTTTTTATAATGATCGATCAATTGAAACAAGATGCAAATGATGTTGGTATCCATGTTAGAGTGGAACTTGGTCTACCATAAAGGAACATTTATATAGTGGACCATTTCATGATGTAACATCCCCCATAATTCAATGGATTATATAACCCTATGGTAGCTAAAGTATGGATCAATTATCTGGAAAATAAATTTGAGGTCATGGGATAGTCAAAATGTCAAAAGGTAACTCTTTCCATTTATCATTTTGAAGGTCCATATAATCGATGGTTTTCTTTGGTTAAGAATATCATGGAGAAAGATGATTTTGATTCTATGGAATGGGAAACATTTTAGAATATTTTCCTTCATAAATATTTCCCTATAGTTATTTAGTAAAGTATAGAGAAACAATTCTCATAATTTAGGCAAAATTATGAAGATTCAGTGTCTGCATATGAAGAAAATTTTACACGGTTGGCTTGGTACATACAAGATTTTGTTTAGAACATTGATAGTAAAATAAATATATTTTACTCAAGATTAAAGCCAACCTTTATAAGACCTTTGGATACATGATAATTTAAAATGAATTTAAAAGTTATGATAAATTAATTCATTATGCATAGAAAGTTTATATGGAGTTTTAAGAAACTTGCATTCCATGAGATGAAAAGAGTAAGAAACGATCAAATTGGCAGGAAATGGAGAAGAAACCAATAAATAATCTTATAGGTAATCAAAAAACATGTTATATGTGTGGTAAAATAAATTTTGGGGAATATATGTTGGGATCTAGAAATGTTTACCAGTGTGGTATGTTTGGTTATAAGGTTTGTGAGTATAAATAAAAGAGTCATGAATAATGTAAGAATGAGATAAAAGATGTACAATAAATGGTGAGATGTTTTAGCTACAATGAGATGGGATATTATACAAATGTGTTTCAAAAATTACTTACTCGGGGTGGAAATCATCATGATCAGAATCAAAAGGGGTTGGAAAAATCATTTTCGACTTCTAAAGTTGATGTTGGGACATCTAATGAAGTGATGACATCTCTGGGGAGCTCAATATTTTTTGAAGTTTGATCATAATATCAATGTATTAGGCACACCAATTTCGATATTTAAATTAATGGAAATACCTTGGGAGTTTTATAGATATCTAAGGTAAATTTTTCTAGAGGAAAAGTTATTTTTAGAATAATTCCTTAAAATTTCTATAGACATGAGTTTAAAGGTGCTGATAACCTTTAGGGTTAATATGATCATTAATGAAATTTTAATAATATCCAAACAATATTAGACTTTGTGAAACCAAATGTTGTATTGAGAAACATGGTAAAAATTTAATTAATTGATTAATTTTATTTCAAGGAAATCCATAATTTTTTTTGAACATTATAGGAATAATATTAACATAGTTTATAAAAATGAAAACATGTATGTTGGGTGAAAACCTATTGTATCCAAAGGGTCATAGGGATTGACCCCAATACCGACGGTTATTAATGGTTTAGCTCCTAGAACTGGCCTACGTAATGTCTCAGTTAATAAGACATTGTTTTTAGTTAAAAAATTTGAAAAATAAATATTAATGATGAACTAGTGGTGTTACCTTTGAGTTTTGGAGATTAATTTATTAAATTGGATAACTTATGCTAACAATTTAGTTTTGAAAAATGGTTAGAGACTAATAGAAATACTTTTAACTCTTTTATAGATCTTATGATCTATTAAAAGTGAATTTTATTTCTTCAGGAAGTAAAATTAATTTTTTTTATTCATTATATAGAGGAAGGGATGAATTAGAAATTGATCGAACCACAACCAAAGGATGAAATTATGCTTATAAAATAGAAACATATAAAGTAACTATATTTCCATATATTCTTATATAGTAAAACAATTCCCCAAATCTAGGAAAATGATGTTGAAACAAAAATGTTATCCTATTATATTCATATTTTATGAATAATATAGTATTTTAGATCAGTTTATATTTATTGTTTTTATGCCCTTAAATTTCTATTGATCATTCAATTTCTTGTGATCAATGACCACAATCACTCTCTATAATTATTTACACTTTTCTTCCAGTTATATATTTTCACTTTCCACCAATTTCCCTACATAGAAACTTAGTTGTGTGTTATTCCATATAAACATTGTAATTCCCTTTATCTCTTATTAAAAGTATATTTTATTAACCCTTTTTTGATGTGGGTTTTTCAAAAATGGTATTTCAAAATCTCAAACCCTTGATTACTGAGATCAAGTTTAAATTATAAGGATGAAATTTATTTAATTTGGGGAGGATGTAACACCTTGATATTTTAAAATAATAAAATTCAATTTGATAGATAATTCAACATGAAACACTGAACCTAAACACCCTATTAAATATATTTCATTAAATTTAATCTTTTCGATATCTTGTGGAACACACAAACTGCAGTCTAAATTAACTGTAATATGGTATACCATTATAACCTAGCCATTAAATTTGTGGGTATGAATATTACTAACTAAATAATGAAAAATATAGTTATCTATTGATTACAAATAAAATAATAATCATTTAAAATAAAATGAAATGTTTTCTAAAAATCTGTATTTTTTCTAAAAGGCGATTTAGTCACGTTTTGTGCACGTAATTTAAAATTAATCTTTACCACTTTAAGAAAATTTATTTTAACAAATAAGCTTGAATTTTTAATTAATCATTAAAATACTATCTTAGGGTTTTTTATACTTTTCTGAATAGTTTCATTTTTTGATGAATAGTGAAAATACTGAATTTTAATTGAAAACTGCTTTTTCATTAAAAAATTTATAATTTTTAATTTTATTTTTAATTTTATTTAAATTGATATTAGCTAAATTATAAACCAATTAATCTAATTTAGTTAATTGGAACCATATTTATATTGAATTTTGATATAAAAATTTTGTAAACTTTCCTCTTTAAAACCTGATTTTTCATCTCATTTGTGGGATAAATTAAAATTAAAATTTTCCAATTCTATGAATTTAATTTAAAAAAAATGGATTACATATTTTTCATAATAATAGTTTATAGTTTTTAATAAGGTAAACTTAATTTTTTACCAAAATTAATATTGAAAATAATAAAAATTAATTATCACAGTTAAGGTAAAAATGGATTTACCATGCGTTAAACTATAAAGATAAGGGTTAAAAATTACATAAAACTTGTTCAGAACACATTTTATGGCCATATTTCAACCTTATATCTTCTATTTTCTTTAATTTCCCATTTTGGATGTAGAATCCCGTGTTTTGAACCATACTAAAATATGGAAGTTTTTTAACTTTTTTGTTTACTAAATTGGTATTTTTCAAAACCGAGCTTCAAAACTTAATTATGAGAGTTGAATCACTCCTAATTGATTTTTTTGGGTGTGGGAGAAGGCCCGAGAAGTTTCTCGAGTGGCTCGAGATGTTCTGGGAGTGTTGGACCTGAAAAATTGTAAGTGTTTTAAGAAGCAGTAGAGGGCGCACATTTTGTGCATGGTCTTCCAAACTGTGTGGCCCATTTCAGATAACCGTTTGGCCCTATTTTAAAAAGTGATAGTGGATTTGTGCATGTCCTACATATTTTTTTCTAAACCGTGTGCCTCACCTCGTGCGGGAAGTAGACTCCGCACGGTTTGCACACGGTTTGGAAAACTGTGCGGGTTAAACCGTGCGCGATGCCCAGTTTTGAGAATTTGATTTATTTTAATTAAATTAAATTAAATTAAATTAAAAAGAAAATAAATCCTAAACTAATTTGCCTCTCCCCTCTCGAAATCACAGTGCATCCCAAAGGTGGATCTTCCCTTCGACTCATCATGCCACCCTCAGCACCCCATCTCCTTGTTCATTTCCATCCAGATCTCCACTGGTTTTTGTTTAAATCATCACGGTAAGTCATATTCCATCTTTCTCCCTTGTTTCTGGCTTCGTTTCGACCTAATCGACACCAAATGTGGTGCGGCCGAACCTAGGGTTTACAGATTACCTAGATTTTCGGTTCTCTCTTGTTTTAGGTTGGTGCAAATGGTCTCATAAGACCTGTGGGAGCATGTTCCGGAAACCGTTGCCGAAGGTGATGCATTTATCCTTGTTTTGGTCCACTAGTTTTTCTTCAGGGTAATTTTACCCCTTGTTTCCTAGTTATTTTTTAGGGCTTTTGGTGTTTATGAGTCCCCGACATGTTTCTTATAGTGCGTTGAGCGACTCCATGTGGTTTCACTTCATTTTGGTTATTCATCAACACCTGAGGTAAGGGTTTGCCTATGTTTCTTATTCATGTACCATTTAAATTATATTATTTTATTATATTAAGTTTCTTAGTGTTAAATGGGTAGTGTGTTGGTCCCTGCTTGTTGGTTTCAAGTCGCTAAGTCAAGGGAGACTTGTCTGCGTATGCATACGTAAGTAAGTATATGTATGTGAATTCCTTCATTGTGTGTTTAAATATCCATGGCAGTAATTACACATGTATGGGGCTAGGTGTTCCCATGTATATATATAAAAATTCATGTGTTGGTGAGTAGCGACTAACATATTCATATAAGAATATATTTGAGGATCCCCTTGCACATGACCATGGCCATGCGGGTGTGTGCATAGGGATTAGGTGTCCGCATATGTATGTGAAAGTGTGTGTGATTAGTTGGGGAGAAACTTATTTTAGTTATAAATCTCCAAGATCCGAGTGGATGGCTTGGTTTCACCTTGAATTAGGGTCCATTTCCAAGTCCTTTAATTCTATAAATTCCTTAATTAATTAATTACTACACTTTAGTTAGAATTTAGATTCATACAGTGAAGTATCTATATAGAATTCTCTTAAATGTTGCTTAACATTTTTCATATTTAAAATTATAAAGGTGATAATTCATTTGTGTGATAAGTAAAATCATGATTTTATAATAAAACCCCTCCAATGGAGGTGCACTATCTTCAAGCTAAAAAGTAGTGGTAAAACCTTACTTACTTGACTTATCGTGTTTATAATTATTGTTCCTTGATGTTATGTGGAAATATGGAATGTTTATGACATGAACCTAATGTAATTATAAAAACAAAGTTACCTTTTTGAAATAATTAAAAAGGTCCAAGAAATCGCCTAAGTGCTTGGCCTAGTTTTGAATTGGATTTAACCATGTGTGATGTTTTCCATAATTGTGATTTGGTGTTTTTGACACATTCGGGCCATCGTTTGTGTGTGCCTTGTCTTGACCTTTATAAATTTAAGACCTTTTATATTAAATGGTTGAATTATCCTTTGAATTTCATAATGGAAATTAATTTTTATTCTCATCACTTCACCCAACTAAGGTAAGTGCTTGAATTGACAATTAAAATGTGAAATGTGAATTGGAAAGTATATTTAGAATATCATGTAGCCTTATTAAGAGTAATTGAATAATGGTTGCATGTCTGTATCACCCCTTTCCATGTTGATGGAAGGTAGCGGAGTGAACCTTAATTAATGAATATGCCTTAATGGATTTTACTAAATGGTTTCAATGCGACTTGACATTTACACACTAATGGAAGGCAAGGCTTGAACAAATAAATAAATGGTTGCAATGCTACTTGACCTTTCCACACTAATGTATGTAAATTCTTAGACCAAAATGAATCATTACATGACTTATTTATTAAATAGTGATGCTTAGACTCGAGCTTGTCATGGTTTCTGATCGGAGAATACCATGAGCACTCGTTTACCCCATTCCAAATTGAAGTACGGCTTGTTAGAGTTCAGACTCGCTTATATCCCATTCCATTTATTATATTTGTATTCCTAGTATACTACCATTGGGTCCCCCATTTAGTACTATAGGATTCCTTGGAACACTCCTTGGATCCATCATTGACAACTAGGTGCCTTGGATACACTCCTTGGACCCAGTTCTTACTTAGCCCTGTTTTACCTTGGATTCACTCCTTGGACTCGGTAGGCACCTCTTCATTGAATTCCTTGTACTAAGATCCTTGGATTACACCCTTAGCCCTTATCTAGACCAAGATTCTACTGGGTTAGAGTTCTGTGAGATCTACGTTACCTTGGTTATTACCCTAGAACTCCCTCACTGGATATCTCTTTCAGGTTTCCTTGTTATTTCTTGGGAACTTCACCACTTATACTATCACGAGGTTTTTACCTTGGTTATTACCTTGGTTATTACCTTGGGACTTTATTACTAAATACCATCACAGGATATCTTGGATACACTCCTTAGGTCTATCATTGACAAGTAGGTTCCATGGTTAAATCCTATCGAGCCTAGTCATTGCTTGGTCTTGTTTTCTCTTGGAGGAAACTCCTTGGACTCTGTAGGCGACTTAATCACATGTGACTTATAAATAAACTTTTAATACTCAATTAATTAACTGATTACATTTCCAAAAACCAACCAAGGGATGAAGTAGGTACTTGGTTATTTAGTTATAATGTAATGATTACTTTATTTATGCATTCTTGTTCCCTGTTTAATTTATATTTCACTATCGAGATTAGGTTAGACACCGGTGGTGCCAGCCTACTAAGATTTATATCTCACACTCTACTCGTGTCACCATTGCTCTGGAGTACCTGAGTAGACCTTTTCTTATTCACAGGGCCTTGGACCATGCTTGTTCTATTTTCTTGTAACCGGGAGTTAGGAGAAAAGTATTGAGATGGAGCTCAGGATGCTCATGGAGATCACCTTTGGGATTTTAGTTCTTTATTTACTTGAGTCCTATAATGTGTTGTATTTAAAAGCATGTTTTACTATTTACTACTTTACATAATGTATCAATTCCATTATTTTCATCCATCTATTGTATAAACTGACATTGGATACTTTTGTTCATTTAATAAATATGTCTTCCGATACTTTTTCAATTATGTATTTCCACATCCGTTGTTGATTGTTATTTACCCTGTTATATTGCTGCTCAATTATGATGAGAGGGTATAGTCTCCCCAATGACTATCTTTACACCCTCTCTGCTAGTTGGAAGCCTCTGGCATATGGGGAGGCGCTCTTGAGGTCATGTGGTGACCAGTCCAGCCACCATCTTAGTGGTGAGCTGGGTCGATACATTACAAAGTGGTATCAGAGGAGGTTTTTCTTTTTGTCTTACTGTTTTTAGTTGGTAGATAGGAGACTATGAAAGTGTCTTTACTTGGTTAATAGTTGTTTTTGGGACTAATCACCCCATGTACATGGAATGATCAAGTGGTCAGGGCTGGGATTGTTGTTTATGTTATTTTCTATTACAATTGACAAGATTTCACCTAGAGTGATTGGTGTACGTTCTGTTTCTTATGATTTGTGGAATTATGAATATTACCTTTGGCCTATTAAGATAATTATGAAACATACATGCATCATATTAGGCACTTATAAATTCACATTCCATGCATATATGCCACGCCATGTAGTTGCATTGGTAGGTTGCCTGTTAAGTATGATTCGGTGCCTTATTAATATGTCATTCTTATATTTATACCTATTTAGGTAATACATTAGCATGCCTTCTGTGATTCTTTCTTATTATATCATATTTATGTTATTAAAATTCCATGCTTCTATGATTTTATCTTGTTGTTATGTGTTAGCTTCTTGTAGTGACATGCTATCTTACTTTGATATATGTAAATGGTTACATGGGCTAAGTTTTTGGTTAATGTTATAACAGGAGCTAGTTTTCAATTTTAAGGTGTATGGGCGCCTTATATCTGGGAAAAGATAACTCATGTAATTTAACCATTGTGAAAAGGTTACTAAATTCAATTGTTATTTGAAGTTGGTTTTGACTAAAGGGAGAGAAATTCCAAACTATAAAGGGTATGGGCGCTTTACAGGTTAGTAGGTGGCCACCCATATAATTTGGACCATTATATTGATCATGTTAAATTCTGAATTAACATTGGTACTGATTAATAGGAGCCAATTTTCAATCCCTGGAGTGTATGGGCGCTTCATGAATTAGGAAATGGAAACCCATATTAAATAAAATGGCATAATTCCTTGTAAAATTCTTATAAGTGTTAATAATGTTTAATTTTGATCTGAAATCAAATGGCTAGATTTCAAAATGCAATTGGACCCAAGTAGGTCAGTTGGGGAAAATTTTATGATATGACCCATTTGGATGTTTAAAATTTTAATAATTGTGCCTTTGCTATTGGGTTGCTTTATAGATGACTCAGGTTGGTTAAAATGGGACTCTCATAGGTCACCTTATTTTCCTAAAAGGAATTTATTTTGATCATTTTTCTTAAAATGATGGGATGACAAATAATGAAATTTTTTTAGAAAAGATAGTTTTATAAAACTTGCATGTTTTTCCCTTGGGGAGTTGGTTAAAACCAAGTACCTTGTTTTGTTTTAAAAATGGTACTTTTATGTTTTGATTAAATATTTTGATGATTAAAGATTAAATGTGATTAAATATAGGAGGCTTGGAAATGGAACCTATAGTGGTGTCCACTATTTAAAACCATCGTGTAAAGGGTAGATCAGACTTCTCATTGAGTTGCCTTGGTACAGAAGCATGAGTACATTCCATAAGTGATTTTCCTTAGCAATGGATTTATGATCAGCTTTTGATCCATATTAATTTTGTTTGGCATGACCTGGTGTTAGGGTTGAAAACTTTCCTTTGTAATGGGATATCTCGTGGTAGGTGGCACCCTCATCACTTAAATGCCTTGCTAGTTTTGTGATATTTTCTCACCTTTGGTGATGTTTGGATATCATTGTCCCATGTA
The DNA here is from genome assembly GCA_963277665.1 of Viscum album. Taxonomy (NCBI): domain Eukaryota; kingdom Viridiplantae; phylum Streptophyta; class Magnoliopsida; order Santalales; family Viscaceae; genus Viscum; species Viscum album. The sequence goes on along the minus strand of OY728133.1, from coordinate 1,325,531,348 downwards.
GGACTTTTAGTTTTAACGTAACACCCTTGTTTGGATGGGTGGTCATGTCTTTCTTGACCATGTTATGGGATCGAGTATCGAGTAATTCTTTTTTTGAGCTGGTTAGACGTGCATCGGGCATGATTGGCCTCTTTATAGGTCATTTGATCCTTTCTTATTCTTAGTAATGGATGACTAGTTATGGTGTCGTCCAAGAAAATGGTCGTATGAGGCAATATGACTCTGAAATAATTCATCTTGAATTTTTGGGTACGGTCTTGGATCATCTCCAAGTAGATTGACTTGAGAATTAAATAATCAGTTCCATTCAAATACTTGGAATGTTTTTCAAAAGACATGGGTGTTTTGACACGCCAGTCTCATTGTTATAATCTAGTGTGCTTATGAGCAGTTATTTTTCCTTCCTTTTGTGTCTAGGACACTCTTAAGGTGGGTATTATTGTCTTGAACCTATTAAACATGTCCTTCCATATAGAAGGAGAACGACCTAAGGGGGCCATTGGGAAATGGTCAGGTTTCTTGAATTCCCTTAAGGCTTTCCAGTCTTAAATCGTAACATTTCTTGCTCAGTAGCACAACCTTGATTTGGTTTGACTATTTTACCTTCCAGCTTCTGGGTGTGTTTGAATGGAAACCCTGTCTTAAATCATCTTGGTGTACTCTTATTCAGAGATGAGCATGTCCCCTATCTTGACGTCATCCTTGATACACTAATAGAGCATTAGTATTATGCCGCGCTAAATCTTTAAAATTTGTTAAGCTTGTTGGATTATATTTTCTAATGTTGCACGCTAAAGCGTGGTGCTTATCAAGGCTTGGTAAGCCCTGAGTGATTCATGAATTCCCATGTAGGAATGCCTTGTTCAGACTCATATACTCTAGCCATTTCTTTTGAATTTCTCTGACCGCCTAATCCAGGCTTCTATGAGATATGTCGGCCAAGTGGCTCGACTCATTATCTCTTCTTTTAGTTAAATTTTCATGGTTGTAAGAAATAGTTTTAAAGCACGTTGGCAAGTAAAAGAAAGTGTGGTATCATGGTCGGTAGTGTCTTCTAAGAGAGATTTATCGACCAGTTCTATTAGGTTGATCAAAATTCAACCGCTCTTTTTTAATGTAATCATGCCAAGAGTTTCATAATAACGCTCAATCTAGTGCCTTGCACAACAATTCCAATGGTATAGGTACCATGTCTTGGAATTTCCCCCTTCTTTAAGTTAAGACCTATGGTGGTGAGCACCATCGATTGAATGTATATCGAGATGATGGTGTGATTATGTATATATCTAAATGGCCTCTTGTAAGCTATGTTTATATGCTTAAGTTGAACTTTGAGCATTGGCTCGGGTTGTAAAGGATGAAGTGCAGAGTGCATTAGAAATTCTTATGGTTCATTGGGTGTTGGTAACTCAATGAAACAATTTGAACGAAACTTCAAAACCCTTGTACGTTGGGTGGTGTTTATGTTGTTCTTGAAGGCTTCTAGGGGACAAGAATTTTTTAAGGTGTGTAGATTATAGAATCTCGTGTTTTGAACTAGACGAAAATATGAACTTTTTTGAACTTTTTCATTTACTAAACCAGACGTTTTTTAAATCGGGATTTCGAACATAATTATAATAGTTGAATCACTCCTAAGTTATGTTTTTGTTCATGTGTGAAGGCTCAAGAAGTTTCCTGAGTGGCTCGAGATGTTCCAGGAGTTTCAGAACAAACAAATACAAGTGTTTTTAGAAGTAGAAGAGGTAACACAATTTGCAAATGATCTTCCAAACTGTGCGGCCCATTATAGGTAACAGTGTAGCCCTATTTTAAAAATGAATAGTGTAGTTGTGCATGGCTTATGCACGGTTTTCTAAACTATACACCTCACCCCATGTAGGAAGTAGACTCTGCATAGTTTTTGCATGGTTTGGAAAACCGTTCGGGTTAAACCGTGTGCGAAACCCAATTTTTAGAATTTTATTTGTCTTAATTTAATTAAATTAAATAAAGATAAAAATAAAATAAAACCCAAACTACTCTCCCCCTCCCCTCTCAAAATCGTGACACAACCTGAAGGGGGCTCTCCCCTTAGACGCACAGAACCACCCTCAGAACCCCCTCTCCTCATTTGTTTCCAATCAGATCTCCACCATTTTTTATTCTAATCATCATGGTAATTACTCTCCCTTCTTTCCCCCTTGTTTTTGGCTTCATTTTGGTATAATCGGCGCCCGATGTGGTGCGATCAAACATTGGTTTTAGGGATAACACGGATTTTTGGTTCTCTCTTTCTTTAGGTTGGTGTGAATGGTCTCCAAGGACCATTGGGGGAATTTTCCGGCAACCGCCGCTGAAGGCGACACATTTCACTTTGTTTCGGTCCACCAGTTTTGCTTCAAGGCAAGTTTCCTCCTCATTTTCTAGTAATGTTTTGGGGGATTTTGGTGTTTATGAGTCCCTGTCATGTTTCTTGTAGTGCTTTGAGCTTCTCCATGTGGTTTCACTTCATTTAGGTTCGTCATCAACACTCGAGGTAAGTTTTTACCTATGTTTCTTGGTCCCACACCATTTAAATTACATTCTTTAATTACATTATGGATTTTAGTTTTAAATGGGTAGTGTGTTGGTCCTTGTTTTTTGTTTTTGATTCACAATGTCAAGGGAGACTCGCCTACATATTCATAGGTAAGTAAGTATATGTATGGGGGTTCCCCCGTTACATGTGTAAATATCCATGGCAAGGATTACACATGTATGGGGATAGGTGTGCCCGGGTATATATATAAAAATTCACGTGTAGGTGAGTGGTGATTGGCATATTCATATAGGCATATATGTGAGGATCCCCTTTCACATTCCCATGTCCATGAGGGTGTCTGCATAGGGGATATGTGTCCTCGCATGTATGTGAGAGTGTGTATGCTCAATGGGGGAGAAGCTGCTTTTAGTTATTAAGCTCCAAGATCTGAGTGGATGGCTTGGTTCCACATTGAGGTAGGGTCTCTTTCTAAGTCCTCTAATTCTATAAATACATTAATTAATTATATACCACACTTTAGTTAGAATTTAGATTCATGAAGTGAAGTATCTATATTGAATGCTCTTAAATGCGGACTATCATGTTTCATATTTAAAATTCTAAAGGTGATAAATGATTTGTGTGATTAGTAAAATCGTGATTTTATAATAAAGCCCCTCCAATGGAGGTGCGCTGCCTTCAAGGTAAAAATTAGTGGTTAGACCTTGCTTGCATGACTTTTCATGCTTATAATTCTTTTGACTTGATGTTATGTTGAAATATGGAATGTTTATCACATGACCCTAAGGGAATTAGAAAATTAATTTTACCTTTTTGAAATTATTAAAAAGGAAAAAGACACTACCTAAGTGCTTGGCCAAGTTTTGAATTGGATTTAACCATGTATGATGTTTTCCATAATTGTTTTTTGGTGTTTTTGACACATTAGGGCCACCGTTCGGGTGTTCCTTATCTTGACCATTATAAAGGTAAGACGTTCTATATTAAATGGTTGACTCATTATATGAATTTCATAATGGAAAGTACTTTGTATGCTCATCACCTTACCTGCCTAAGGGAAGTGCTTGAATTGATAATTAAAATGTGATATGTGAATTGGAAAGTATATTGAGAATATAACGTAGCCTTATTACGAGTAATTGAATAATGGTTTCATGTACGTAGAACCCCATTCCATGTTGATGGAAGGTAGTAGAGTGAACCTTAATTAATGAATATTCCTTAATGGATTTTACTAAATAGTTTCAATGTTACTTGACCTTTCCACACTAATGGAAGACAAGGATTGAACCAATAAATAAATGGTTGCAATGATACTTGACATTAACACACTAATGGATGGAAAGTTTTGGACCAAAATGAATCATTACATGACTTATTTATTAAATATTAATGGTTAGACATGATCTTGTCATAGTTTCTCATCGACAAAAACCATGATAACTCGCATACCCCATTCCAAATTCAAGGATGGGTTGATAAGGTTCAGAATATCCTAGATCCCATTCCTTTTCTTATCTTTGGATGTCTGGTATACTACCATTGGGTCCGCCAAGTAGTACTATAGGATTCCTTGGATACACTCCTTAGATCCAATATTGACAAGTAGGTTCCTTGGATACACTCCTTGGACCCAGTCCTTGCTTAGCCCCATTTTACCTTAGATGCACTCTCTAGACTTGGTATGTGCCTCATTGTGGAATTCCTTGGACTACGCTCTTTGGATTACACCCTTACGCCTTAACTAGACCCAGATACTACTAGGTTAGTATTCCATGATTTCTATGTTACTATAAGAACCCAATTTTTCACTCTGGTATAGATCCTTTAATTTTTAGTATAAATCTTTACATTGGACCTAATATGGATTCCTAATGAGTTAGTAAAGGTTATGAGGGTGTATGGGGATTTTTCGGAGCCCAAAACCCATCTTTTTAGAGAAAATAGACTTGGCGCACGATTTAGAGTAAATCGTGCAGAATTTCCGCACGGGTTTTCCAAACTGTGTGGATGGAGTTTTTTCGGATAGTTGAACCTTGCACCATTGGCACATGGATGTGCAGCCTGACCATGTGAAGGACCCTTTTCCCAGGTAACCGTGCATGGATGGCGCATTATTTGATCAAACCATGTGGAGGAATACTTTTCGAGCAGAACAGTACCACATGGTTTGTGCACGGTTTGGGAAACCATGCGGACAAACTGTGCACAGGATAAAATCCTATGTAAAATGTCTAAAATTACCTTAATGATGTATTAATACTTACCCTTCCTCTTAATCCGAGAACAAGCGGTATTTTCCTTTATTTTAACCCATTTGGAGCTTTTTTGAGTCCAAATCTAGGGATCAAGAGATATCCTTCATTTGACATATGATCGAGCTTCCGTTTGTTATGTTGGATGCACAAGGGTAAGTACTCGAGTCCTCTTTAGCCATTATTATTCTCTTTTACTCTTGAACTAGGTATCTCCATGTGATCATTTATCGCCTTTTCTTATATTTACTCTGATCTGAGGAAAATAAAGAGTCGATACCAGAGAAGGAGAGTCGTATAAACCTAAGGTGGGTGGTCAATAAATCATCCCTAAAGTTTATTGTTTTTGGAATATTTGTTTGGGGACCACCAGTTTTTTTGGAAACTATTTCTTAAATCAACATGCCATGATTATATTTGTTAAAATTTTATGGTTTTTCTATTTCCAAATATGTGATCATTTTTTTAATGGTTTCACCCACAACTCAATCCTCCCCATGTCAAAGGTTATTCCATAATTGGTTTTTTAGTGATTCTGCATGTTTGAGCCTCCGTTTGGGTGTGCCTTTACTTGACCATTCTAAAATTGAGTCTTCTTATCATAAATGGATTTTTGTTAGTGAGAATCACATAATGGCATGTACTATGTATTCTCACCACTTGACCCACCTAAGGTAAGTGCTTCCAAATGATTTATTAAAAGTGAAATGTTAAATGTTAAATGGAATGTATACTATGTATATAACTTGGACTTGATAAAAGAGATTGAATAAAGGTTACATGTTCATAGGACCCCATTCTATGTTGATGGAAGGTAGTGGAGTGAACCTCAATAATTGAATAAGCCTCAATGACTAACTAAGACTTGATTAAATAGTTTCAATGCCACTTGGCTTATCCACGCTAATGGAAGACAAGGATTGGACCAATAAATAAATGGTTTCAACTCTACTTGACCTATCCATAATAATGGAAGGATATAATTGAACAAAATGAATTATTACATGATTAAAATAACAAATAGTAATGGACTGACTCGAGCACACCTTGGATTCTGAGAGGAGAATTCCTTGGGTCTCGGGAATCCCATTCTGATTCAAGGATAAGGTTTTCTTAGGTTGATACCCACTTAGAATCCAATTCTTGTTTATTCCTTGGATGCTCAGTATAATATCATTGGGTCCCTTTAATTATTACATGATACCTCAAATAAACTCCTTCGATCCATCATTGACTAGTAGGTGCCATGGTAAAATCCCATAGGGCCCTGTCTCTGCTTAGCCTTGTTTTACATTGGTCGATCACCTTGGACTCGGTAGGCGCCTTATTGTGTAATGCCTTGGATTATGCTCCTTGGATTACACTCTTACTCCTTAGTGAGACTCAGATACTACTGAGTTAGTGTTCCATGAGATTTACATTACCTTGGTTATTACCCTAGAACTCCCTCACTAGATATTTTTGTCTGGTTGCCTTGTTATGTATTGGGACCTTCACTACTTATACTATCACGAGGTGATTTCATTTATGGCTATGAATCACGTGACCTATTAACACTAAATGGTAATTGCTTAATTAATGAACTGGTTACATGTTCAGACACTGACTGAGGGCTGAAGCAGGTACTTGGTTATTTAGTTAAATTGAACTATTTTCTTTACTTATATATTCATGCCTACACACTGCTATATTCCATTACACGGGCCATATGTTATAGACACTCTTGGTGGTGGCCCATTGAGATTTATCTCACACCCTCTATGTGCATCGTTTGGTACCCAGATTAGATTACATGGTTTTAGGTGTTGACAAAGGGAATCATACAACTTCCAACACTTGATTTCTTGCTGATTAGGATAGATCTTGATAGTAGATGACTCGGTAAGATCTCAGGATTCTTGGTGTAGCATTGGTTTTCTTTTACATTGTGGAACATGTTATGCATGTTGTCTTGTATCTATGTTTTCCAGTTTTCTAGTGACATGACATTACATCATCATTGTTCAAGTTGATATAGTTATTATTATTCTTGTTTATCTATTGCATCAATTAGCTTCTGGTGTTTGTTTACAATATTTATATTTATTCTGTTGTTTACTATTCATCTACATTCCTTCCGTTGTGCTACACTCTGATAATGAGGGAATAGTCTTCCCATGGACACACCCTAGGCCCTCACTGCTAGTCAGTAGCCTCTGGCAATTGGGAAGATGTGATTTAGGCCATGTGGCCCACCGGGCTTAGGGAACCCGTTAAGTGCCATCCGGGTTCGGGTCATCACAAATTGGTATCAAAGGTGGTTTCTTTTCTTGATTTAATATTTGGTGACAATATATTATAGGATAGTAATGCTTGGGACTTATTCATAAGTCATTATTGGGCATCACGAACCCATGTTTGGGGTAAAATCCAAGTTACCCAAAATGCAATTATTTTTCTACCTTTGCCTATTACAATTGATATTATTTCACCATTGGGTGATGCACATTTTGTGTGGTGTTGTTGAATATTAATATTTTGAGAATTTATTTCATCCATATCCTAATGATATGATGGAAAGGAGTATTTCTACATGCATCATTATAGGCACATAGAATTCACATGTCATGTATATTTCCATGCCATATAGGTGCATCTCATTACTTTGAATTGCTTGATATGCCTATAATTACTGATTAATGTTGTAATAGTTTCTTGTACTTCTATTAATTTGGATTTTATTGAGTGTCTGTCTGCCTCAATTCATAATGAGTATGGGCCCTCATGGGTTGGTATGGGTAATTTACTGATTTGACCCATTACGCTATAAATAAATGGGTGTCATTTCTGGTGATAGGTGTATGGGTAATGATTCATCAAAAATAGATATCCATTATAAAGTGAATCTTGAATTCCAAACTGAATTGTTTGAACATACTTATCCCGCCTTGTCAGGTTTATGAAATATAAAGGAGTGACCCAGGAAATTAACTGAAAAATGACATAAAACTTATACTTGGGCACTTACTGATACATGGTCATCTAAGCAGGTAGTTTGGGTAGTATGCCTTGGGTAGAGAGTTTTCTTACGATCAGTTTCTACTAGTGTTTCTATATTTTACTTCTATGATTGTTCTAAGGCATGTGCTTGTAATTTTTAGACCAATTCTGCCATAATGTCCTCATGTCATTCTCCAAGATGGTGGTGACGAAGATGCTCTAGATAGGGTGGGGCCTAAGCCGCTAGTCTTACTTCCAGGAGTGCCACTTGAGGCACCACCTGTTGTACCTAATCTGGGAACTGATTTCCAAGTCTGTGATAGTTTATTATGTATGATGTAGTTCATGATTGGTGCTCCATGGGTTTCACCTATGATGGCTGATCTGACCCATGAGTTCCAGCAGTAGCATCCTTCTACTTTTTCAGGGGATGGCAGTTCTCAAGCTACTAAGTCTTGGATAGAGGCCATGATGTCTATCTTTAATCATTTGGAAACACCTCCAGAGCGGATATTAAAGTTTTTTGCATACATGCTTCATTATTCTTCCAAGAATTGGTGGGATGTCATTACCCAGGCCGGTCGTCATCAGGGCATGTTATGGGTTCACTTCTAGACTGTCTTCTATGATCAGTTCTTTCCTCAATCACTGAGAGCAGAAAGAGTCAGATATTTCATGAATATCGAGCAGGGTTCTATGTAAATTATGGAATATTCATCATGTTTCACTGATTTACAGTACTATTCACCACTTCTAGCTATTTATAAGCTTTCACATGCTAAAACTTTTGAGGATGGGCTTCAGTATGCCATCCGAACTCAGGTGAATGTTTTTCACCTTCATACCTTCTCTGCAATAGTTTATTAGGTCTTTATCACTGAGTGTAACCTGAGGGATGGCGTGAGTACCTATTTTAAAGGATCAATGTTGCATCATGCCAGTAGTTCTTCCAATGGCAGGAAATGTTCCCTTGAGGTTTTTTGTCAGGGTAGTGACAGTCAGAGTATCCAGTTTGATAACTCTGTAGTGTGTCATTAGTGTGGAAAACTAGAGCATAAGAAGCCCCAGTGTGATAGAAACCCTATGGAGTGTCGATATTAGGTCTGTATGGGTTATCTTTAGTACTTTTGTAGGACCTTTCCACCAGCTTTGAGTGGAATGGGATCATCTTTAGCTCCACCTTCAAGAGCGAGTTATTTCACGCCGCGTCAGCTGGGGAGTTGGAGTAGCACCAACAGGTCTGGGCAAGGAGGAGGTCGTGATCGTGTGTAGGAACCTGGTTCTTATTTTTGAGGTACGGGTTTCTTCTTTTCTCTTTTCCTTAAGTGATTTTGAGAAAATAAGGAAAATGGGGGAAATCCTAAATTTTGGGACTACACGCCTTGTACTTTTCCACACGTCGTGTACTTTGGCCGTGTGGGATGAGTACACAAGGTGAGTAGTCCTGTCGGTGACCAAAGGTGTAAAAACTGACTACACGTCGTGTAGTGGGTATTTACAGGCTATGTAGTCAGTCAACAGAAAAATAGTAATGCGGTGGCTATCTGTGTGGCAGTACACGCTGTGTACTCAGGTTTCACATGTCATGTACTCATGTCGACAGATGAACAGTTCCATGCTTGCGAGAAGCTGCCGAAGGTACAATTCAAAAAATGAAAACTACATGTCGTGTACCCAATAGTACACGCCGTGTAGTTTTTTTCGCTTAAAATGGAAAGTAGCCAACCCTGTTCACAGGATTGTCTTAGAACCGGAGGAAGGAGTCGGTAGAGGAGGCCGGACCTTCGAGGATCTCCAGATCAAGCATTGGGAATCCATTTTTGCCTCTGACGATCTCGTTGGAACCGCACGGGTAATCCCTCCACTCTCCTTAATCCATTCTTTCCAATTATTCCTCTAAGGGAAGTTATTTGAGTTTGAAAGAGGTTTTATTTCACCTCATATCTACATCGTTCTTGGAAAATTTGAGGACCGTCTTTTGCGTATATCGATCAGGGGCATTTAAGGTAGGTGGCTTAGTGTTTAAATTCCAACTGCTGTGCATTTTTGTGTACCATAGAGCTACAAACCCATGTTGGGGTGTCGTGTGGATGAGGCCTTGGCTGTTTTGGAATACCTAGAATTGTATAGGTAATTAAATGTGATAATAAAATGTTGTTTGGGATCGCTGCTTGGATCCAGGACCACCCGGGGGTGCGTTCCTCTTTTTAGCTATTTGGCCAGGATACCCAAGGGTATTCCATGTTTATATTGTGTATTACTTTTGACATGAGAGGAATTGTATATAAATTGCTTGTTTATATGTTGGGCATGGCGCGGTTACTTGTTTAACCTGAGGGCAGTGCTTTACCTAGCCTGAGGGAAGTGTTTCCTTTAGCCTGAGGGCAGTGGTTATTTTAGCCTGAGGGAAACTTCTTCCTTTATTGCGGGCAATAGACTCTTTGCCTGAGGGTGACACTTAATACGCCTGAGGGAAATATCTGTTCTGTCTGAGGATAGTTACCTGTGGGTTTTTTTTCTGATTACCTAACGGTAAGAGTTTACATGTCTAATAACATTGAATTTCTACTTGGAACATTCACCGAGGTGATGTATTATATTAAATGGATATAATGAATATTAAAATGGAAATATAATTGGTAAAGTTGGTTACTTTTGAGTACTGCTTGGTTTATTTCATTTTGTTATTGCACGCTGTTGTTGCATGCTTTTCACACAGTTGGTCACGGGCCTATGGTGGGTGCCTACTGGGATTTATTTCTCACACCCTATTTGGGTCATGTTTTTCGGCCCAAACAGATTACGTTTATATAGGTGTGAATAAGGTAAAGGGTCCCTATACAGGTACTTGACTGTTGCTGAAGAGTAGGGGAGCATGGGACCGAGCTTAGGCTCGCGATGTTGTCAGCTGTTTTGTTTTGTTTTATTGTACCTGGTATTTGAGTTGTATTGTAATGTACTATTGTGTAACATGTTCTGGCTATTTTCTTGGAACTTGAGACATGTTGCAACATTATCTATATGAAATTTGGTTGTCTTTTATTGTATTTGTTCACCTTAAATGTGTATGGTTTACTGCTTCCACTGTTGTTGTATGTTTGTATATTTTATTCCGCTGCGCTACACTTTGACAAATAAGGGCATAATTTCCCCACTATCAGACCTGGTCCCTCGCTGCTAGTCGGTAGCCTCTGGCGTTTGGGGAAATGCGCTTGAGGTCATGTGACCAATCGGGTTCGGGGCACCTGTTGAGAGGCACCCGGGCCCGAGGCATTACAAAGTGGTATTAGAGGCGGTTCTTTTATTTGACTTACTGTTTGGAGCCTTAGTTAGGGATAGGACGGAAAGTTAGTTGATAATAAGTTGTGCCCAGGCGTAGCTAACCCGTGTACAGGGAAAATCCAGTCTACCTCATATTTTTGCAATTCTTTTGATTTTGCAAATTTTACAGTTGATTTGATTTCACCGTTGGGTGATGCACTTGTGATTGTGCTATTTATATTTTATCCATGGGTTCTATTTAGTTTTAACCAGATGAGATGAGGGTATTCCATCTCATGTATAATTTAGGAACATGCTATAAATCACATTCCATGCATAGTTTCCATGCCATGTAGGTGCATTAGAAATTGCATGTTGTTGTGATAGTTGTTGTGCTAGAAAAAGAATACTATTGTGAAAGCTACTTTGATAAATACCTGCTATGTGATAGGGTATTTTGTGTTAGCTTATTGATTAAATGGACGCTAAACTTTGGTTTTTGGGGAGTATGGGCCCTCATTGATTGTAATTTTGTGGACCATTGACTGTTTTTGTTATAACACATATAAAGATGCCAAACTTTGATTCGTGGGGAGTATGGGCCCTCACGGATCGGAATTTAGAACTTAGGTGTTGTTTCAGTATTTTCTGGGTTTTGGAATAGTATCTGAGCCTTACTGTCCAAAAAACCTAGTATACACACCGTGTAGTTCCTCGGACACACGTCATGTGTTCTTCTTTTTGGGAAGAAAAGAAAACTTTTTGAGTACATGCCGTGTAGTCTCTTTCCGTGTCATAGACCATGTGGGCAGGGACACAGGGAACGGAAATTCTTGGGGTGAACACGCCGTGTACCGGATATACACGCTATGTAGTGTTGACCCAGAGTCTGCCCGTGTAACTAACAACACGTACGGAGGAGACCTTAAGACATACACGTCGTGTCCACTATGGAACACATCGTGTAGTCTGACCTGGGATCCGGCCGTGTAACTAACAACACGGGTCGGTGTAATCCTTTCGCGTACATTTCGTGTGTATATGGAACATGTCGTGTAGTTTAGCTGTGTATCCGTCCGTTTAACTAACAACACGGGTCAGTGGAGCTTGTCCAGTACACGCCGTGTGCCTGAGGGGCACGCCGTGTAGTATTGACCGGTGGTAGACCGTGTGGACCTGACCGTGTAGATGGGGAAACGGAGCGGTGTACACATCGTGTGTGGGTGTAACACACCGTGTAGTATGAAGCCGAGTAGTTTTTCTTGTCACAAACAACACGGGAAATTAAAAAATTGCATCATACACGCCGTGTAGATTATATACACACCGTGTAGTTTTTTTCAACGGGAGCTATGTGGCTCGGCCTTGTAGAAGGACCCGGGCAGAGGAAGAGAAGTCAGGTACACGCCGTGTAGTCAGTATACACGTCGTGTAGTCTTTTTTTTAAAATATTGAAAAGCCTTCTCCCTCCTGTTCCCTTTTTGGTCCCTTCATTTTCAATCTTGATAATCTTGATCTAAGTTGTGTGTTTGACCTTGTAGAGTCATGCCGCCGAGACGACCACGCATTGTTCGCCAGGAGAGCGGCGACGATTATACTCCAGAGATGGTAGGCCATGGGCTACCAGTGGATCCTTCAGAAGAGCCAGATGCGGAACCAGCTGTTATACAGGACACAGGCACAGAGGCGCAGTTCCATGAAGGCTTTATGCGGTTCATGCAGACCTTTCAGGGAGCACCGTTGGCTACCACATCTATCTCTTAGCTGACTCGTATCTTCCAGCAGCAGCATCTGCCAAAATTCTCAGGGGATGGCGGACCACAGGCTGCGGAGTCTTGGATGGGGTCTATGCAGACTATCTTCGAGCATCTTGAGATGCCTCTAGGGCGGAGGGTCAAGCTCGCGACTTATATGCTACGTGATTCCACCAAGAGGTGGTGGGATGTTACCACCCAGTCAGAGCATCATAGAGACATGGAGTGGGAAGATTTTCAAGCAGTATTCTATGACTTATTTTTTCCAGAGATGCTGAGGGAAGATAGAGCTTGAGAGTTCATGAACCTACAACAGGGGACTATGTCAGTGATGGATTATTATGCTTGCTTCACCAAGATTCAGCATTTTTCACCCGTTCTAGTGGGTGATGAGATGTTGAAGGCCAGACGCTTTAAGGATGGTCTTCGATATGACATCTGAGCAATGGTAAATGTTTTCAGGTTGCCTTCAGTACATGCTATTATGAACCAGGCGCTGATTACATAGAATAACCTGCGGGAATCTAGTAGTGTGGTCCAGGGTGGTTCATCACTAGTTTCTGTTACTATTTCTACTGGCAAGAGGAAGAGACAGATGGACTTCTCTCAGGGTGCCAGTACCAGCCAGAATAATGTTTCAGGTGGTCTAGTCATGTGCTACGAGTGCGGTAAAGAGGGGAACAAGAGACCGCAGTGTCCACATGATCCACTGGAGTTCCAAGCTTGCGGAAATATGGGTCATCTATAGCGCTTTTTTAGGGCGTTTCCACCAATGGATAGTGAGAGGGGTTCTGTACAGACTCTGTGTGCGGGAGTAGGACCAGCAGGTTTTTACTAGTCAGAAAACTGGAATATGTCAGGGTGTGTAGGCAGAGATTGTGGCCATGGTCGTGGTAGCCAAACACCAGGATCTCAGAGGCAACAGTGCGGGACAGCACAGGGTAGCCAGGCTGTGTCGTAGGGCCGCGGCACTGGGCAGACATATGCAGTGCAACAGACCCAGCAGGAGCAGGATCCCGAACCTTCTACTGTTAGAGGTACTGTTTTAGTAGCTTCTGTCTTATCTCTTGTACTTTTTGATACGGTTGATATGCATAGTTTCATATATATACCCTTTGTGGAGAGCCTCAGGCTCTGTGTTTCTTTTTCTTCCACTGTTAGGATGCTAAACACTTTGTTGGGGGTTAGAACGGCTGGTGTGCATCAGTGAAAGGAGTTCTCCCTTGAGGTTGGAGGGTGTCACTTTCTATGGGACCTCTATGTCTTAGAGATGATGACCTATGATTTCATTCTCGGGATGTACTGGTTGGTTCCCTTTCGAGCCTTTATAGACTACTATCATCGCAGGGTGAGCTTCACTTCACCAGAGGTTGGAGAGTTTCTATAGAAAGGTGAATGAGATGTTCAGGCGAGTCAAGCTGGACCAAAGAATCATGGGAGAGGTGGAGTCACAACCCAGATTGCGAGTTTATATATGGATGATCAGGGGACTTTTCAGACGGATTTCCCTCTAGTGGTTGATCATTTCAGGGATGTCTTCCCGGACAACTTTTCAGGTCTACCTCCAGAGTGTGAGGTGGATTTCTCTATTGAGCTTGTGTTAGGAGTGGCACTAGTGTCCATTCCTCCTTGTAGGATGGCTACACCTGAGCTACATGATCTCAAGAGACAGCTAGAGGAGTTATAGGCAAAGGGTTTCATCCGACCCAGTAATTCTATTTGGGGTTCGCTGGTCCTATTTGCGAAGAAGGAAGACGGTACCCTTAGACTCTGTGTGGATTATCAGAATCCAAACCAGTTGATGGTCAAGAACCAATATCCCTTGCCAAGGATTGATGATCTTTTTGATCAACTTCATGGATCACGAGTGTTCTTGAAGATTGACCTGAGATTAGTATAACATCAGTTGCACCTGAGACCATCGGATATACCGCTTACATCTTTTCGGAGCTGATATAGTCTGTACGAGTACTTGGTTATGCTGTTCAGACTCACGAACGCGCCAACAGTTTTAATGGATCTGATGAATCATGTGTTCCATCCTTATTTTGATTCCTTCGTGGTAATACTCATGGATGACATATTGGTGTACTCTCACACTCGACACGACCATGCCACCCATCTTGAGATCGTTTTGAGTGCACTGAGATAGAATAAGCTATATGCTAAGCTCTCAAAGTGATACTTTTGGATGGACCAGATTCACTTCCTGGGTCATATATTCTCAGAGGTAGGAATTTTAGTAGACCCAGAGAAGGTGAGAGAAGTAGTTTCCTGGGAGCATCCCAAGAACGTGTTTGAGATACAGAGTTTCTTAGGGCTGGATGGTTACTACAAATGCTTTATACAGGAATTCTTCTGCTTAGCAGCGCTGTTGATGGGTTTGACTAAGAAGGGTGTGAAGTTCGTTTGGTCGGAAGCTTGCGAGACAGCCTTTCAGGACCTGAAAGGAAGGTTGACATCATCACCAGTCCTGATACTTCCAACGCTGGGGAAGAGCTATACAGTTTACTGTGATGCATTAGGTATTGGGCTGGGAGTAGTGTTGATGTAGGGCGATCAAGTTATTGTGTACGGGTCTCAGCAGTTGAGGCCACATGAGAGGAATTACCCGATGCATGATCTCGAGTTGGATGTAGTTGTTCATGTGTTGCTCTATTGGAGACATTATCTCTTGGGAGATCATTTTGTGGTTTTCACTGACCACAAAAGTCTCAAGTACATTTTTGCTCAGCATGACTTGAATCTGAGACAGATAAGGTTGGTCGAATACCTTCAGTCCTTCGATTTTGAGCTTACCTATACACCTGGTAAAGGTAATGCAATAGCTGATGCACAGAGCAGGAAGACTCAGATACAGGTGGTGCAAGAGGTCAGTGATGAGTGGCAGCTTATGGCTTTGTTCTCTGAGATGCATTTGGAAGTGCACGATAGTCAGGGGCAGACCTATCTTTCATCTTTAGTTGTGACTTCTACCCTTCTGGATAGAGTAAGGATGAGATAGTTATCTGATTCAAAAGGCCTAGTTATATGGGAGTCGGTGGCAAGTGAGGACCCTCCTTCTAGATGTATGATAGGCGATGATGAAATTTTGTGTTTTCATGGACGAGTGTGGGTTCCATGGGATATACGTGAGGATTTGATGCGGGATTTTCATGCTTCATCTTGGGCTGTGCATCCTGGGGTTACCAAGATGTACCATAACTTTAGACTTCAGTATTGGTGGCCGGGTATAAAGAGAGAGATAGATGGTTTTGTTATGAGATGTTCCACCTGTCAGTAGGTGAAGCCAGAGCATCAGAGGCTAGCCAGACTGTTACAGCAGTTACCCATCCCATAGTGGAAATGGGATGATGTCGCGATGGATTTTGTGACTGGGTTTCCGAGGTCACCTCGAGGCAATGATGTCATGTGGGATGTTGTGTAAAGACTCACAAATGTATCTCACTTTTTACCAATCAAGGAAACCTTCGGTGTTGACGATCTTGGAAATATGTATATCCGAGAGATTGTATGACTTCATGGGGTCCCTCATTCTATCATTTCAGATAGGGACGCCCATTTTATGTCTCATTTCTGGAAGAGTTTTAAGAGGGCACTGGGTACATAGGTGCTTCTGAGCATAGCTTACCACCCTCAGACCGATGGCCAGTTAGAGCGTACGATACAGGTTCTTGAGGACATGTTGCGTGCATGCATCCTAGACTTTGGGTGCTCTTGGGAGAAGCACATACCCCTGGTTGATTTTGCCTATAATAATAGTTTTCAGGAAACTATTGAGATGGAACCTTATGAGGCTTTATATGGTAGTCCAATCTGATCACCCGTATGCTAGTTAGAGGCAGGTGAGGCAGCTTTACTGGGACCACATATCGTGAAGGAGACTTCTGAGCAGGTCCAATTGATTCGGAAACATATTTCTACCGAATAGTCTTGAAAAAAATATTATGCTGATCTCCGCAGACGACCCTTGGAGTTCGTGGGAGGGGATCAGGTTTTCCTGTGTGTTTCATTGAGGTTGGGACACAAACAGATCAAGAGACAGGTTAAAATTTCACTGAGGTATGTGGGGCCATTTGAGATTTTGGAGAGAGTCGGGCTGGTTGTCTATCGATTACGGTTACCACAGAGGTACCGGGCCATGCATGACATCTTCCATGTATCTCAGTTGTGCCGCTATCATTTAGACCCGTCTCACATTTTTCAGCCCGAGGAGGTTGAGCTTTAGTTAGATACATCCTTTGAAGAGTATCTGATTCGTATCGTGGATAGGAGCACAAAGGTTCTCTGAGGCTGATCAGTTCCTCTTGTACGGGTGCTATGGAAGCATGGCCGAGTGCAGGATGAAACCTGGGAGCGGGAGACTAACGTACGTGCTTAGTGGCCAGATCTATTCTGAGCTTTATCTTCACTACCCTTAGAAGGGAAATTCAAGGATGAATTTCTTTAAGGGGGGGATTTTGTAAGAACCCGGTTCTTATTTTTGAGGTATGAGTTTCTTCTTTTCTCTTTTCCTTAAGTGATTTTGAGAAAATAATTAAATGGGGAAAATCCTAAATTTTTGGACAACACACCGTGTAATTTTCCACACACCGTGTACTTTGTCCATGTGGGATGAGTACACAGGGTGTGTAGTCCTGTCGGTGACCAAAGGTGTAAAAACCAACTACATGCCGTGTAGTGGGTATTTACACGCCATGTAGTCAATCGGTAGGCAAACAGTAAGGTTGTGGCCAGCTGTGTGGTAGTACACGCCGTGTACTTAGGTTTCACATGTCGTGTACTCATGTCGATAGATGAACAGTTCCATGCTGGTGAGAAGCCGCCGAAGGAACAGTTAAAAAATGAAAACTACACGTCATGTACCCAATAGTACACGCTGTGTAGTTTGTTTTTTTCGCTTAAAATGGGAAGTAGCCAACCCTGTTCATAGGATTGTCTTAGAACCAGAGGAAGGAGTCGGGAGAGGAGGTCAGACCTTTGAGGATCTCCAGATCAAGCGTCGGGAATCCATTTTCACCTTTGACAATCTCGTTGGAACTGCATGGGTAATCCCTCCACTCTCCTTAAGTCGTTCTTTACAATTCCTCATCTAAGGGAAGTTATTTGAGTTTGAACAAGGTTTTCTTTCACCTAATATCTACGTCATTCTTGGAAAATTCTAGGATCGTCTTTTGAGTATATCAATCAGGGGAGTTTAAGGTATGTGGCTTTGTTTTTAAATTCCAACTGCTATGCGTTTTTGTGTACCATAGAGCTATGAACCCATGTTGGGGTGTCGTGTGGCTGAGGACTTGGATTTTTTTGAATACCTAAAATTGTATATGTAATTAAAGGTGATAATAAAACATTTTTTGGGATCATTGCTTGGATCCAGGACCACCTGGGGGTGCGTTCCTCTGTTTAGCCGTTTGGCCAGGATACCTGAGATTATTCCATGTTTATATTGTGTATTACTTTTTCCTTGAGAGGAATTGTATATAAATTTCTTGTTTAAATGTTGGGCATGGCCCGGTTACCTGTTTATCTTGAGGGTAGTGCTTTACCTAGCCTGAGGGCAGTGTTTACTTTAGCCTAAGGGCAGTGGTTATTTTAGCCAGAGGGAAGCTTCTTCCGTGCCTGTGGGCAATAGACTATGTGCCTGAGGGTGACACTTCGTACGCCTGAGGGAAATATTTTTTATGTCTGAGGACAGTTACCTATGTGTTTTGTTTCTGATTACCTGAGGGTAAGAGTTTACATGTCTGATGACACTGACTTTCTACTTAGAACATTCACCGAGGTGATGTCTTATATTAAATGGATATAATGAATATTAAAATGGAAATATAACTGGTAATGTTGCTTACTTTTGAGTACTGCTTAGTTTATTGCATTTTGTTACTGTACACTATTGTTTCATTCTTTTCACACAGTTGATCACATTCCTTTGGTGGGTGCCTACTGGGATTTATTTCTCACACCCTGTTTGGGTCATGTTTTTCGGCCCAAACAGATTACATTTCTATAGGTGTGGATAATGGAAAGGGTCACTATACAGGTACTTGACTATTGCTGAGGAGTAGGGAAGCATGGGACCGAGCTTAGGCTCACGATGCTTCCGACTGTTTTGTTTTTTTTATTGTACCTGGTATTTGAGCTGTATTGTAATTTATTACTGTGTAACATGTTCTGGCTATTTTCTTAGAACTTGAGATATGTTGCATCATTATTTATATGACTGTTGATTGTCTTTTACTGCAGTTTTTTACCTTAAATGTGTATGGTTTATTTCTTCCTTTGTTTTTGTATGTTTCTATATTTTATTCCGCTGCGCTGCACTTTGACAAATGAGGGCATACTTTCCCCACTATCAGACATGGGCTCTCACTTCTAGTCAGAAGCCTCTGGCATTTTGGGAAATGAACTTGAGGTCATGTGACCAACCGGGTTCAGGGCACCCGTTGAGTGGCACCCGGGCCCAGGGCGTTACATCGTGGTCATGGTAGTCCGATCTCTACTCACCAAAAGAGCCAGCAGAGCAGTCATGGTCATGGTAGTTCATCTGTTGCATAGGGTCATGGATCAAGTCAGTTGCATGCTTTATAGCTGATACATGAGGATCAGGCTATATGACCATCTATAGTATAAGGTACTATTCTAGTAGCCTCCACTATTGTCTCTTCTTTGTTTGATACAGGTGATTCAAACTCTATTATTTCTATATCTATCATGGAAAGTCTTAGACTAGAGATAAAATATTATTATGGTGTAATAGCCCTCGATACACCATTGGGAATATGGACAGAGGGCATACACCAGTGCATGGACTGTCCCCTTGAGGTAGGTAGTTACCCTTTCGTGTGGAATCTCTTTGTTATTGAGATAAGAGGCTTCGATGACATTCTCAAGATGAACTGGTTGGTCCTCTATCATGTCTTTATAGACTTTTATCACTGAAGGGTTTCTTTTACATCACCAGAAGGTAGTAGTTTTCTTTTCAAAGGTGAGTGGTATGTCCAAGATGGGAGAGCTGGACCAAAGAATCATGGGCTAGGTGGAGTGACCACCCAGATTGAAAATCTTTTCATAGAGAATTAAGTTTTTCTTCAAACTAATTTCCCTCCAGTAGTTGATCATTTTAGGGAATTCTTTCCTGATGACTTTTATGGCGTACCTTCTAATAGAGAGGTAGAGTTTTAATAGATATTTTTTTAGGAGTAGCTTCAGTGTCCATTCCTCCATAAAAGATGTAATATACTAAGCTTTAGGAGCTCAAGCGGTAGATAGAGTACTTAGAGGCCAAATGATTTATTCATCCAAATTCATCCTCTTAGGGTTTACCCATTCTTTTCACTAAGAGGGAATATAGAAATCTCCATTTATGTGTGGATTACAAAAGTTTAAACCATCTTACATTCAAGAACCGGTATCCACTTCCTCGAATAAATGATCTCTTTGACTAGCTATGAGGATAAAATGTGTTCTCTAAGATCGCCATGTGATCGGGTTACCATCAGGTGCGATTTAGACCATTATAGATACCTCGTACAGATTTCTATAGTAGATATGGTCTATATGAAAATCTTGTTATTTCGTTCGGTCTTACGAACGTGCTTTCCATTTTCATGGCTTTTATGAATAGGGTTTTCCATCCCTATTTGGACTCTTTTTTCGTGGTCTTTATAGATGATATATTTTTGTATTCTCTCCTCGTAACGACTGTGACAAACATCTTGAGATTGTTCTGAGTACACTAAGAGAGAATTGTCTTTATTTCAAGCTTTCTAAATATGACTTCTGGATCGATAAATTCCACTTATAAGGTCATATTATTTCATAATCATAAGTATCTATTGACCCTAAAAAGGTTAGTGTTGTTGTTTCCTAAGAGAATCCTAAAAATGTGTTCGATATTAGAAGTTTCTTAGGGATTTCTGGATATTACAGGTGTTTCATACAACACTTTTCTCATCTTGATGAACCTCTTACTGGTCTTACAAAAAATGGTGTCAAGTTCACATGTTCAGAAGCATGTGAGAAATCCTTTCAGGAGCTGAAAGGGAGGCTTGTCTCGACACCGATACTAATTCTTCCAAAACCAGGTAAGGGTTATATCATCTTTTGTGATGCATCAGGCATTAGACTAGGAGCAGTGTTGATGTAGGAAGACAAATTCATTGCATATAGATCGTAGAATTTGAGGCCTCATGAAAGAAATTACCTGACGCATGACTTCGATCAAGCAGCAGTTTTCCATGCCTTATGTTGCTGGAAACATTATCTGTTGGGTGAGCGCTTTGTGGTGTATACAGATCACAAGATCCTCATGTATATCTTTTATTAGTGTTACTTGATCCTCCGACAACAAATATGGGTCAAATATATATAATCCATTGATTTTTAGCTTGCATATACACCTGGAAAGGGGAATGTGGTCTCTGATGAAATGAGTCGAAAAACTCAAACATAGGTTGTATAGAAAGCCAGTGATGAATGGAAGTAAATGGTCCTATTTTCTGAACATCATCTAGAGTTTCATGAAATTCACGAGCAGTCTTACCTCTCATCCTTAACAGTTACATCTTCCCTCCTTGAGAAGGTGAAGAGTAGGAAATTTTTCGATCCTGATGGTTTGGTTCTCCATGAGAGTATATCATGAGATAAACCACCTTATGATTTTTGTATGGATAGAGACGACGTCCTAAATCTATGTGGATGTATCTGGGTTCCTATATATGTAAGAGAGTAGTTGATGAAAGAGTCCCATTCTTTCTACTGGGCCATTCATCCAGACATCTTGAATATGTATCGAGATATGTGATGCCAGTATTGGTGGCCTGGGATGAAATTTCATATTGCAGGCTTCATCACTAGGTGTTCCATCTGTCAGCAGGTGAAGGCAGATTTCCAGAGATCTTCAAGCGTGTTACTACCACTTCTAGTCCTAGAATGGAAATGGGAAGATGTTGTTATGGATTTCTTAGTCAGCTTACCTAATTCTCTGAGGGGTAGCGATGTTATCTGGGTAGTCATTGACCGAATAAAAAAACATCCCACTTTATTCCTATTCAGGAGACTTTCTCTGTTGATGAATTGGGAAGACTATATATCCATTATATCATATGACTACACGGGGTTCCATGTACTATCATTTCAAATAGGGGTGCTCCATTCACTTAATGGTTCTAGAAGTGTTTGTCAAAATCTATGGGAACTCAGGTGATGCTAATCATATATTTTCACCCTCAGATTGATGTAAAATCGAAACAGACAATACAAGTTTTCGAGGATATTCTCCGGGCATACGTCCTTGATTTCGGTGGTTCTTGGGAGAATCATATCCCTCTTGTCAAGTTCACTTATAATAACAGTTTTTAGGTGACGATTAAGATGGCTCATTTTGAGGCCTTATATGGTAGGTCATTCCATTCGCCCTTGTGCTGTCTAGAGGTAGGTGAGCCAGCCCTACTAGGTCTTCATCTCATTTAGGAGACTTCAGAATAGGTCCAGCTGATCAGGAAGCATATGATTACTGCTCAGTCTAGACATAAATATTTTGTTGATCGTTGTCAATGATCTCTTGAGTTAGAGGTTGGGGATCGTGTTTTTCTTCGGGTATCGCCTAGACTAGAGCATATATGGTAAAGAAATTAGGGAAAGTCGTCACCTCATTACGTCGAGCCGTTCGAGATTCTAGAGAGAGTCGAGCCAGTAGCTTATCGGTTGCTACTACCTCAGAGGTATTGTGCCATGCACGATGTCTTTCATGTCTCACAGCTTTTCCAATACCATTCTGACCCATCTCATACCTTTCATCCTGAGGAAGTTGAGTTTTATGTTGATGATACTTTCGAAGAATATCAAGTACGCATCGTTGAACGAAGCATGAAGGCTCTTCGAGGAAATTATGTCCCTCTCGTATGGGTGATATAGAAACACAGCCGAGTACAATATGAGACTTGGGAGAGGAAAGTTGATGTACATGCTCAGTGTCTAGAGTTGTTCCCAGATAGTATTTCCATACCCTTGGAATGAGAACTTGGGGGGAGAGTTCTTTTAAGGGGGGATACTGTAAGAACCTAGTTTTTCACTCAGGTATAGATCCTTTAATTTTTTGTCTAAATATTTACTTTAGACTTAATATAGATTCTTAATGATTTAGTAAAGGTTATGAGGGTTTTGGGGCCTTGTTCGGAGCATGAAATCCATCTTTTTGGAGAAAACAGACTCGGTGCATGGATTAGAGTAAATTGTGTAGAATTTCCACAGAGTTTTCCAAACTGTGTGGATGGGGTTTTTTCGGACAATGGAACCTTGCAATTTTGGAACATGGATGTGAAACCTAACTATGCAAATGCCCCTTTATCCTAGGTAACCATGCATGGATGGCGCACTTTTTGATCAAACCATGCGGAGGAAGAATTTTCGGGCAGAACCGTCTCACACGGTTTATGCACGGTTTGGAAAACCATGTGGACAAATAGTGCGCAGGATAAAATCCTATGTAAAATGTCTAAAACGCCCTTAATGATCTATTAATCCTTCTCATTCCTCCTAATACGAGAACCAATGGTATTTTTTTCCATTTTCACCCATTTGGATCTTTTTGAAGTCCAAATCTTGGGATAAAGAGATCTCTTTCATCCAAAATCTGATTGAGATTCCATTCATCACGTTGGATGTGCAATGGTAAGTACTCGATTCCTCTTTAGTTGTTATTATTCCCTTTCACTCTTGACCTAGGTATCTCCATGTGATCATTTTTCATCTTTTCTTAGATCCACTGTGATCTGAGGCAAATCAAGGGCCGGTACTAGAGGAGGAGATTCGTACAACCCTAAGGTGGGTATTCTATAACTCATCTATAAAGTTAGTTTTTTTTTTGAATGTTTGTGTGGGGTCCACTGGTTTCATTGGAAACCATTTCTTAAATTAAAATTCCATTATTATACTCATTATAATCATATGGTTATTCTCTTTCCAAATATGTGATTAGTTGTTAGTGGTTTCAACCACAACTTAATCTACCTCATGTCAAAGGTTATGCCATAATTGGTTTTTTAGTGTTTCGGCATGTTTGAGCCACTTTTCGGGTGTAACTTTACTTTACCTTTATAAATTTGAGTCTTCTTATCATAAATGGATTTTTGTTATCGAGAATTGCATAATGGAATGTACCATGTATGCTCACCACTTGACCCACCTAAGGTAAGTGCTTCCAAATGATTTATTAAAAGTGAAATGTGAAATGTGAAATGGAAAGTATACTAAGTATATAACTTTTCCTTAATAAAAGAGATTGAATAAAGGTTACATTTCTGTATAACCCTATTCCATGTTTATGGAAGGTAATAGAGTGAACCTCAATAATTGAATAAGCCTCAATGGCTAACTAAGACTTGATTAAATGGTTTCAATGCTACTTGGCCTATCCACACTAATAGAAGAAAAGGCTAGGACCAATAAATAAATGGTTTCAACTCTACTTGAATTATCCACACTAATGGAAGGAAATAATTAAACCAAATGAATTATTACATGATTACAATAACAAATAGGAATGGACTGACTCGACCTCGCCTTGGATTCTGAGAGGTGAATACTTTGGGTCTCAGGAACCCCATTCTGATTCTAGGATAAGGTTTTCTTAAGTTGATACCCACCTAGACTCTGGTTCTTTTCTATTCCTTGGATTCCAAGTGTAATACCATTGGGTCCCTTTCATTATTACCGGATACCTTGGATACACTCCTTGGATCCAGCATTGACTAGTAGGTTCCATGGTGAAAGCCCATAGGTCCCTGTCTTTGCTTAGCCCCATTTGACCTTGGTCAATAACTTTGGGCTCGGTAGGCGCCTTATTGTGGAAGGCCTTAGATTATGCTCCTTGGATTACACTCTTACCCCTTAGCTAGACTCAGATACTACTGAGTTATCATTCTATGAGATTTACATTACCTTGGTTATTACCCTGGAACTCCCTCACTGGATATCTTTGTATAGTTTCCTTGTTATCTCTTGGGACCTTCACTACTTATACTATCATGAGGTGATGTCAGTGTTGGATATGCCTCACATGACCTATTAACATTAAATGGTAATTTTTTTAATTAATGAACTGGTTACATGTTCAGACACCAGACGAGAGATGAAGCAGGAACGTTTTTATTTGGTTATTTTATAATATTTCCTTTACTTATATATTCATGCTTGCACACTGCTATACTCAATTACATGGTCCAGATGTTATAGACACCATTGGTGGTGGCCCACTGAGATATATATCACACCCTCTCAGGGCATCGTTTGGTACCCAGAGTAGATTACATGGTTTTAGGTGTTGACAAATGGAAGCATACGGCTTCCAACACTTGATTTCTTACTGATTATGATGGATCTTGATAGCAGATGACCGAGTAGGATCTCTAGATTCTTGGTGTAGCATTGGTTTTCTTTTACTTTGTGGAACATGTTATGTCTGCTATCTTGTATCCATGTTTTCTAGTTTTCTAGTGACATGACATTACATCATCATTGTTTCAGTTGATACAGTTATTATTATTCTGGTTTATCTATTGCATCAGTTAGCTTCCATTATTTATTTATAATATTTATATTGCTTCTATTTTTTACTATTCATTTACAATCCTTTTTTTGTGCTACA
Source organism: Viscum album (assembly GCA_963277665.1). Taxonomy (NCBI): domain Eukaryota; kingdom Viridiplantae; phylum Streptophyta; class Magnoliopsida; order Santalales; family Viscaceae; genus Viscum; species Viscum album. The sequence continues at coordinate 1,325,505,929 of OY728133.1, read as the reverse complement.
CTCTGATAATGTGGCCATAGTCTTCCCACACACACACCCTAGTCCCCCACTACTAGTTGGAAGCCTCTAGAATTCGAGAAGATTTTCTTGAGGCCATGTGGACCACCGGGATCAGGGCACCCGTTAAGTGGCATCAAAATTTGAGTTGTCACATTTACCTTGGTTATTACCTTGGAACTCCCTCACCAGATATCTTTGTTAGGTTTCCTTGTTATGTCTTGGGACCTTAACTACTTATACTCTCATGAGGTTGTTTCCTTGGTTATTACCACAGGAATTTATTATTAAATACCATCACAGGATTCCTTGGATACACTCCTTGGGTCCAGCATTGACAAGTAGGTTTCATAATTAAAGCCCATCAGGCCTGGTCATTTCTTAGCCATGTTTTACCTTGGAGGAAACTCCCTGGACTTGGTAGATGACTTACTCACTTTTGACTTATGAATAAACTGAAAATACTCAATTAATGAACTAATTACATGTCTAGACACCAGCTAAGGGCTGAATTAGGTACTCAGTTATTTAGTTATAATGTACTTATTATTTTATTTATTCATGATTGCACCCTATTTAATTTATATTACACTGTCAGGATTGGGTTAGACATCGGTGGTTCTGACCTACTGAGATTTATATCTCTCACCCTACTTGGACCTCTATTGCACTGGGGTACCTAAGTAGACCTTTCTTGTTTGCAAGGCCCTGGACCTTGCTTGTTGTTGTTTTCTTGCACCCAGGAGTTAGGAGCAAAGGACTGGTCTGGAGCTCAGGATTCTTATGGAGATCACCTTTGAGATTTTTTTCCTTTCTTTACTTGAGTCCTATATTTTATTGTATTAAAAAATATGGTGTACTTTTTACTAATTTTCATAATGTATCAATTCCATTCCATGCATCATCTATTGTATAAACTGGAATTGGCCACTTTTGTTCATTTATATAAAATATTCCTTCCCCTTCTTTGTCAATTATATATTATTTCTTATGATTTTGATTGTTATTTACTCTTTTATACCACTGGGAAACTCTGATAAGAGGGTATAGTCTCCCCACTAATTATCCTTACACCCTCGCTTCTAGTCAGTAGCCTCTAGAATACGGGTATGCACGCTTGAGGTCATGTAGAGACCAGTCCATCCATCTTCTTAGTGGTGATATGGGTCGGGACGTTACATTTGAGGCTTTTCTCATTATATAAACATGGGTATGATTTAATCTTTTCAAAAAATTATAAGTGTGCCACTCACATCACTTATAAAATTCCACCCATATCCTCTCTTATTCACACCTTCACACACTTTTGGTTCATAAAATACCTTCCCAAATAACTTTAAAATTCCCTGACCTCATCCTAGAAGCCTTAGTTTTTTCATAAAGCTAACATATAAAGGCTTTTTCTTAAAATCTAAGGATTATAGCTAATGAATAGGTAACATTATTCAATGAGATATTTTATTTCATTTATTTATAAAAATAATTAAACTGTTATTAAACAATTATGATATAATAATATTACTATATTCCATATACTTAAATTTTTTTATAATAATTTCATTACCTACAAACATCTCCACTACCATCAAATGGGTTATAAAATCATCATTCGTCTGTATTGCCACCTCGCAAACTGATGTCATTCATTTTTCCATTACAACCTATCACAATCGAGAATGATGATGGATCTAAAGTATATGTGTGATAGTTATAAAATAATTATACTTATTTATTCATTATATCATATATACCTTTTTACTTTTCATTCTCTAGGGGAAACAATAACTTCGTCCATGTGTACGGCGAACTACAACCTCGTGAAGCAATGTGATTTGTTTTCACTAATGATTCACATGGAAGTTAATAAGGGTATATATAATCAATATTTGTGATATAAATGGATTGATAATGATATTAGTTACATATTTATCATTCTTGAAATATAATATATCATTATATTTATTACCTTTTCACTGACTAAAAAAGTGATAACATTGTTTGTGTGTGTGTGGATTATCACCTTCACGAAGTAATGTGACTCCTTTTTCATCACTAAAAATCATTTATGATATATATATATATATAATTATATTTAAAGAAATAATATTTTATATATGATATTATAATCATTCTTTAGAGATAAACTATTAATTACCTTCTTTTTATAATGATTATCAAAAAATGGAAATGTTACTCATGCATATGTATGGCATATCATCTATATGATCTTAACATACTTAATTTATCAAACCCAAATTTAATGATTAGTGTTAAAAGTTTAATTTATGTATAAATATAATAATTATTTAATTATTATTATTCTTTTTATTTTTAAATAACGACCTCTTTTACCATAATCAACCTACCAAAGTCATTTTTGATAGATAAGTCGAATATGGTCAATACATCTGATGTAAACTTAATTTATTAAGTAATTGTATAAAAAATTATAAAAAGTGAAATAAAAGTAATATTAAACTTGAAAAAAGGTTATAAATAAAGTAAATAATTAACATAAGTTAATTATTCATGAATATAAAGACACACATGATAAGTTTGACTCAAGGTATGGGACTTCATCTCAATTTCTTTTCATTGAGAAATATTTTGATGTTATGCACCTATATTATTTTATGAGGTGTATACACAGACCCTTTTACATGTTATATCATTAATTCATCTATTCTCATGATATTTAGTGTTTGGTTTAATTTTATTCTTTCATGTGTCTTACAATTCAAGTGGTTCTGAAGTGATACATGACTTTTCTTTAAAAAATCATCTTTTAATGTTTATGCTTACAACACTTTCTCTTACATTTCCTTGTTTTCCTAAATTATTATTTGAATGTTTTTTTATGAGGATAAAATATTTATAAAGTAAAATTTATTTCACTTTTACTATATTTAAAAAGTTTTAAAAAGGAAACTTTTTACATGTTTTATACAGAACACTTTGAAAAATAGTAAAATGAATGTACTATTTTAACATTTATAGTGACAACAACTTTTTCCACCACCATGACAGTTATTTTATTTCTATATTCCTCTAAAATATTTCATTTATAATTCAAAGAAAACCTCATTTCCATTTTTTCGGTATTTTGGCATTGAAAATGGTTTTTCAAAATAAAAGGGTATTTTTATATTGAAAATGGGTTTTTAAAAGGAAAGGGTATTTTGATCTCCAAAATTATTTTTCCAACGAGTTTAAAAGAGTTTTTTAAGTTTTTTATGATGGAAAAGTAAAATCATAAAAACATTATTCATGATATGGTACTTGATAATTATATAAAATAAGTGATCCTGGTGTAACTTATATGAAAGTTTGAGCCCCATTATATCTCACAATTGAGCCCGATATAGCTTATATAGAGGTTTAAGCCCCATTATAGCTCATGAAAAATGTGTGATCCTGATATAGCTTAGACAAAGGGTGATACCCATTATAGCTCTCCAATTCATTGGGTAATGATTATATTGGAATTCATTCATATTTTGATTCCAGTTAAAAAAATTAAAGGGTTTTATGAATATTATTATCTAAGTCACTAAAAAGGAGTTTTAATTGCTTGTTATGGATTTTAATGGATTTATTTGAGAAAAACATGAGTGTGTTTTTCATGTGAATTTTTTTTATCCAATATACTAAAAGAAAATTGAAGAAAAAGGTAAATTATATCTGGGTTTTCTTTTCTTCATAGGGATAATGGTTTTCTTTATTTTTATTTCTCTTACTAAACTTTGTGTGCTCGTCCCATGTTTTAAAAAAATCACTAAGTTTAAGGATGGGTAAGGGAAAAGAAGAAGTAAAGTTGAAAGTTGTGAATATTTTACATGAAATAAGTCATTATTTATTTAAAACGTTTTCTATTATGGGTAAAATGGATACTAATTGGAAGTTCCCACTTGGTATTATATAGTTTCATTATGTATGAGTTGTGGCCTAATTCACTAAAACTCTAAGACTAAAAATATCCTCAAATGTAATAGAATGATTTATTTACTTAAAACACAGTATTATGTCATCTTTAGGTATGGATTCTTATATTTAACATTATTTATAGTATGTAACCATGATAAATTAAAAGGACCAAAATTACCAAACTAAAACATACATGAAAAATGAAGCAATTATCACCCAAAACCGTGATTTTGATAAATAATTGTTAATAAATATGTGATAAAAGACTATAATTAAATCACATATGGTATGATAAATATGATTATGTCTATATAATAGATTTATAATAAATATATATTTATTACAAAAGTGGCTCAGACACATATGAAGGAAGTCTAACCTAAGGTAAGAGTTACTCATCTCAATTTTACTTCCATGAGACATACACCATATTCACCACTAATTACTTTGAGTGGTGTATATATTTACCATTTGATATGTTATATCATGAATAAATTTATATTTATGGTAATTAAAGTTTCATATTATGATTATTTATTTTAATGGGATTATTATTCAGAAGTTACCAAAGTGGTAAGAGTTTATTTCATAATCTCATCATTATTCGGGATTGTTTTTGTTTAAGTCTCCGTTATGGGAATTATTTGATATTTATATCCAAAAATAAATATATTTTATTCTCCTCTGGTTATCCACGATTTTTTTAAGTAATAGTATCCTTTTTTCTACTCTTTGTTACTTAAAATTATTGAGACTTTTTTAAGAAAATCAAACTGTATTTCCCTCTTCGATCAAAAATTCATTTTCATCAAAATCTAATGTTTTATTAAAATGTTTTCTAAAATGTTTTTAATATTTTACAAATGATTTATTTAAGAAATTTTTACCCATTTTTACTTTTTTTAAAAATTGAAGGACTCTTCATGTCATTTTTAAAACAAGGCTCGTTTGGATTTTATGGAAATGTGAAAGGAATCTTTGTTTTAATATATATGGAGTGAATATAATTTTCCACCATTATAATAAATATAGTTTTAAATATTATTTTACATGTTTTAAATGGTTATTTTTAAATAAAATTATTTTCAAAATATTTTATAAACTTTTTTTAAAAAAATATTTTCAAAGTGAAAGGGTTATTCTCCTCAAAAATGTTTTTAATGACATTTTTTATGGATTTTATTTTCATCAATATCATCAACTCTTTATTATAATTATAATACACTAGGGATATTTTTTACTCATATCATCCTTATTCTTTATTTGTGTGGTTTTTTTTATTTTGAATTAGGATGTCTAATTTTATTACCATTCGTCATAATACTCCAGATGGTTTATGATTGTGTTTATCTGATTGGGGTAAGTATTAAATTTTGTATGTTAGTTTTTCAATTTAATTTTTTATTTTGATTATGTTTCACCCCTTTCATATGATTAATAAACTAGACTTAGTAAGTGATGTTTGGGGAATTTTTATAGATTTCCCTTTGATGAATCAATAGTTCTCATGAGACATATGAGTTAGCCAAATTAAATATGTTTCTACCCATAGATTTTAACTATCTTGTGAAATGTCTTGACAGTATTTTTTAGATGTCCAATATTATGAATTCACTCATTATGAGATAATTTATTGATTTTTATGTGATTATTAAATTATTTAGAATATTCATGGATAATTTTTAAGGTGATATTATTATTTATATGGGTTCTTTTCATCATAATTTGTTTCCACCATATTATGTTTGTTTTATTGATTAAATGGAATATGTTTCAGTTATTTACCTTTCCATATTAAATGTTCTTATCTATTCATGATAGATTTCATTGTATTCTTACCCTTACTAAGCATATGAGCTCACTCTTTTCTTATGTTTTATTTTACCTAGGATACCAAGGAGTGTTTTATGATTTATATGCATGCATAAGCAATGAGGAATAATGATGTTCTCAAAGAAAACAATTTTTTCATTATATATTTTCAATTTTAATTTGAATTTCATGTTTTTATCTATATTAATAAGGATGTTAAACTATTAATTTCTTTAATATTTTATTCTTTGTATCTTATTCCAATGTAATAAAGTAACCACCATCTATGTGATAAAGGGGTGAGAGTATTTACATAACCTGGTAAGATATTATATTTTTAAGGGTTCTTGTAAGGGTTTTATGAGGAATATGTCCCAATTAACCTAAATAACTTTTATATTCTTTTAAATGACTTTTCCTATAAATATTTTGATTTTATATGGTAATCTAGTAAACTTTTTTAAGGACTTATTATGCCCTTTAAGGGAAAAAGGGGCATTTTTTAAGAAAATATTTTCACGATTTCTCATGTTTTCTAAGAAACCCTCATTGTTATGATTTTTACTTTATGTTTTCTTTTAAAGTGTTTTATGAAAAATTTAAAGACCTGGAATTTTCAAGGAAATTTTTTTTTCTTAATTATTTGTAATTTTTACAAGTTTGTAGCTTCTGACGGCACTTGATTCCCAGGCCCGGTGTGCCCGGAATCAATTTCTGAAGTTTTGTTCAGGTACGTTCAGTAAATGTACATCCGTGTTTTTCTATCTTTTGAACCGGTGCTTGGAATTGAAATCTGAGGACACCGATGAACTCAAAGTGCCGATAATTGCTTAAGGGGACCTTTATCGCAGTTGTGTTTTATGCGGGTTGAGTGTTAATTTTTGGGGAAATTGGAAATAGTTGAATAAAATTGTTAGAACAATTTTATATATCTATGGAAGTTATTTTTTCCCATGGGAAGTTATTAGTGGGGCCCACACCCACCCAACTTCCCATGTGTGGATATTTGAGAGGTGGGGCCCACATGAGCCCCAGCCTTTCATCTCTCATAACTCTCTTCAAACCCCCCTCAATTAACTCCTCTTCCTTTAATGTGACAACTCCCCCATATTAATGAGAACTATGCACCTCCCTCTCCCCCTCTTAAATGCATGCCAACACATTTTAATTAATGAGTTCAACCTCTTAAATTAATTAAGTTGTTTGAATTTTGAATGGCATGTGTGAATAAAAATAATGGCTTTGCTATTATTTTATTTATGGGTCTTTCATTATGTTGAGAGCTTTGGGTTAGAGAGCTTTAGAGAAATAGTGAAGAGTGTTCTTCTCTCAATGAAGAACATCAACCTTCCAACGAAGAACCCCCGCGGAACATCACTCATCGTCGTTGATCTTCGGCCAAACCAAAGGAGAAAGAGCCACTCGCGAAAAACACCGACGACGCGCCATCTTCGTCCTTTCTTCCTCGACATCAATGAGTTGACGCCGTCTCTCCGCGATGTCGTTCTCTGACGCCATCTATCGTGACACTTGCCTCTTTCCGCAGCTTGACGACGTGCAACGTCATAATCGAGGTGGAGTGGTTTGCTTCAATTTTATTTGAATAAAATTGTTTTTCGTTCTACATGAAACCATGTTTATCTTTGGCCAATTGATAACGCCTAATGCGGAGGGCGCGGGTCGAAAAAACACAGCCCGACGACCCTCCGTAGGTTTTTTGTCTATGCGCGGATTGATGGGCGATGACGAAACGGGGCTGCAAGGGTGATTTGAAGTCGTCGCAATGAAGAGCGGGTCCGGGAGAGTCAATGGCGCAGACGGTGGGCAAAACAGACCACCGGAGTGCGTCCGGTGGTCCGAGAAAGGCGGCGGCAGCGGCAAGCCACTGGAGCAGTCCACCGCGGCTGAACTGTGGCGGCAGAGGAAGACTGGAATGGCTTTTCCGTTCCGGAGATGGAGGGGCGTGACTTAATGTCACGCCAGCAAGGGAGGTTGTGCCCTCCGCTCGGCCAGGCTGGCCGGGCCACACCCCGTCGGGCCACACTGCGCCAGTCGCGGGTCGCGCCGCGCCAGCCGTGCTGGGTCGTGCTCCGCTGGGCCGGACCTGGACCCGAGTCGGGTCGACCCGGTTCGGGCCGACCCAGGGTGGGTTGGGCCGGGTCGAACGAGGCCCATACCCCCCTTTTTCAGACCAGATTTTTTTAAATGCCCATAACTTGAGTTACGGACCTCCGATCGATGCACTGTCAGTTGTGTAGGAATCATTGGATCTATATGGTCGTTTCGGTATATTACACTCAAGGTTTTGGTGATGTTTGGGTACGTCCAGGTTGGTTCGAACCTAAAACCAATCGGGCCCTCATAGCGGAAATGCTTATAACTTTAGGACCAGACGTCCGATTGATGTGCCGTTGACTACGTTGGATTCCTTTTGATGAGACTGTTCTTTTGGAATACTCCACTAGAGGTTTTTACGCAGTTGAGGTATGATTAGGTTTGTTTTAGCTTAAAAACCAATGGCGCCCCTGGAACGGAAAAACCAATAACTCTAAGACCGGACGTCTGTTTGACGAACCATCTACAGAATTGGTAATCTCATTGAGAAACGGTTCCTTTGTGTATAACCCATGGGAGTTAGGGGTACAGGTGAGATACGGTCGGGTTGGTTCATATACGAAAACAACCAGGCCCCTGGGATAAAAAGGCTAATAACTCATAGACCGGGCGTCCGATTGACGCATCGTCTATTGCGTTGAGACCCCTATGACGAGGAAGTACTTTTAGATACTTCCACTTGAGATTAAGTGACACTTGTAAGTATCGACCAGTATCTCATGGAGCGGATCCTCCTAGAGACGAGCGTACGGAGTACGGAGACCTTGTAGCTGGCTGAGACCTAATGACTGCTTGTCTGATTCGACTCGGGGTGACTTGACTAGCCTAGTGGGGATCGCTACTGTGTTGGGGCGACAGACCCATGGTGGAGGAGTGCTACTGTGTTGGGGTGGCAGACCCATGTTACTCGACAGTAGGAGTACCTCTCTAGGCTATTAGGGGGAGTGCTACTGTGTTGGGGCGGCAGACCCATGGCAGGGAGCACTACTATGTTGGGGTGTCATACATGCGGTACTCGACAGAGGAGTAGTACCCCAGTAGTCTAAGGTTAGTGAGTAGCACCTCAGATTCGTGACAGGACTAATGTAATCGATAGAGGAGGAGTTCTCCAGCTGTTGTGGTTTCGACATCATGAATGAAAATCCTGGTTTGAGCTGAGTTGATGACCTTTGTGTTTTCTGCATGATAGAGATGGGTTACTTGATAATTTAGGTATATGTATGGGCATATATATAAGCAAAGGTTATCTATTGAGATATTTCTTTGTGGTTTATCCTTATTGGATTTTGTGAGACCTTGAGGGTCTCAGGGTCCCTACTGAGTATCGTTATACTCACCCCTGCACAGGAAATTCCCGCACCTCGTTGTGTTGGATGCAGACGATGGATAGCACTGATCGAGGTAGAGTGTACGAGGATTGGATGGTACCTGGAGGTGGACACTCAGCGTGACGGCACATGGAGCATACCGATAGACGCGGAGTGCTGAGGAGGACATCTATACCTACCCTTCAGGTAGGAAGCCATAGGACGATCCAAGAGCTGCTTCACCATTCTGTTGTTTGTCTTTTCAGTTGTACTTTCTTTCATATGTAGTTGTACCTTCCATTGGTCTTGTATTTCCGGCCCCTTTGTACTTTCAGCACACTTGTTACTGCTTTACTTAGTTTTTGCTTCATCGTGTACTCTGGTTGTGTTTATGTTTACATTTTATAAAGGAAACGCCTTCCCAATTATAGGGATTTACGCCTTTGGTGCTAGTCGCCAGCCCCTAGCCTATGGAAGGCGGGCTTGGGGTAGTTACAACACGGGCCCCGGGGGACGGGTCGTGACAAATTAGTATCAGAGGAGTTGGTTTTACCGTAGAACTTAGGACTCTGATATTTTCTTTTCTGTGAAGCAATAGTGTTAAGCATACTGAGTGTGGTTTCAGTTCAAGGAGTCTAGTATTGGTGTGGCGGATGATGTATCCATACACCAGGACCCTGACTTATGATTTCCGAATTAGTGCATGAAAACAATGATTGCGTGTGTGTTTTAAAAAGTTTTCTTTAAGTCATCTCAAACTAGGTCATCTCACCAGGTATAGTTTTTTGACCATGTCACATCTGTTTCTTTCAGGATGTCTTCACCCAGTCAGTCAGCGTGGGTTCCAAGTAGAGAGCACGATGGTAGCCCACCGAGCGGCGAGGCCACAGTGCAGGGCCCCATCACAATAGAGGCACCAGTGGTACCATTACCTGCTAGGATACCGTTATCACCAGCCCCATCAGTAGAGAGTGCACGCCGCTTGAGCGCGTTTCATGAGTTCCAGCAACAGAGGCCTCAGAGGTTTTGAGGTGAGTCAAATTTTTAGACGGCTGGGTACTAGCTGGAGTTTGTAGCACGAGCTTTCCACATAGTTGGGACACCCGATGACTTGATGGTGTACCTAGATGTTAGTCTCTTTCAGGGAGCAGCTGAGAGGTGGTGGAGCCAGATGCTCCAGTTTTTCAATGAGACGAACTTCACCTGGGGAAACTTTGAGAGTTTTTTCAGGGTGGAGTTTATACCAGCGACTCTACATTCTAAGCGTGCTCAGGAGCTTCTTCCCTTTCCGTAGGGTTTTCTGACCGTAGTGGAGTCTTCTGCATCCGGCAGTAGACATATTACTCAGAAGTCCAAGCGGACTAGGACAACAGGTGGGTGACCTCGGGATACAGGTTCGGTTATGCGAGGCACACGAAACAGAGCCAGCTATATGAGAAGCAGGAAGTTCTATGCATGCGGCGGGCATGGTCACTTGGATCGAGACTACTCGACCTGTCCAGCAGATGAGAAGCATACAGTAGAGGAACCTACCAGACTGAGGTAGAGGAGTTGGTCGTACATCCAGTTGTGTATGACGCTTCGAGGTGTTTCCACCACCACCACCAGGAGGTCCACCCCGACCACAGGGAACGGGTGGATATGGGAGAGCACATCTTCAGGCAGCTGAAGCATAGGACTATAGAGCTCTGAAATCAGGAAGACAGGAGCGGGACTAGTTCCAGTCATGGAGGCCTTTGTTCTTGGTGCTTCTAGTTTCCATATTTTCATTGTTGTGTTTTCTTTGTGTCTTTGTAATTCGAGTTGCAGTAATAAAAGACACTTGTACTTGTGACGTTTGCTTTCCTTCCTTGCTGTGTACTAAGAGGTTCTGGTTTAAACTATTGACTTGACCCTCACTTGAGAGATTCCTACTGGAGGAGACCTAGTAACCACGCACTGATTCCAACTGTGTGACTCAACCCTTAGAGGTGAGAGTAATGGTTGGATCTCTTGGTCGTATCATCAAGCCCTTACGACGTAGCCTATGGCATGAAATAGTAACGTTCATGTTAGGATTGACTGTATTAGGCAAAGAACATGGTTTATCCAGGGGATGAGGCTAGATTTCTATTTTCGGCAGATGATAAATCTCAGCATCTCTTATATAACTTAGACAAAGAAGGTTGGAGATGAGTTCTTACAATTGGATAGTCTCACCATTGTTTGTTGAGCGAATGGTTTACAGTTTACTCTAAATCTCAATAGTCTCAGGTGTATCTTCTCTCAGAAGGACCTAAACCTGAGATAGTGGTAATGGCTTGAATTCCTCTAGGACTATGACTTTGAGATTGTTTATACTCCTGGGAAGGGGAACTTTATAGCAGATGCTCTTAGTAGGAGATCGGGCATTCATCTGTTCGGAGAGGCGAGACAGCAGCTGGTCGCATTTCAGATATTTTTTGTGGATAGTGATGGAGTCAGCAGATGTAGAACCAGAGATGGATCAGGCTATGATGGAGAAGTTGCAGATCATCCAGGAGCGGATGATGACTGCACAGAGCAGACAGAAGTCCTATGCTGATAGGAGACGAAGATCACTAGAGTTCGAGGATGGCGACCACGTCTTTATACAGGTCTCACCTTGACGAGATATATAGATATGTGGCTGAGGTGGAAAGTTATATTTGAGGATCATCTGACCATTCCAGGTTCTCAGCAGAGTAGGCGAGGTGGCTTACCGCCTGGCCTATTCACCTCAGTTGCACCGGGTGCATGACGTCTTCCACGTATCTCAGTTAAGAAGATACGTGCACGAACCATCACACATAATCAACCATGAAGATACAGACATTGATGACAGGGTGAAAACCATGGAGGTTCCAGTAGAGATTGAGGATCGATAGGATTGGGTCCTACGAGGACAGTTGATTCCTCTAGTGCGCTTTCACTGGAAGCACAGGAACCTCCAGGAGAGCACATGGGAGCGGGAGGCTCAGATGCGTGCTCAGTATCCCTTTTATTCTCCCTAGTGTGTGTTGAAGATTTAAGGGGACGTAAATCCCTGACGTGTAAGTAATGTAAAGACACGGAATTTTCAAGGAATTTTTTTTCTTAATTCTTTGGAATTTTTACGAGTCTATAGCTTCTGACAGCACTTGATTATGAGGCCTGGTGTGTGCGGAATCAATTTCAGAAGTTTTGTTCGGGTACGTTTAGTAAAAGTACGTGCAGGTTTTTCTATATTTTGAACCGGTGCTCATAATTGAAATTTGAGGACACCGATGAACTCGCAGCGCCGATAATTTCTTAAGGGGACCTTTACCGCAGTTGCGTTTTATGCGGGTTGAGAGTTAATTTTTGGGGAAATTGGAAATAGTTGAATAAAATTGTTAAAACAATTTTATATATATATAGAAGTAATTTCCTCCCATGGGAAGTTATTGGTGGGGCCCACACCCACCCAACTTCCCATGTATGGATATTTGAGAGGTGGGGACCACACGATCCCCAGCCTTTCATCTCCCATAACTCTCTTCAAACCCCCCTCAATTAACTCCTCTTCCATTAATGTGACAACTCCACATTATTAATGAGAACTCTTCACCTCCCTCTCCCCCTCTTAAATGTATGCCAACACATTTTAATTAATGAGTTCAACCTCTTAAATTAATTAAGTTTCTTGAATTTTGAATGGCAAGTGTGAAAAAACATAATGGCTTTGCTATTATTTTATTTATGGGGATTTCGTTGTGTTGAGAGGTTTGGGTGAGAGAGCTTTGGAGAAATAGTGAAGGGTGTTCTTATCTCAACGAAGAACATAAACCTTCCAACGAAGAATTTCCGAGAAACTTCACTCATCGTTGTCGATCTTCGGCCAAACCAAAGGAGAAGGATCCACTCGCGAGGAACGCTAACGACGCGCCATCTTCGGCCTTTGTTCCTCGACGTCCACAAGTTGACGCTGTCTCTCCGCGACGTCGTTCTCCAATTCCATCTATCGCAATTCTTTCCTATTTCCGTGGCTCGATGACGTGAAACGTTATAATAAAGGTATAGTGGTTTGCTTCAATTTTATTTTAATAAAATTGTTTTTCGTTCTACGTGAAACCATGTTTATCTTTGGCCAATTGATAACACCTAAGGCGGAGGGCGTGGACCGAACAAACACGGCCCGATGACCCTCTGCAGGTTGTTTGTATGTGTGTGGATTGATGGGCGATGATGAAACGAGGATGAAATGGTGATTTGAAGTCATCGCAGTGAAGAGCAGGTCCCGGGAGAGTCGTTGGCACAGACGGTGGGCAAAACGGACCACCAGAGCGTGTCCGGTGGTCCGCGGAAGGCGGCGGCGGCGCGCCACGCCGGTGCGGTGGCTCCGGCGGCGGTGGCGCGCCGCCAAAGCAGTTCTCCGCGGCTGAGCTTCGGTGGCGGAGGAAGATCGGAATGGCTTTTCTATTCCAGAGATGGAGGGGCGCGACTTAATGTCGCACCAGCTAGGGAGGTCGTGCCCTCCGCTTGGCCAGGTTGGCCGGGCCGCACCCAGCCGGGTCGGGTCGCGCCAACCGCGGGCCATGCCGCGCTGGCCAGTTCGGGTCGGGCCGTGTCCAGCTGGGCTGGAACCAGACCCGAGTGGGGTCGACCCGGTTCGGGCCGACCCAGGGTAGGTTGGGCCGGGTCGGACCGGGCCCAGACCCCCTTTCTCGGACCAGATTCGTTTAAACGCCCATAACTTGAGTTACGGACCTCCGATCGACGCACTGTCAGTTGCATAGTAATCCTTGGATCTAGACGGCCATTTCATTATATTACACTCAAGGTTTTGGTGAAGTTTGGGTATGTCCGAGTTGGTTCAAACTCGTAACCAACTGGGCCCGCGGAGCGGAAATGCTTATAACTTTAGGACCGGATGTCCAATTGACATGCCGTCAACTACATTGGATTCATTTTGATGATATAGTTCTTTTTCCGTACTCCACTTGAGGTTTGGACACAGTTGGAGTATGGTTGGGTTGGTTTTAGCTTAAAAACCAACTGGTACCCTAGAACGGAAAAGCCAATAACTCTCAGACCGGACATCTGTTTGACGAACCGTCAGTGGCGTTGGAAATCACGTTGAGAAACGGTTCCTTTGTGTATACCCCATGGGAGTTCGGGGTATATTTGAGATACGGTCGGGTTGGTTTGTACATGAAATCAACCGGGCCCACGGGATAAAAAGGCTAATAACTCACAGACCGGGCGTCTGATTGACGCGCCGCCTGTTGCGTTGAGACCCCTATGACGAGGTGGTCCTTTGAGATACTTCCACATGATATTACATGACACTTGGAAGTATCGACCAGTATATCGTGTAGTGGATCCTCCTGGAGACGATCATACGGAGTACAGAGACCTTGTAGCTAGATGAGACCTGATGACTATTTTTCCGATTCGATTCGGAGTGACTTGACTAGCCTAGTGGGGATCACTACTATGTTGGGGAGATAGACCCATGGCAGAGGAGCGCTACTGTGTTGGGGCGGAATAATCGCGGTACTTGACAGGAGGAGTACCTCTGTAGGCTATTAGGGGGAGTGCTACTGTGTTGGGGTGGTAGACCCATGACGGGGAGCACTACTGTGTTGGGGTGGCATACCCAAGGTACTCGACAGAGGAGGAGTACCTCATCAGCCTAAGGTTATTGAGTAGCACCTCAGAGTCGCAACAGGACTACTTTACTCGACAGAGGAGAATGTCTCCAGCATCCGTGGTTTCGACATCGTGAATGAAAATCCTGGTTTGAGCTGATTTAATGACCTTTGTGTTTTCCTCATGATAGAGATGGGTTACTTGATAGCTTAGGTATATGTATGGGCATATACCTAAGTAAAGGTTATCTGTTGAGATATTTCTCTGTGGTTTATCCTTTTTGGATTTTGTGAGACCTTGAGGGTATCGGGGTCCCTACTGAGTATCGTTATGCTCACCCTTGCACGGGTTATGCATGTACCTCGTTGTGTTGGATGCAGACAACGGACAACACTGACCGAGGTAGAGTGTACGAAGACTGGACGGTACCCAGAGGTGGACACTCGATGTGACGACACACAGAGTGGACCGATAGATGTGGAGTGCTGAGGAGGACATTTGTACCTACCCTTCAGGTAGAAATCCAGAGGACGATCCAGGAGCTTCTTCATCATTCATTTGTTTGTCTTTTTAGTTGTACTTTCTTTCAATTGTAGTTGTACCTTCCGTTGGGCTTGTATATCCGACCCCTTTGTACTTTCATCACACTTGTTACTACTTTACTTAGTGTTTGCTTCAGATTGTACTCTGGTTGGGTTTATGTTTACGTTTTATAAAGGCAACGGCTTCCCAGTTATAGGGATTTATGCCTTTGGTGCTAGTCGCCAGCCCCTAGCCTATGGAAGGTGGGATTGGGGTAGTTACGACACATGACCTAGGGGATGGGTCGTGACAAAAAAACTTTGGGAAGTAATTCTAATTTCATGTGGAATTAAAGATAATTTTATTTGTAATTAAATGATTAATTTTTATTAAAGTTTATTATGTTAAATAAAAACTATATTTTATGATCTCATGGTTTTGAAATTGACTAACATGTTTGTTTTATTCTTTGTATATGTCCCTTACTAATCTTTTTGGGCCCATCACACATTTTCAAATGTTTTTCATAGGGTTTAAGGATGAGTAAGAACAATGATGAAGTTACATTAAAAATCATGAATATTTTTAATAAAAGAAAACATTTTTCATTTTAAAAGTATTATATTGTGAAAAAATATATAATGAGTGGATATGAATAGTTTTTAATGCATATGTTTGTTAGGTAGGATTTATGACCTAATTTTCTAAAAAACTAAACCTAAAAAGGTCTTAAAAATGCTAGAAAATTAATACTTGTTTAAAAATTAAATTATGGGTTGAATAAGGATTGTGTCTTTATATCAACTCACATAAAATAGTGACTAGATATATGTGATCAATAAATCAAAGAAAAATATTATTCCTCAATCTGGAAAATAACATTTATTATAATAATTAAATTCAAATATAATTTATTTGAGATTAATAGAAACACTAAATGTTTGATCTTCTAGGACCCTTCCTTAGTTTAATTATAAGGGTTTTACAAAAGCCCAATATCAACATCTAGAAACATGTAAAGGAACCCTTGGAGGAGAATGTTAATTTTTAAATGAAATAAACCCCATACAAACTCTCACTATTAAAAATATACCTTTTGGCATGATATCACATCAAGAAGGTTGCATACTTGTGTCATAAACCAATATTCTTGATATATATTTTTTTAATTCCTAAAATGAACCAATCAATATGCCATGGAAATGGAATTTAGTTTGATAGTACTATTTTCATCAAATGGTTGAGATATAAAATTCTAAAGGGATGGAATAGATAGATACTTACATGACTTATTAATTAATAACACATCATTCATGATACACCCAACATACCCAACTTCATCATTAGCATATGTCATCTTGGTTTATGGTGATACATCTTAGAACGTGACTCATGATATGTTTTAATAATAATACTAAAATCTAAGGATCATTATACAAGTTCACGGATAAAAATATATAATAACAAATAAATATATATAATTCTAAAAAGTTGGCCTATCCAAACAAATTTTGGTTTTAATATTATTAAGTTTGGACATTATAAGTTAAAGTATCATCCTCTTATGAGTAATATAACCTGATAGTTTACAAAATTTGTGTCTAGTTAGATTATATCATATGACCATAGGACATATAGTTTTGGAATATCATCATACCATTTAAACTTTTTCATCAGACCAGAGAACTGTTATGACCTTTTCAATGTGACATATATTCTAAGACATAATCACATTAATGTTATGAAGAAGAAGAATAAATATGTGATAGGGTATTTATTGATATTAAATTCTATGAATATATATGAAATATAAAGTAAAAAATTAGTTAGTTCTAGGGGAAAAACTCTAATAAGTTCTAGACTCTACTACTTTAGAAGTGAAACAATGCAATAAATGGGATAAGAATTTCTATGTACAAGGGGTTCTCTCCAACCAATGTAAAGATAAGATCATTGGTGTTAAAACATTATGGTGGTTCATAATAAATGAACTCTATCCCTAATCAGATTGGGAATGATCTACTACTATGTGGCTATGGATAACATAAAAACAACACTTATTGGCGGTTCATCCCAATATTTTTTACCTATTCATTAGTTTTTTTTAGTTTCCTTTTTTTATTTTTCATTCATTAATTTTTTTTTTAATTATAGGTTAAAGTAGGATAATAGTTGTGCACTTCATTAGAAGTTATCCTAAGACTATTTTATTTTTTCCAATTTTTGAATAAATAAATTCTTTATATTTTATATCTATTTTATTTTATTTAATTACAGAAATTCATACTTTACTTTTTTTGGAAATCAAGGTGTAAAATATCAAATTACATATTTTTAAGATAATTTTAATCACTTAAATATTATATTTTACAATAAATAAATCATGTTATCTATTTCATAACCTTTTATTTAAGTGTTGTAAAATTTTAATATTTTTTTAAATAAAAATTTATAATAAATAATATATTTAGGATAAAGTATAGAATAAGTGTGGGGAATGGGATAAATTATTCTTTATAGGTCATAATTTTTTTGGGTTTTAAATTTTTTTTGTGTTTTGAGCTTAATACACATAACTAGCATAAATATGTTTTACTGATTATGGAAAAAATTGATTATTTTTTATTATTAATCTAATTACAAATATTAATTAATCCTTGATTATGTATTTTAACTTTTAAAAAAAATTATAAAATGTAAATACCATGGGTTTTATCATTGTAAAATGTTATAACCATAAACTTGATAGGTTTTTAAACCTTATATTTATCTTCTTGTGATTCATTTATTTCATGAGGTAACTTGATTCTTAGTGAGAGTCAACAACATTTTGTAATTTTTTTTCCTAGAATCTAGAATATTAGAGGTGTTGATATGATAAAGTTATTTTTTCATTAAATTTTTTTTATACCCAATTTTCATTCCTTAATATAAATCCTCTATTGGAGATTTAAAAACCATTAATGGCCTTGTTATGAGGCATAATACATACCAAATCCCAACCCATGTTACTCTTCCTAAAAAAATTAAATTTATAAGGTGAAAGTTTTTAGGGAGGGGCATCGTTTCTCATAGATTCTCTCAAAGAAATATATTGTTAAGAGAAAATGTTGTACTGAACTACATGAAAAATGGCTAGTGTAAGTTTACATCACCTGTTGAATTTTAATTCCCCTAAAATTATAAAAATAGTTTTGTAAAATTTAAAAAATGATGAAAAAAAGTAAAATTAAAGACTTGAGGGGGAATATTTGTTACTATATAAGGATTATTTGGTGGGATGTAATCAATGAATACAAGGATGAATATTAATGTGGACATATAAATACAATTTAAAGATTATTCTTAGTATTTTTTAACTGTTCTATTATGAATTTTACTTAAGATATTATCTCATATTTCTTGGTTTTCATTTTTAAATGTTATTTTGTTAAATTGTAATTAAAAAATAATGGTAAAAGACATTTTTATTATAAAGTTTTTCTCATATGAGTGGAGGATTTATAAATAAAACAAACATATAGTAATTTTAATTTTTTTCAAACTGAGAAAATATTTTTTTAATAAATCCTTAAATGTGAGAGAAATACATACGGGGTAGTAAGTGAGAAATACTTATCAGTAGAACATGAAGATTAAAATCAATTACATTGAATAAAATGATAAAAATGAATGAACATAAAATAAATATAATGGATAAATTGTTAAGGAAATATTTTTCATTGACACTTTTGATTTTTAAATTTTAATATGGTCTTGGTGTAGATTTATCTGAGGAGTTTATAAAATTGGTGTAGGGAGTAATAAAAAATGAAATTATTATATATTTCATTAATAATTAATTTTTTTAATACCTAAAATTATGTAAATAAAATCAGTATAAATCACATTTTAATATTTTTATAATTTTATAGTGAATAAATTTAATTTATCCTTAATCATTGATTTTAATGATAAAAATATCTTTTAAAATTTAAAATTTTAAACTCATTTTAAATGGTACAACTGAAATTTGTTTTTTTTTGTAAAAGGTATGTATTTTTATGAATTATAAATTTTGGTCCCATTATGTGTAGTGGTACTGGGATTAATGAACAAGGATTTTTGTTGGTGTAGTTCAAAGGATGTTATTAGAAATTTTCCAGATAGCTGAGTTAGTTGATAAGCCTCTGGAAAATGGGATGACATGTACATTTCCATCCATCCAATTTATCACAAAATAATTTTGACCATTTAACATTTATCTTTTGAGGTAATTAGTTTAATATAATTTTATGTTCAGATTTAGAAAATATGAGATACTTTAAGGGAGAGTTCTAAGGAACCCTAGAATTGAGTATTTGAGGTTGTTGATACAGACCATGAGTGGGTTGAATTATGTTTCCATTCAATGGAAGGCTCTTACCCAAATGGCCCGAAGGACTCCAACTTTTTATTGATTTTTGATAACCCCCCTTTCATGGGATGAGTGGGAACCCTTAAAAGGCCCGTAGGCTTAGTGATTACATGGACCATGGGCTTAATATACATTACATGACCCAAAGGTATTATGGAACTTAACCACACTATAAATACAAGGAACTGCCCCTCCCCAGCATCTACATCATGATGGTAGCTCTCGACCTTCGCATGACTGTATGGATAAGATTCTCGTGCAAACACAGGCTAGTCTTGATGTCATAGTCATACCCTCTCATTCTTTCAAATCCATTGGTTCTGCTCTGGTGAGTGTGCCTTCTTTGAATCCTCTTCTGGGGATGCTCCTTTTTTGTAGAGTCTGTCTGGGGCAACTGCATGTGGCCCGAAGGCCTTGAGGTGGCCCGAAGGCCTTAAAGGTGGCCTGAAATCCCTACTGACCCGAATTCCTTAAGGACTCCAATCCCAAATCGGTATCCCATGGTGAATAGTCTCGGATGCTACAGTACCAAATAGTACCTACTGCAGTACCACACAATGTATGGTTCTGCTACAGTACCTACTATAGTACCTCCTAAAGTACTACTGCAATAACCTGAAAATATGCCTCAACATGGTTTTGAACATGGGTCTCTTGGATTCACTTAAGGATACCTCACCAACTGGGTTGAGGCTCGTGTTCCATTCAATGGAAGGCTCTAGTTTTATTACTACTTAAGATAAATAACCTTATATATTTTATTATTAAAAGAATGATATATTACAATATCTAATACTAGAGTTTAGTTTATATTGTATTACTATATATTGATATGGTGTCTATATGGGTTTAGGTTGATGTGGTTTTATATCATGAAGCATCAATAAACATTGGTACTATACCAATTAGATTCAGTCACAATTTTCAAATTAAGATGGAGTTTTCAAATGTATTTTAAGTGATATCTATTTGTTTTTTTCATGGTTTTTTATTGCAACAAGGTGATTTGAATAATACAATATCATTCCAAGAATAAATACATTATACCATGAAGGATCCAATTTAGTACCATCATTAAATGGATCATTCAGGATGAGATGTTCAATATTTTTAGAGTTATCTAACAAAGTGCATCACTAGAGGATCATTTTTTAGTTAGATATGGTTTTAGAGTGATATAATCTATTATAAATAAGAAAATAAATAACTCTATCCATATGTATGTCTTTATTTACTTATACATGTATCTAGAGGTGATTTATTCCTTATTTAAATACTTACTTAACTAGTTTTTTACATTATTTCTCACTCTCATAGGACAATACTATTTTTTCTCTTTTTTATGTATTCATTATGTTAAATTTAAAGAGATATGTTTTTCTTCTCTTTGCGACTATGATATCTATTCTCTAATTTGATGGAGAAATAACTTTAGTTACCTATCCAGGAGAGGTAAACTGGTATATATATTTGAGTTTAATCATTTTCTTCTTACTTTTTAATTTTTTCATTCAAAGAATTCTATGAAATAAAAATTCATTGGGATGATAAATTATCTCATTTTATTTTTTTACTGAATTTCTTATTTTCTTATAAATATATCTTCCTTCCCATTAATATCACAATATATTGGAGGATTTAATTGGTTTTTTTACAATTTATGGTAATGGAATTTTGAAACTATAACGAGGAAGAGGTTTTTATTTCATTTCAAACTTTTTTATTTAAAGATAATAAAGCATTAAATAAGGATGGTGAGTATTAATTGATGTTGAATCATTCACTATTTAAAATTAATAAGAATATTCATATTTCATCAGAAAAATGATTAGTTTTGATTTGTAAACACCTGAGGATAGTAGTGTTATTTTGAGTTTTTTCTTCTACCTCATGAAACTGTGTATTCATATTCACATTCATGTTCATTCATATTTATCTAGAATTATATTTTTATAAACTCTATAATTCGATTCATTTATTTAAATAAATAGTAAGTGAAAAAAATAACTAGTGACCGATTGGGTTCCTCATCAATAGATCGATCATGTGGTTATCATTATGCTACATTCATAGGTTAATAAGACTTTAATTTAATTGATTAAAATTTATTAAAAAAAATACTTAATAACATATTTATCAAATTCATATAAGTGCATAAAGTATTTTTAGATTTAGACTCTAAATGAGGTGTTTACTAGAAAAAAACTAATATATCTTCTTTAAAACCTAGAAATACATTAAATTTTAGGATCATGTTAGGACTTTAATTAATTTCTTATTATAATAAATTTTTTAAAGTCTCCAAAGTAAAATCCCTTGAAACCCCAAAACCTACTTGAACCCACAAAATTAGAGGAAAGACATAGTATAGGATTTTGGAGAGAAAATTAATTCTAAATTGATAGGAAAAAATGAAAAATAATCATATAAGTAACAACCATGATGTGGTAGCCAACCACAATACCCATGGTTTTGACATATATTGTACCCTTAATAAAAAAAACACAAAACCATAATCCCACCTATTTTTCCTATTTATTCCCAACCATAGGTTAGACCCACACCATGATTAATATCTCTTCCCATTTCATATAGGTAAAATGAAAAATATTTTTTTCAGCATTATAATGCATTCCCTTTTTTTTAATCCCCATTTAATCCCAAATTTTATTGCAAACCAACAACTAAAAAACCCCCTAACCCCATTTTCCTAAACCATTTTCATACATACAAACAAAAATAAAATCTTAACTTGACTAACTATATCATGGTTTTCAAAAGGTGTGTACTAATGGTATTTTACACAAATATATTCAAAACCAAGACATATATTTCATCATGGTCTTCCCTTAATTCCATTTTTAATAATTTCCCATCCAAACTAGGTTTGAAGCACCCAAACCCATGCTACTGGATCTGGTTCCAAAAACAATTTCTTTAAACATTGTCTTTGATATAAAGTGAGATAAATCTATCTTTATTTAACATCATTTACATAAGTTAAACATTATAACTCACAAATAGTCACACAACCCCAATAATGGAAGTTTTAGTGTCTTTGGCGATCAGTTATATACGCAACTTATTTTATGATACTTGTGAAACTTTTTATATAATTAAGCCACAATAGACTCCCTTTTATACTTCTCATAAATTACGCTCATCTTCATAACCTAGGGAAAAGGGAACATAATAAAGGGATTGATCTAAAATTCTCAGTAAGTGTAAACATAAGTGATAACAATTAATTATCATAAATTATCAAAAGATCAATATATGGGTATAATCAAGGTACATGGACATGACATAATAGAATTATGTACAAAAAATCATATATAAAAAATCATGAATCATGAAATAATTCTTATCATAACATAAATCATGAATCAAAAGAGTGTGGAAACATTAATCGATAAACATGATCCATGAAAAAATAACATTATTATGACTCATAAATATGGAAAAAACATTAG
The DNA here is from genome assembly GCA_963277665.1 of Viscum album. NCBI lineage: Eukaryota > Viridiplantae > Streptophyta > Magnoliopsida > Santalales > Viscaceae > Viscum > Viscum album. Next base: position 1,325,482,773 of record OY728133.1, on the reverse strand, counting down.
AATAGGTAAATATAACCTTTATTAGTCCCACACTTTCACCCAATATTGTGAGACAAATTAATTATACATGCATATATATCACTTTTATGAATCACACACTTATACCTATGCTTTTGAGATAACTTAATTGTGCTCACATATTTAGGTCCCATGATATATAATCTTCTAACCAATGCATTTAGAGTGATATAGGACCCCACCCATCATTCATCCATACTTATATGTGCCACTTGAAATAAATAATTAATTATATTTTAAATAACATAAGAAAATAAAATGGGTTTCATATACTTTTAAAATTGAATCACATAAAGAAATCATTTATAATTCTTTCAAAAAAACATAACTAGATAAACTCGTGTAAAATAAATGGGTTTCCAAATATATTATGTAAATTTATTAGTAAATAAAATTAAATTAATAAATTGAAACATATAGTATTTATACCATATGGTTAAAAGGTATAATTTTTAGTTAATAATTTCTCTAATCAATTAGTGCATGAAATCTAGGTGAGAACCCTCCAATAAAAAATGGATTAAAGGGTATTCACAAAGTAAAGTCATTGGTAGAAAATTTATTCTTATTCATATTGGATGGTTAGGAAATACAAATGTTGTGATGGATAACTACACTGATATAAAATAAAATTACATAATTCATATAGATCAAAAAAGTTTGATGGTAACATTTGAATAATATCCCTTATCAAGTATAAAATATTTCAAAAGATGTTGATGTGGGTGAAAATAAATTATGAGCATTATAAGAATGACTTTGTAAATAAAGAATATCCCTAACTTTTAAAGATATTTATTTTAAAAAAATAAATAAATATAAAATATATAGGATTATAATTTCTTTTATAAACCAATAAATATTTTAGAGGAAGTTTTATAGAAAAATAAAAAATGTTGGAAAGATGTGTTCACGTGAAAAAAACATTAAAAATAGATTATTTTCACACTTTGATGAAAATAACCCATATAGAAATAATTAAAAATTTATTTATAAAATTTTAATGAAATTAAAAATAGAAAAAAATGAAATTATTCAGTTATTATATAAGACCATTTTTAAAAACATCCAAGGAATATATACATTGAAAAGGGAGGTTCCCATCCAAAAAGAAGGTACGGGGTCTATTTCACTTATAAGAAAAATTTTATGTTAAATATGAGTATATGGTAAATGAAATTTTAAGGGGACGTGTAAAAACCCATGAATAAAAAAAAATAAAATTATAAAGAGTTTTAGAAATAATACAAATTTCCAAAATGGATTATCTCTAAAAGATAATCTTTATTTGAAGTTAAGATAGGTAATGAGACCCTTATGGTTTATGTAATATTTTAATTGCAACCTATTTAAAGTGGGATGTTAAAATTGAACTTAAAATACAATGAATAAATTATAATTTATGATATATTATCTCAAATGGTTTGTGCATACACCATATAAAATATATTGTTCACATAATAAAACATGTCTCATGGATTTGAAAATGAGAAAAAAAATCTTTCCTAGGGTCCTGATTCAATCTATGTGTGTACCTAACTCTTCAAATAATAAAATTAATTTTATTAGGAACATTATTTAGAACCTTTTACATATATATTTAATTTTATAAGGTTTATTTATTATCATATGTTATTAATTTATTAAATAGTTTTTTCTTACGGAGGTTACTTGAGGTGCTTTGTTAAATTTATCTAAAACTTTCTCGGTATATTTAACATGGTGAAACATGAAATAAAATAGATTAATAATTTAAATAATTATATAATTTTATGTATTTTATTATTCCATTATCACAAAACTTATATATTTTCTTTTCTTTTCCCAAAATTGACTCAAATTAATAACAGTGTCTCAAAGTGTTCATTTCAGGCAGTTAAGTTTACTATTATTGTTTAGTATTAATATTACTTATAGAATATACAATAATATCTTCAAAGAAATATTAATAGTTCAATAAATATAATATTTATATATTAAATACATTGATAAATTCATCCATGTTATGTGTTAATTTAAAATTAAATATGATGTTCTGTAGAGGCAGTACTCTGCACATACACACGGATGACACTTTCATTTTTCCAATGAATGGTAAAGGTATAAAAAATAACATAAATATAATTTTAAAAAATTAATAATATTATAAATATTGTAATTTTTCATTAAATAAATATTTGTTATCATCCATGGATGGACATTATGAAAAATAGAATAGGCCATTCAGGGAGGCAGAATCTGCACTTACGCATGACGATGTCTTCATTTCTCAAATGGTTTTGGAGGAAGGTAGAAAATTGATATTCTACTAGGATAATAAAATTTAATTATATTAATAATACTTAATATTTTATAAATTAATGTATTTTAATGGATTTTATGGGTTTTAGGAAGAACATAATTAAGAGAAATCGGTTGAGAACATTTACTATTCCCTTAGATATTCTCCCTTGGATAACACATTAAGGATCCTTTACTTTGTATTTTGGTAATCACAATAATTATAAGGAATGGGGAGAGAATTTATGAGAGTATATTATTTATTTTTGATAGATATAGGACTTTGGTATGTGTCGATAAATGGTTTGGAAGTGATCCCCTTTTATAAGTGATGAAAATGTTACATTTGTAAAATCTTATTACCTTTTCAATGATTCCATGAAATAATTCAAGGTTAAATGGTTAAAAAGTGGGAATTAGTGATTTTTTGGGGTGATATAATGTCTATTAATCATATAAATCTCATTTTAAAACATATTTTGAATATTTTTCAACTCTTTTACCACTAAATTTATATATTTTAACATTTTGGTTTTTACCATAGCAACTAGTTTTTACCCAAGTAATTTATATTTTATTAAAAATATAGGGTAAAAAATATCATAAAATTTTAATTTTATAAACAAAAATTTATGATCAAAAAAATTAATTCAAATTATTAATTATATAAAATTAAATTTTAAATTAAAAAATTTAATATATAGAAAAAATATTTTGGAGAAAAAATATTGTTTTCACTATAAAGTGTTCCTAATATTATATGTCATAAATCACCAATTAAAAAGTGATAATATATTTTTATAAATGTGTAAACATTATATCAATTTCATTACATGAAATAGATCAATTTAATTTATTTAGTGATAATTAAAAAATATTAATAAGCAATTCTTTGAAAATAACTCTTTCACCATTATCACGATCATTAACTTTAATATTAGTAATCATAATTTTTTGAATAAAAAATAAAATTAATTTACTAGAAAATTTGAATATGTTAATCTAAAATATTAAATCAATTTTTTTATATTTAATTTCTATTATTGATGAAAACTATTTTTTTAATATAAGTGAATAAAAACAGTTTTTAGAGTAAAATATTACATAAGTTTCCAAAAATGCTAAACATGGGTTTTATAAATTCAAAATAGTTTTTATAAATGAATAATTTCAATCCATAAATAAATTTTTAATCTTGAAAAAAAATTATATGTTTTTAAAATTATTTCTGACTTCTTAATATAGTCATAAATGTTACGATTTTAGTAAAAATTGTATTTTTCACTGTTTTCCTAAAAATAAAATATTTCAAAAAAATCCCAAAAATTCATCCTAATATAAAATTGACATTATTAATAAAAAAATGAAGTTAATTTTTAAAATTAAAATTCTAAAATTTTGGTATTTAAATTTTAAATAAAAATATAAAAAATATTATGATAACTATTTTCATACGAAAATGACCTTTTTAAAAAATTATCTATCATGGACTAGACTTTTCCACTACCATAAAAATTTATTTATGCCCTTATCTAATTTTTTTATTTATTTTTTTCTTGTGTGAAGTACTAGGTAATTTCTTAATGATTTTGGAGGGTTTTAGAATCTTTTAAGGGGGTCTATGGTTTGGGAAAACTACACAGATCTCACCAAGAAACTATATACCTTGTTGTAGAAGAAAATTATATAGAATATTATTAGTGAATGGTTATATATAATTGTGTAACAACCCCTAGGAAACCATGTAACTCAAAATAGAGTCAAAATCATGGTTTTTTTACGATATACCAAACTGTGTGGCTAAACTTTCTGGGTTCTCTGAAGAAGTATTAATCCTTACATAGTTGGCACACGGTTTAGTAAACCATGGGACCAAACCATGCGTAAAAAATTAGTTAATATAAGAATTGGTATTTTATCACAAAACCTCCATAAAACCATTAATTATTCCTTCTAAACCAAGGCCTCTCAAACTTAGGGACTCTAGTATCTGTAATGGTGATTCCACTCCCTCTGAACTTCAATTCGTATGGATCTAGAGGCCATTGCCCATGATAATTAAATGTAATAGGTTGTTCTTCCTCTACTCTTCATGTTTATTCGAGATCTCCTCTATAGTTCTTAGAAGGAATCATATATTTGGTACATAATGGTTAGATATATGAATTATATTGTGATATAATAAAGAATTCTCAATTTATCAGTGTATAGGAGGCCATATATATATATAATTTACATATTCCCTTGATTGATTTAAGATTTTTTTGTGGTGTTGGTTCTTGTTGAGAATATTTAGTGTATGGGCTTTATCCAGGAGGAAATTCTTAGCATTCGGAAGCAATAATCTTAAGGTAGTAAGTCCTTACCATTTTATGACCTTTATATAAATCTTAATGTGTTGATTTACCTTATGTGTGTTTGTTCCATGAGAACCATTTTTGATATGATTTTCATGTGGTTGTTTTTATGGTATTGAGACCCTTTCTTGATATGATTCACATGTGGGTGGGTGGGTGGGTGGGTGGGTGTAGCCGTGAAACCCTTTATTTGTTGACTTGATTATTATTATCGAAATTTTGGATTTTTCTAAAATCATGTATGGTTTCTCTATGTATTTTTTCAAGGTATCATGTTAATATTCCTCAATTATTTTTCCCTTTATAGGGCATTCCACTATTATGATTTGAAGGTTTTGATTTCTCTTTTAGATATGAATTTTGTGAATGTGGTTAACCCTGAATATAGAGATTGGGTAGACATGTGTGATGTGGCTTTCCTTGGAGTTGTAGATTGGGTCGAAATGTGTGATTAGGGATTTCCCTAGATCTATATATTTTTCTAATATAAGGTAGTTTTATTTAACCCAAATCTTTGAACAGGGTCGACATTTAGACACCTAGAATTTTCTTTAGAGGCGATGGTGGAATTTCTCCTTAAAGGTGGAATATGTTCATTTGATAGTTGGATAAGTATGTTGAATTTATGTGTGGAAATTATGGAATTATATAATCCATGAAATGATTATCTTTAAATTTTACTTCAGATTTTACCCAAAGCACGTAGATTTGGCATTCGTGGTAGCTCAATTAGTGCATGATGACTCGATACTTGATTATTTACTTGTGAATTTATTTTCGAATCATGTAAAATAATTTCATTTATTGTTATAGTTATGTTAAGGATGAATTTTTGGTATCCTACTTGGTTTATACACACACCCTACATAGGCATCTTGATGTGTTTGAATATTCCAGGGTTAGGGATCCATCTAAGGGAAAGAAACTCGCATCGGGAAAGTAAGTAGGTAGATATTAGAGGGTAGGGTAGTACTGGGATAGACTCTAAACTATTAATACAGTGTTTTAGTTTACTCTATTTGGTCTCATACTTGGGTTGACCTAACACTTTTGGAATCCTTGATTTATCTTGTATGACTTGTGTGTCATTTTTTATATAATGTATGTTATTTTTATTTCTTTTGATATATGGATTTATTTATTTTTTATTGATTAATTATGTTTTTATGTTGGATGGGTATCTATTTCAAGGGAATAGTATCCCTATGTTATTATTTATTCCCTCACTACTAGTCAGAAACCTCTTACATATGGGGAGGTGTGCATGAGGTCATGTGACACTCTATCTTAAACATGGTGATTCAGTGGGAGAATTAAAAAGTGGTATCAGATGTGGTTTAATTTACTTTTATTCCTTACAATTTTGGTGAATTGTAGAAAGTAGATATGTCATGTAGAACTAGGGTAGGGGAATCATGTATGTGTTTATCCAACTCTTTTTTAATGGACCTCCAAGTAACTGAGTTATGGGGTTTATATTATCATTTGAGATTTTATTGTTGATCTATTTCATCTTGAGTGACAAAAAATATTTTTATGTGACAGATTATGGTTTTTTGGGTGTGTTCATGATTCATTAATAAACATGTATGTTCACATGTCACATAATTATTTTCATGTTATACATAGTAGTTTAATTAATTAAATGTCATTAGTAATCTATGATCAATGCTTCTATGATATATCTTTGAAAACATTTGAATTATTTAAACTTGAACATATGTTTTGTTATATATGATTATTACTAACATGACGAGACTATATGCTAGGTTTTAGGCCCTAAGTACTGCTAAGGGGTCATTCTATATAGAAATGGGAAACCTCTTAGGATAAATCTTACTGTAGTGATATTTTTTTTGTTCCTATAATATCTTTAGTGGTATATTCCTTTAATCTATTGAAGGTTCTTTTAATCATTTTTTTTCATTTAAAATAATTTCACCTAAAAATCATCTTACAAAACCACCTAGGAAAGTGGGTAAGGATTCTCCTGCAATGGACGCAGCTCCTGTAGTGCCTATAGATGTCCAGGAGGGTATAGTTCAGCATTCTACAATAGATACTTTAGTGGTTAATGTAGTGGAACTGCTTCATCTTAGAGTCTTTTGTATCATTCATGTTCAAGGTGGATATGTTCATAAGACTACGGTTGATTATAATCTATATTTCTAAGTTCAACATCCCTCATCCTTCCAGGGTAATTAAGTACCCCAGGATACTAATAATTGGATAGATATCATTGAGTTAATATTTGATCTATTGATGAATATAAATTATTTACAAGTTAATAATGTTTCATTCATGATTCAAGGACCCATGTGGATATGGTGGGTGTCATGAAACAAGAAGGGATACATGGGGTCCTATATTGGGAGGTCTTTAAGGGTATTTTATTTAGAGTTTTTTCCCTTATATGTTGATTCTAGACCATGCCCAAAAGTTTTTGGATATTTAGTAGGTAGTAATGTCAATGTATACTTATTTAGATCATTTTTATAGATTTGTTATGATTTGAACGTCGTTTGGCTAATTATATGGTATAGAAGGCCTTAAATTTTAAATTTGTACTTTAACCAGAACTGAGGCATCAGGTCTAGAACTTTGACCATATTACATAAGGATAAGTGAATTGAAAGACCCTTATTATTGAGATGGGTCTGTAGGAGGATAATCCAACTGGTTCTCTTTCTATCTTTACAAGGCTTCCAAAAAAATATATGAGAGCCTCTATTTTTTATAATAAGAGGAAAGTGGAGTAGATACACTATGTTATCATTAGAAAGATAGATTAGAAAAGAGGTTCTTCAACTCCCTCGCTAGAATGGGGTCCTTCCATATGTTATAATTGGGGAAGGAAAGGGGATTATCTCAATTTTTTCCCAATCCTCCTAGAAAGTTCCACTAGTTTGGAAAGATGGGTGATCTATAATGCTTTTGTGTAAAGATATCATGGGTAGGATCAGGGATACTATGTCATGTAGTGTCCATAGGATCTCACTAATAGGTGAAGACTCTATAGAATTCTATGACCCAGGTGATTCATCATCCTTGGGAGAAGGGTCATGGATTTGATGTAGGTGGATTCAATAATATATATTAGGCTTTGGATAATAGTGGATATAGACCTTTGATTATAAAATGTATAATTCAGATTACATATACACTCTCTATTACTTTTTTTAATATAGGATTCTCTCATTGTTTTATTTATTATCAATATTTTCTAGGTTAGACTTAACAAATAAATTCTCTTTCAAATTTATTTCTCTTGATACACCCTTGGGGAAGAAGTTAGACTTTCTATAGAGGTATCAATACTTTACCATAGTAGTTTCCAGCAACTAAAATCTATGGGATTTAATGATCTTGTAAATGAATAGATTTTATGTGATTTTTTTCATGGACTGGTTGACCTGTTATCCAGCACACATCAATTGCTATCGGTGACGATTATCCTTTACTATTCTAAAGGGAGATAATTTTTTCTTGACCAAATAATGGGATTTTAGAGTACGTAGAACAAGAAAAAAATTAAGATAGTTTGGAGAATTTATAGAATAAGTAAGGTTCATGTTTATTGTAAAATATCATGTTGTAGCTCCCTCATCACTTACTCTAGTGGTAAACCATAACCAAGATGTCTTCCTATAATATTTATTAGGAAATCCTTTTGATAGAGAAACTGAATTTGAGATTTAACTTGATCCATGAGTGACACCTATATCAATTCATCTTTACCATATGGAACCATCCAAGTTAGAAGAACAAAAGTTATATCTTGATGATTTAGAGGCTAAGGGAATTATCATACTAAACACTTATCCTTAGGGTGCTCTAGTTTTGTTCACTGATAAGGTGGATAGAAGACTTTGGTTGTGCATGGAAAATAGAAATCTGAATTATTTCATGGTTAAGAACAAGTACCTATTTTAGAGGATTGATGATTTTTTTATCATTTAAGGGAGCCTAATGATTCTTTAAGATTGACTTGAAAACATGCTACCAACAAATTTGGGACAAATAAGAGGATATACCTAAGACAGTATTTGGGATAAGTTATGGCCTATATGGATATATTATCATGCCTTTCAAGTTGAATAATTCTCTAGTGGTGTTTATGGATCTCATGAATAGTATCTTTTATCTATATCTTGACTCTTTTGTTGTTTTATTCATTGATGATATCATGATATACTCATAGATCACATAGATTAATTCTAGACACTTTGAGATTGTGTTGAGTACACTTAAAGTGCATAAAGTTTATGCAATGATTTTTAAGATCCACTTTTGGATCTAAGAGGTGCACTTCCTTAGGCATGTGATTTTTTATTTGGGAATCTCAGTTGATCCAGGAAAGGTATATGCAATTATGTCTTGGTAATTTCCTAGTAATGTGTTCAAGATTAAGAGTTTACTAGGTTTGGGTGGGTACTACAGATGGTTCATTCAATATTTCTCTCATTTTGGAGCACCTATGACTGGGATTACTAAGAAAATGGTGAAAGTGTAAATAATAGGGTCAAGAGGCCTTCCTAGATCTAAATTCATATCCAATTTTGATCTTACCTAATCTTGAGATTGTCCATTAAATTATCTTTTATTCCTCAGGTGTTAGTTTTCAATATGTTTTTATGTAGATAGATCGGATAGTTTCTTATGGGTATCATCAATTATAGCCTCATAAGAGGAACTACCCTACACATGACCTAGAGTTGAGAACTATGGTTCATGCCCTGAAGTATTATCACCATTATCTCTTTAATGAGAGGTTTTTTATCTACAAATTCTACAAGATCTTGTGATATATAATTTCTCAGTGGGACTTTAATCTTTATAAAAGTCATTAGTTTTAATTCATGTGAATATTTTTCTTCAAAATTGGTTATACTCATGGAAAGGATAATATCGTTAAGGATTCTCTTAATATGAAGATACAAAATATTGGGGATAATCCTTTGGATGAGGAATGGATATTGATGAAATTTTTGGTTAAATGTTTTGTGGGTGCATCTGAGGATGAAGGGGTGATGACATGTTTCCCCTTTATTATCATTTCTACTCTAGTGTATTGGGTAAAATCCATACATGAGTTGATTATGACTGCATAGTGATGAAAGAACAATTAGTGGATAATTAACTAGTTCTATGATGGTCTTAGATAGACACTAAGTGTTCTAAATTCATGGGAGAGTTATGGTTCTTACTTCCAATAGGGGAGAGCGGATTTGGGACTTTTATCCTTCACTATGGGAAGTGTACCCACAATTTATGAAGATATATCATGATATCATATGATGGTTATGACTAAAAGATTTTCCTCTCATTATATTACCTATCATAGGGATAAGTTTGAGAATCAGTGACTTGGTGCGTTGCTTTATCCTCTTCCCATATCCATATGGAAGCAGGATGAGGTGACGGTGGACTTTGTTGTGGGTTTTCCAGAACCCTGATAAGTATAGATGTTTTGAGAGTTGTGATTGATTTTCTAATGAGGTTAGAACATTTCTTGCCAATCCAATAGGCTCATTTAGTCAATTAGTTGGGAAAATCTATTTATGATAGATTTTATAGCTGTATAGAGTTCCTAAGAGAAGAGTATTTAACTATTATTCTCATTTCTTCTCATGGTTTTGGAAAATATTTCCAAATAAAATAGGGATTAAATTGTAGTTAGGTATAGTGCATCATCTGTAGAACCGTGTTCAGTTAGAGAGGACAATCCATATTTTAGAGGATATGCTTCAAACATTCATCTTGTATTTCAATGAAGTATGGGATGATCATAGAGCCATGGTATAGTTTTCATACTATAATGGTTACTAGTCTTTGATTTATATGGCACTGTTCAAGGCTTTTTATGGTTGTTTGTGTCTTTCACCACTATATTGGCATTAGGTAGGTGTGGTGGTTGTTATCATGGTGAGTATAGTACAGGAGACCCCTGATTGGGTCTAGTTTATTCATAAGTGGTTTTTTATGAATCAGAGTAGAAAATGGCCATATGTCGGCCATATGATATTACCATTGAGTTCACCATGGGAGATTGGATTTTCTTATGGGTGTCATCTCAGTTGGGGCATTAACGATTACGAAAGCAAGAGAAGTTGTTACCATGTTTTATAGGACCATTTGAAATCATCGAGCATATTATAATAATGGACTTCCATTTGGATCTTTCTATAGGGTATTGAGGTATGCATAATGTGTTCCATGTGTCTTAGATTTAGAATTTCAAGCCTAATCCTATACCTAAGGTTAAAAATGAAGATGTTGAGTTGGAACCAAATGCATCATTTGTGGAGTGACCAGTATATATTTTTCATTGGAGAGAGAAAGGTTGAGTGGAATAAGGTACCACTTGTTCGAGTTATATGGAATCATGGGTGTATCTAAGAGGGGACTTAGGAGATGAAATTTGATGTACAGTCTTATCGGTCTAAGTTGTTTGAGTAGTATCACTAGAGACACTCCTCAAGGATGATAATTACTTATAGGAAGATATTTTAATGGCTTGTAAATTTTAGGTATATTATTCCTTACTTTTATCCCTTCTCTAAGTGTTTTTTAGTTATGATTTGCTTGGGTAAAGTCTCGAGTGATTTTTGAATGATTTTTGATGGTTTTAAAATAATTTGATGGGGTTAATGGTTTAACCATGGTTTGGGAAAACCATTTAGTTCTCACTCAGAAACCATGTGGCTTATTAAAGAGGGTAATTAGATGTCTCCTAGTTTAAACATAGTTAGAGATAATCATGTGACATTCCCCAAGAAACCAAAAAATTCATAATAGAGAAAAAATCACAGTTGGTTCATGGTTTACCAAAACATATAGCCAAATCGTGTAGGTTCCCTGAATATGTAGATATCCTCACATTGTTTCTATATGATTTAATAAATCATATGACTAAACTATGAATGGGAAATTAATTCATCAAAAAATTGGTATTTTAACCCAAAACCTCCCTAAAACCCTTAATTATTCCTCATACACCAAGGGTTATCAAAACTAGAGGCTCTATTGGCTATTATTGACAATCATTCTCCCTAAAAACTCTAATTCTATTTGATTAATAGTCTTTTCCCTATGATAATTCAATGAAATAAGTCATTATTCCTTTTTTATTTATGTTTATTCTAGATCTCCTCTCCTATTCTTAGAAGGAATAATAAATTCAAGCTATCATAGATAGTTATATTAATTTTATTGTGATATAATAAGTTATTCTTTATTTATAAATGGATATGTGGTTAGATCTATATAATTCTCATATCTCATCAATCAATTCTAGATTTTTTGTTTCTGGTGGTTCTCATTGAGAACTGTTAGTGTGCAGACTTGATCTGAGTAGAAATTTTTTTCATTGGGATTCAATTATATTTTGGTAGGAATTACTTACCATTTTATGTCCATTATATCAATATACATTTCTTGATTTTCCAATGATTTTGTGTGTACCATGAGAAACATTCATGATATGATTAGCATGTGGGTGTGTATGGCTATGAGACCATTTCTTGATATGATTCATATGTGTTTGTGGGTGTGGGTGGCTATAAGACCCTTTCTTGGTTGATATTGTAATGGCTTGGACCTCTTCGGCCCATTCCTTTGTCGAAAGAAGGTCAAGAAGTGTTCTGGAGGGTAAAATGGACTTTTCTCACACTTTTCATAATTTTGAAACTACACGCCGTGTAGTGTGAGTACACGTCGTGTACCCCCTCGTCGAGTATACCCTGTGTTGAAGGTCGTGTCCTTGCCATGTGAAATAAATGGGTACACGCTGTGTGTCCAATACTACACGTCGTGTAGTCCCTCCCCGCGTATGCGTTACCCTCAAGCCGTGTGTTGACCAGTCAAAGGTCGTGTGCCATGTTGGAGTCGTGTCCTTGCCATGTGAAATATATTGGTACATGCCATGTGTCCAATATTACACGTCGTGTAGTCCCTCCCTGCGTATGCATTACCCTCAAGCTGTGTGTTGACCAGTCAACGGCCGCATTCCGCGTTAAAGGCCATGTTGGAAGTCGCATGGAGACCGTGTGAAATGGACAAGTACATGCCATGTACCATAAATTACACGCCGTGTACTTTTGTTTTTATCACCTATAATAGGAGGGGTCCCCTCCTCCTTTTCAACTCACCCCTCTCCTCCTCTTTCCTCTGAGTAGAGCTCTCCCAAGAGACTCAAAGGCTCATCTTCTTCCATAACTTCTTCGTTCGAGCTCCGATTTACGATCTGTCAGCGGCCACGGGATCGAAACGACGAGGCGGAACTTCTGAGCTTGGATATTTTGTCTTTCCTTTGGCCTTTCCTTTCCAACTTCAACCCAAGGAGGTTTTTCCGGGACTCGACAGAAGTGACGGATGCCAAAAGACGTCTTCTAAAGTTGATCCAAGGGAGCATTGTGATCAGAACATGTTGAAGTAGGGATTTTTACCTTTGTCTCTCTAATTTGTACATCATGTGGGGTGGGTATCCTCTTGTTTCCATGAGAAACGGTTGAACCAATAAATAAAGATAATAACTGGCTTAAAGAACGTGGATAGGGAAAGTTGTTATGTTTATCTTTATTTATCCTATTGATAGGTTATGAATTTAATAGGCTTATGCCTACTGAAAATCACGGTCGTTGGGGGCCTTTGCTTGCACAATTAAATGTTGCTCTATCTTTTTATACTGTTTTGTGGGTGGAAAATTTGTGGAATGTGGAAATTGGTTAATCACGTAAAGTTGGCTGATTAAAATATGGAACCCTTGTGTGATCACCCCGGTTTAACAAAATGGAATAATGAACATGTGGGTTTTTTCTTGATTACGTGGTGAGGCTGAATCCTGGGTTGTTACAAATAGAACGGGCAGCAGGGCTACGATAAATGATGTTAAAGGGGAGATGATGTGGCACGAACCTTGTTTTGTGGGTTGTGGTGGATCGGGTGAGCAGCGGGGCTGTGATAAGTCGTATCAGGGGATGATGATGTGCGGTGTGGTTGTGGTTATGGTGGATGGCAGTGGGGCTGCAAGGATGGGTTGGAATGTGAACGGACTTTGGGTTGTGAATAATAAATAAAAGTGGGGGAGTTAATGAATGGTGGGGAATGGTAATGGAATGGGAATAATAATCAATGGGGTTGGTTGTCTAATAAGAAGGGACTTGGTTGTGTTGCTTGTGTTTTTCCTAACTTGATTTGTGGATGGCAGGGATATGTTTTACGAACGATCGATGTGGTTGGTTGTGGATAGTTGCCCAGTAATTAAGGAACTAATAAACTAATTCTGCTGAAATTTGAAAACCTAAATGGGGTTGTTGTTGTATGCATGCTTCAAGGTAGCAGTGTCGAGGCACGTGCTCAGTTTCTCTGTTTAGAATCCATAGGTTGGGCTGAGTGTTTGGTATATATATATATATATATATATATCTTTGTGTTTTGACGCACCCCACCCATGTTGAGCACTTAGTGCCGAACACTCCCATTTCATGGGAGAGGGTGTTTTCCCATAGTTACTAGCTCCTTCCTGCTCCTTCTTCCATAGGCTGTGATGGATTGAGGCAACCTTACACCCAAGACTCTTTGGGTAGGTTTCGATTGGGGTGGTTTTAGCCCAAGACTCTTCGGGAAGGTTTTACTGTTTCCCAAGAATCTTCGGGATGAGGCCCAGGTGTGTGCGGGCGGGAAGAGTGTGGTAGTGTTAGGACATTAGTTGTTAGGAAGAGCAGCTAACTAATGGGAAATGGTGTGGGGTACCCAATACTCTTGTTCTTATATACTACTACTACCTGTTGTGATTTTGTTTTTAGTGAGTGTGGCTGGTGAGGTTGGGTGGATATATTTCCCTACTAGGTTTCTTCTGTTGTTCTCACGGGACATTAGGATGTCTCCCCACCTGTGCATGAGAGCTTTAGGTTTCCCTACTAAGTATACTTGTATGCTCACCCTACGTTTACTTTTAGGTTTCCAGGAGGACTACCAGGGTCGTGCGGGGCCCTAATAGTCAGGATAGTTGGATTTGTTGCAGTTGTTGTACTCTTGTTTCTTTTTGTACTTTACTTTTGATCTTTCTTGTACATGTACCTTGTTTCAGAATTGTTTAAACATGCATGTGGGATTGGTTTGAGTTTATTTCTATACACTTTTTCTTTTCCTTTTTGGTGGTTGACTTGTCCTATTTCCCGATCTTAAAATAATAAAAGGGTAATGCCTCCCATATTGGTGAAAACTCATACCCTTGGTGCTAGTCGCCACTCCGGGGCCTACTGGAGGGGGACTCGGGGGGTCATTATCTCCCTTTCACCATTGCCAGCTCAGGAGGGGCATCTTTGGTGGGATGGGGTCATGATAGATATGCTTATTAATTTCAGTATTTCAGCATGTGTTTGGATTAATGTATGATTTCTTTATGTTTGATTTCAAGGTACTCAGTTAGTATTGCTTGATTAGTTTCCCCTTTAGAGGGGGGTTCTGGTATTGTGATTTGAAGGTGCTGATTTCACCTTTAGATATGTCTTATGGGAATGTGGTTTACTGCATAGCTGAAGATTAGGTCAAAATGTGTGATGTGGATTACCCCAGAGTTATAGATTGGGTAAACATGCGTTATTGTGGATTTATATATAGATTTATATTACATAGACATATGGTAATGTTTCTTTCCCTAGATCTATGGATTATGTAAACATTTGTAAATTATGCATTTTTCTTATATAAGGGGATAGAATTGTTCCTTAAAAGTAAAACATGGTAATTTTACATTTATATAAGTCTATCATGCCAATTTTTTGATGTTATGTTATGATCTATGTTGTGAAATGACTATCTCTAACACTTCATCTAGCTTGTTGTCTAAGTAAGTAGAGACAAGGTTCGGGGAAGCTTGGTTAGCAGACAATGACTCAACAATTGATTATTTACTTATGAATTTATTTCATTATCATGGAATACACATTTATATATTATTTAACCTATTTAAAGTATGTATTTGTGTTGTCCTTCTAGGTTTATACTCACACCATTCATAGGTATCTCGATGCACATGAAGATTTCATGGTTAGAGATCCATCTAAGGGAAAGGGCCCCTATTAGTGCAACTAAGTAGGTGGATCTTAGAGGATATGGGCTATGTTGGGATAGACATAAGATTATTTCTACAAAGTTTTAGTTTTTTTCTTCTATCTCGTACTTGGGTTGACCTACCACTTTTGGGGTCCATGATTTATCTTATATGACTTGTAATCCATTTTTATAGATTCTATTTTATTCGTGTTGCTTTCAATATATGTAGTTATTATTTATTTATTATTTCCTTGTGTTTTTTCATTGGATGGATATCAATACCAAGGGAATATTCTCCCCATTTTCAGATTTATTCCATCATCCCTAGTCGAAAACCTCTTATGTACGGGGAGGCGTGGATGAGGTCATGTGTCACTTCAACCCAAACTTGGTGATTCATTCGTGGAATTACATTAACCATTCATACTTTTATTTTCTATCAATTACTAATTTTATTGGTGTTAATATATTATTCATATCAAAAATATATCTTATATATTTATTTTATTTAAATAAAGAACATAAAAAAATTATAAATATATATATATATATAAGGATAAAATAAGCTTGTTAATTTTATCAATGCATTACTAAAAAACATTCTCTTTTAGTCAAGTACATGTTATAAATAACATACAACATTAATAGTTACATGGTTATATCATCCAAATTTCTAGTCACATTTCCCCTCAAGATCTCAATGTAAGATATAATAATAAGGTAATATTCTGTGCCAGTTGTGGGTGGTAATTTTTATCACATTGATATCATTGAAGTTTCCAAGATTTTGAACTTCTCTCGCATAGGATTTCTATCATACCGTAATTCTTGGAGATCATCTTGGGATTGGTATAGGTTAAACCCTAGCAAAGCTGACACCTTTCTATGATCAAGAAAATATGCTTTATAAAGGACACTTCTACTATGATATTTCATTTATTTTATTTTTGTTCATATATTTCATGATATATTTACTTCCTTTTATACCCACTAATTTATTGGATATATTATAATGATATAATTTAATAATTTTATTTTAAATTATCAAAAATTTGTTGTAGTTCGATGTTACGTGTGAAATAAGCTATCAAATATAATATTAATTTAAATAAATATATATATTCCAAAATATTGGGGTGTTACATTCCCCTCCCCCTAAATAAATTTCATCCTATCAGTTTTAATTATCACTCACTGAAAAAAATTGATACATATAAGAAATACATGACCTAAGATATAATTTCTAGAGAGATATAAACTTTAAAAATGTAGGAAATAGATCTTTTTCCCTTATAATAGGTCAATCATAATAGTGGTTTTTTCTCTGATAATTTGATTTAAACATACCTCATGATTAGGTATCATAAATCTTATAATAGAGGTAGTTTTATAAGAGAGATAGTAGTAATCCTTATAGTGATAGATGATCATAGGTTGGTTGCAAATGTGATTTTCCTTTTTTCAATTAATCTAGTTCCTATATGAAGATATAAAATCCATTTTTAAAATCACATTAAATAATCTAAAGGAAGGATTAATAAGACATGGTTGAACCATAATCCCATAAAACATTAAGTATATTCATACACCTCAAATATAATAATGATGCCACCAAGAATTATTTATAATTAAATATCTAATTGTCCTTGAAAACTAACATGATATAATACATTCATAAATCTAGAGTGAAGAACACCTAACTCCACTTAATTATTATTATCCACTTCAATAGTATTATTTTCATAGGCTTTCCATTTTTCCTCATGGTCTAAGATGTTGTTGGTGTTGATTGTCATCTTAATCCATTGTATTAATGAACTGGTTTCCATAGAGACTAAATACCTCACATATAAAACATAAAATTGATATTGGATCATTAGGAAGGAAATTATTTTTCCCATTGTGTTAATTTAATTCTTCCTATTTTTCTTGAATTTTATTGCATGATTTACTCCTTAACCAATAATAATAAATCTTCTCATTCCTTTGGGTTAATCCCCTAGGCGCCTCTTCTGACATTTTTATCATGAATGATGTTGAATCTTTTTTCCTCCATCATCTTCATAACATTAACTTCCATGAGACTTCATCCTTCTATTTTTGGGTGTGTTTGTAAACACAACTAAATCCAAATTGTTAATCATAATTATTAATAGATGGTTTTGTATAATCACAATATTTCTTACTCCATATCTTATCCAATTAGTTTTCTAGTTGGTACAATCTTTATATTATCCATGGAATCCATTATTAACTTGGTTTTTAAACCTTTATCCATTAATAAAACCAAATGTAGTTAATATGAGTAATGAATAATTAACATCATAAGATAATTATAATTAATGATCCTATGAAAAACTCAACCTCAAAATGTCTTACTCTTAAAGATATCACATTAGATTTTAGTTCAACCTAAATCACTCTACGCTCAATCAAGTTTTCTTTAGGTTATGATCTCTCATACTACTTAACTTAATTCCTTAACATAATAAATCCATCATAATGGCACATAAAGAGAATATTATTGAACAAAACATATACCCTGGGAGTTCCTATCTAGGTGTTCATTCTTAGTCTCACTCATCATTTACTACATGAATATTGAGTTAAAACTCAACTATCCTTTTTATGGGTGATTTCCAGTAGGTGCATATGTGTCACATCCATATCCACTTTTCAGTATCCATAGGGGGATGTAATTTCTAGTAAAACCACATAGTCAAAACCTCACCAAAATTTTAATATGTTATCCTACACCTCATAATTATCCTTTAGACTTATCCTTAGGGTTTTCAATAAATATATCTTATACTAATCCTCAAAAATAACAAAAATAATTAATCTCTTATTTAATACCAACTGAGGCACTCCAAACCCACACTCTCAAATCTAGTTATAAAAACACTTTATTTAAGCACTGTCTTTGATACAGATTTAAAGGAACCTATCTTTATTTTTAATTATTTACATATGTTAAACATTAGATATCTCAAATAGTCACATGATCCCAAGAATGGAAGTTTTAGTGTCTTTAAGGATCATATACAAAAGAATATTATTTTATGATACTTGTGAAAATTTCTCTATAATTGAGCTACAATAAACTCCATTATAAACTTCTCATAAATAACACTCATCTTCATAACCTAGTGAAAGAGAAACATAAGAAATTGGGAGATCACAAATGATCAGTAAGGGTAAACATAAGAGATAATAATTAAATATCATATATTAGAATAAGATGAGAATATGGGTATAATCAAGGTACATGGACATAACATAAGATTATTATACCAAAAAAATCATAGATCAAAAATCATGAGTCATGGAATAAGTCTTGTAATAACATAAGAGATGATTTAAAATAGTGTGGACACATTAGTCAATAAAAATGATCCATGAGAGAGTAACATTGAGATACCATATAAAAGTGGCACAAATGGAACCATAGGGAAACATCGCCTTCATGAGTCTCACACTTGAACCCACTCTTATGAGACAACAAAATTGTATCCATCATACATCACCATTATGAGTCCCACACTTGCACCCATGCTTACGAGACAACTTAATTGTTACCACATATACATATCATGATAGATATATGATTTTAACGAATCCATTGAAGGGTGATATAGGACCTCACATGTCATTCATTCATACTTAAATGTGACACTTGAAATCAATAATTCATTTATAAAGAACCCATGGAAATAATATGGTTTTAATATCCTTTTCAAATGAAATCACATAAAGAAATTATTTATAATTTCATCGATAATCATAACATGACAAATCCATGTAAAATAAATGGGTATCCAAATATATTTTGTGGCATTATAGATAAATACCCTTAAATTAATATGATGATTCATATTATATTTGCACCATATAGATAATATGTATATGGTTTAGTCAATAATTTCCCCAATAAATCAATGTATAGAATCTAGGTGAACACCCTTTAGTCAAATAAATAAAAAATATATTATTTAAAAATGAAAGGTGTAGGTAGATAAGCTATGCATATTCACAGTGGATGGTTAGGAAAGACAAGGGTGATGATATATCACTCCTCTGATATAAAATAAAATTTCATAATCCATATAGAGAAAAAATGTGGATGGTTTCATTTTAGGAATATCTTTTATCAAGTTTAAAATATTTCAAAATATGTTCATGTAGGTGAAAAAACTTTTTCATAGCATTAAAATAATCACTTTGGAAATAAGAAATATCCTAAAACATCTAAAAAAATCATTCAAAAAAAATTATAAAATTTGGAGGATTTAAATTTCTTTTAGAAACCAATAAATTGTAGATAAGAAGATTCATATGAAATAAAAAATGGATGAAATATGAGTTTATATGGAAAACATTAAAAATATATTCATTTAACACTTTGATGAAAATGAACCGTATGGTAAATGTTAAAATTTTATTTAAATTTTTTTAATGAAATTAAAAATATTGTAAAATGACCATTAACAATTATTTTGTCATATATAAGGACATTAAAAATTTATATAATGAATATGAACATGTAAAATAAGGTTCCTATCCAAAAAGAATGGATGGGATCAATTTCACTTATAAGAAACACTTTGGGTAAACTATAAGTCAAGTAGAAATGAAATTTTTATGGGAAATATAAAACCCCGTGAATAACCAAAGAAAGTGATGAGGGGTTTTATAAATAATAAAAAATCCCCATATATATTATCTCTCAAAAACAATCATTATTTGTAGATAAGATTGGAAACAAAACCTTTATGGTTTGAGTAACATTTTAATAAAAACCCTTTAAAGTGAGGGCATGAAATTGAACTTAAAATAACATGAATAAAATATAAATCATTATATAACATCTCAAATTGGTTGTGTATATACCATAAAAAACATGGATCAAAAAATTAAACGTGTCATGTGGATTTGAAAATGAGACAAAGAAACACTTACTTCAAGTATGAGTCCATTCTACGTGTGTGACCAAAATCTTAAATAATAAAATTAATTTTATTAAAATCTTTATTAAGAATATTTTCCATATATATTTAATTTTATTAAGTCTATTTATTATCATATGTTATTTATTTATTAAATATTTTATGCTTATGGGTGATACTTCATGTGGTCTGGTCGATTTCTCTGAAAATTCCTTGATATATTAACCATGGTAAAAAATATTGTAAAATAGATTCATAATGTTTATAATTTTAGATTTATGTTTATTTTATTATTATATTAGCACAAAAATTTATAAATTTTCTTATATTATCCTAAAATTAACTCAAATTAAGAAAAGTGACTTGATATGTAAATTTAAGGTAGTTAAGATTACTATGAGCAGTTATTATTAATATCACTTATATAATTTACAATATTAACTTTTAATAATAATAATAGTGTAATAAATAAATTTTTTTACATTAAATATATTTTTATTTTATTATATTATAGGTGGTAATTTAAAAAAATATGATGTTCTATGGATGTGGTAGTCTTCACGTTCACACGAACGACACTTTAATTTTCCATAAAATATGATGGGTAGAAAAAATAAATTAAAAATATTAATTAAAAATATTAATCATGTTATAAATATTATATTTATTCATTAAATAACTCTTTTGGATCATATATGAAAGTAAATAATGAAAAATCAAACATGTTGTTCATGGAGGTGGTAATTTTCATGTACGCATGATAACGTTTTTATTTTTCGAATAGTTTTGAAGTAAAGTAGCAAAGTGATATTCCATTAATATAATAACATTAAATCATACTAATAATACTAATTATATCATAAATTAATTTATTTAAATGTATTTGAGTGGTGTTATAGGAAGAAACAAATTAAGAGACATCGGTTGAGAACATTACCTCACCCTTTAAATGTTCTCCCTTTGGTAACACCTTAAGGATCCATTTCTTGGTATTTTGGAAAGATAAAGGATTATAGGACATGAGGATAGGTTTTATGAGATAATATTGAAGATTTTATTTAGATTTAATGATTTATAATTTCTTGATAGATGTGGTCGAAGTGATCCCCTTTTATAAGTGAAGAAAATGACACTTTCGAAAATACCCATCATTTTTTCAATTATGGCATGACACTATTCAAGGTTCAATAGTTAAAACGTGGGAAATAATTAATTTTAGGGTTAAATAAGTTTAATAAATACCCGTTCACTCATTTTCACATATTTTTTAAACATATTTCAAGTATTTTACCACTCATATTTTATATTTGACCATTTTGGTTTTTACCTTGGTAACTTATTTTTACCCTAATAATTTAAATTTTTTTAAAAAAATATAAGGTAACATGTATTAGAAAATATTGATATTATGAACCTAAATTTAATCTCTATATATTCTAATTAAATTTCAAAATAATATAAAATGAACTTTTAAATTAAAAAAATTGTATATAGAGAAAAACATGTTTTCAATATTAAGTGTTATTAATATTATATTACATAAATTACCATTTAAAAGAGTGATAATATACTTTAATACATGTTTAAAAATCATATTAAATCCACTATATAAAATAGTTCAGTTTAATTTACTAGATAAAAATTACAGAATATTAATAAAACAACCCTTTTATCATTATGATGGTCATTAACTTTAATCTTAGTAATCATACTTTTATGCCTAAAAATGAAATTGACCTTATTAAATAATATGAAAATATTAATATAAAATATGAAATCCATTATTTTAGATTTAATTTCTATAAGTTATGAAAAGTAATTCTTTTAATATAAGAGAATAAAAAATTATATTAAAATATTACATAACTTTCCAAAATGTTCAACATTGATTTTATAAATTCAATTTAGAATTTTCAAAGAATTATTTCACTCCATAAATAATTTTTTAATCCTGAAAAAATTAATATAGGTTTTTTAAGTTATAATTACTTCTTCATATAGTCATAAGTACTATGGTTTTAGAAAAAACGATATTTTCACTATTCACCTAAAAATAAACTATTTTACAAAAATCCAAAAAAATCATCCTAAGATAATATTAACATGTATGATCCAAAAATAAATTAATTTTTAAAATTAAAATTCTAAAATTTATAAATTTAAGGAATTAATTAGGTATTAGGTAGAACCCGAACCATAAAAATATTAATGAAAAGAAAAAGTTACAATGTTAAAAGATTGGTTTATAAAGTTGGGTGTGTGAGTTACCCCAAATGTCCAAGTCCATAAAAGGTTTTTAGAAAGAGGGTAGTATAAAATACCATTGTAATAAATTTTCTAAAATCACCTTTTTTGTGAATGCATCATCTACTTGATTATCCTCCCTGTAGACATGAGTCACATTCCACTTCATATTATCCATATCATCCAAATAAGAAATATATTCTTGGAGGAGCCTCTATGATACTCTCCTTGATCAATTCCATAAGGCTTCTGAATATATTGTTGAATCTAATTCAATCCATAAGTTATTACAGCTAAATTTCCTTATATATTTTATAGCATGGATCATTTCACAAATCTTGTCTTTATAGGTAGTCCCAATACTAAGATATTTGTAGAAACATCGCTTGACAAATCCTCAGTACATTTGGAAAAAACCACCACCACCTAAGAGACCAGATTCACCAAAATATATTCCATCAATATTTACTATAACCTAGCTTGGGATTAACTTAATCCATCTAATTGATTTCATGATAATAGGCTTCTTGATCTTTCCTAGAATACTGAGGATATAAAAATAGTAATATAAAAAACCATCTTTCATGTAGCATATTTGAATCTTGATTATTGTAATTCATTGTGCATCTTGATACCACCCACATGTAAAAAGGACTTTTAATTTTCAAATATGACTTCATTCCTTGTTTTCATATGAATGAAATAATAGTTACAGTATCAATGAGAATAAAATTGTGAATATTTTCACTAAATATAGATTTAGTGATATAATTATCAAATCCAACATCCCATTATCAAGACACATGATGTAGTTAAATATTTGCTAAATGTAACTCTATGTTATTATCACAAATGAAAAATGAACAAAAATATGGTTTTGAATTTTATATTTTATTCAGCACAAAGAGAAGGATGATGAAAATGGTATATAAGATATTTAAAGTTTTTTGTCTAGTGGTAGTGGATTTCTCCAAATCTTACAAATAATAAAACTATGGAAGGAGCAGCAAAAGGAATCCTAAATCTAGATAACTATTTTGGAATATTAAAGTTTTTTGAAAAATTTTTTATCTATCATCCTTTAGCAGGGAAATTTCCTATGAGGATAGAAAACAAGATCAGTATATCCGTGTTAATAAACTGGTATCTTTATACCTAATTTATCATCACTATAGGAAGAATATTTGTGCCAACTGTGAGTTTAGACCTGAGATCAACAATGGTCATCATATTCAAGTGTTTTGGTATGAAAAACTAGTTGTGTAGTGGGCTAGAAATCCATTGTACATTCCAATAATTGAGGATGGATTTCCTATTTTTGAACCATATCGGTCAATCCAATAAATACATATAAGAATATCTAATGGTAGACCACACTAATGAAATCATGTAATGAGGGTATTCTTTATCAATATTAGACATAAATCTCTCTCTAAGTAAGAATATAGTTTCAGTATTTAAGTTTAGAAGGTTCCAAGTAAATTTGTTGATGAGAGTCTTAATAAATTTATAGAGGTACTTAACTCCAAATCCCCCCATATCAACAAGATTGGTTCATTCCTTATAGAAAATAGAGAAAAGTTTCCTTTCATTGAAATATTTGGTCCATATGAATTTTTTGATCATTCTATGAATCTTTTTTATCATACTAACTGCAATGTCCTGGATTTTTTCGTGTATTATTTTAAATATTATATGGGATTATTTTGAGACTAGGCATAGAGACAACGTGTGATTCCCAGACCCAGTGTGCTCGGAATTAATGTTTGAAAAATATTAAACAATAAATAGAACATGTTAGTGGTTTTCCTGAAAAAGTAGAATAACTTCTAAATGGGTGCCCAGATCAGAAATATGAGAGCATCATTGCGTTCAGAGTAGTGATTTTACCCTAGTTGAAACCAAACATTGTACAAGGACCCGACCTTAAACATTACATAATCTTGAATTAAATGAATAATTCACATTGAAGATCTTTTCAGGTTTAGAGTTTTATAGAATTAGTCCATAACTATTACAATACAATCTTGAATATTACAAGTAGACACTACTACTCAATATCCATTTTTTTCATAAAATAAAAACTCTTAAAAAGAAACATGTCTAGTTCCATGTTTTAGATAGCATGACTTTTCCTTGATCCCATCCTTGACACTATTCATCTTCAAGTCATGTGGAAAACATTTCAAAAACATGGGATAAGTGTAAAAATATCGGTAAGGGATACACAAAGAAGGGAAACTATTATTTTTTCAAAACAAAAAGTAAACCATGAATACTTTATCATAAGTAATACTTTTAACCTTTATGAAGTAGTAAATATTCTTCACTGAATAAAAGATCATTACTTACCCTTTTGTAACCAAAATATTACCATAAAACCCATATTAATAACACATAACATATAAAGGTAACTTGGGACATAAACATACTTAAATGGAATAACCATACGGTCGACTTCCACACATATCACTAAATGGAATATCCATATGGCCGACTTCCATACCCAATGCATTGGAGGTTATAACGTAACCACCCGTCCTAGTTTTCACAGCACCACCCGTCATATGGTTTATCACATAACCACCCTTCAAATGTCCAAGTACCATTATAACACATAAAATATTTCAAATATAAACATTTCACTAATAAAATTTCATTTTCAATCACAAGAAGTAATTCCAAGATATTGAAATAATCAATCCATTTTCATAAACCATTTAAAAATATATTTTTGAATCAAAGTGTCCCATACCACTTTGAAGCTTTTAAATGAATTATCATTTGAAAACATTAATGTATATATAAATAAATCCAAAAACCCATTTTGAAAACATGGACATTAAGGAGAAATATTTAGAAGAATAAATCTTTAAAGCATTTAAAATGATATTTTAGTTAAAGAATTTTTCTAAAAAAAAGATAGAAATTTGAATACAAATAATTGAGGAATAAAATTTAATCAGAAATTTATAATATCATGAGAATAAATGGATTCATGATATAATATTTCAAAAGACTTTATATACACCATATAAGAGTGAATTGGTGCATAACAACAATAAAGTCTCAATGGAAATGTAAATTGAGATGAGATCCTTTATAAAGATGGTATCCCTAAATTAAGGATAAATAAATCAGATAATTATGTGTAAAAAATATAAATACACCCAATATAAGTGTATATTAAGTGTAAGAAAATCAGAGTTCATTCACACATATTCATAGGATGACATATTCAAGAAGTACAAGTTGAACCCAAAGAATTAAAATTGGGTTAAGAAGTTCCCTTGTAAAAATTTGACAGCCTAATGGCGTCACTTTTAAATTCAGAAAATTAGTTGATGAGATAAAAAATTTATCTCATCACTTGGACAAAACGTTTAAGTAATTAAGGATATCTAAGAACATATCCCAACATAATATGATATTAATTAAAAGACATAACAAAAGGAATTATTTTAAAAAGAGGGGGTGAAAGGTTCCCTTATCGATTTGGTAACTTTCAAAACATACGCCACATGAAATGAGGATCATAAAATGAAGATGTAAATACTCATAAATGAAAGTATATTACACAAATAGTACAATAATTAGCATTACATACACCACACAAAAGTAAATAGTGGAAAATATAGCATGAATCTCGCGGGAATAAAAAGTGATATGAAACCCTTTACCACGTTGTAATCAACTGAGTCATATGACCAAAATTAAATAACCACAAAATTAATCACAGAATACCATTAATATAATAAGAATAATGATAATATATATCAAATGTAAGTACACAATACACCACATGCAATGACTAAGTGACAAACAATGGAAATCTCATGGAATTAAAAGTGAGATAAGAAAATCCCTTATGAAAATTCAGCAGCCTAACGGTGCCACTTAAAACATAAAAAAATGGATTGATGAGATAAAATAGGGTCTATAATCATATGAAAATAAAAATTAAAGTAAGAGGAATATAAAAGAACATCCCCCAACATAATGAAGATGAGCTTAAAAGAAATGACATAAAGAGAGTACTTAAAAATAAAGAGAGAGGTAGGATCCCTTACCTCGTGTCAGACCTGACTCAATCATTCTTTAATATCCTGAATAATAAAATAAAGTTAATTTCTACTTTCTTAAGAACTTTTTTCAAGTTTATTATTCATTTTTATATCACTTATTACCATGTTATAAACATTATGTAATCATTTATGTTAATAATGTTCGTTTTGTTGATATTTGGTACTTGAGTCAAAAATAGACTTCTTATAATTACATGTTGTTCATGAGGTCAAATGTTCATTATATCCAGAATGATATTCATGATTTAGATATCATATATATCATATATATCCAGTATATACATGTATTTATAATAGTATATAACATTTAGAGGTAAGAAATGAAATGTACCATTCATGGAGACGGTAAGTCGTACGTACGCATGAACGCTACTTTCATTTCTATTTATTATTTTAATGGAATTAGAACACAATGATACATATGTATATTATAATTCTAGTATAATATCATATATAATATCATTAACTATATCCTTTATACATTCCACATAAGGCATTAACGAGTCACATCACTTTGAGGGGGCGGTAGTCCGCGCTTCCTCAAATGAGATTATCGTATTTACCCACTATGGAAACCATAAAGGCATGCTATAAAAGAAAAATACATAAGCATAAAGAAAACATAAACATAATATATATCATATATAAATACAGTTCCATCATAATTTCCACCATGAGAGGCGGTAGAAGATAATCGAACAATCATCGTTTCGTGAGGTGTTAGTTTTTCATCCATGGAAACATTAGGTTATTCATCCATTAGATGGAGGTGTGTGTAAGTGTAGTTCTAATCCTTATCATAACAACATCCTAGTATATTTAGGATACTGGTGTTGTTACAAAAGAAATAAATAAAAAGATTTTATGGGTTGGAGAAGTAAAATAAAAGAAAACAATTTAAGAGAAATCTTTACCTTTAATTTGGGTAACTCCCTTTGGTTTGAACCAAAAGGACTTCTTGAAGTGCCTTATGCCTAAGGTAAGGCTTCTAGGAGGAGTATAGTGATGTAGGGAGTGTAATTTTGTAGAGTTTGGACTAGCCAAATGGCTTGAGAGGTGTGAGGAATTGGTTAGAAGTGGTCTTCTTTTATAAGGGAGAGGAGGGGCTCTTTAGGAAAGTGTGAAATTATTATTTTATTATATAATGATATTCTGTTTCAAAAGGTCCAAAAATCATTAAGGTCGAAGATATGATGACTCATGGTCGAAATAAAATCATCCAATAGAAATTGGATAGTTTCTGGATAATATTTTAATCATTATAATCTTATTTATTTAAATGATTTATTAATGAGGTAAACACTACATCATTATTGTGTCATATATAATATAAATTATATGATGTCTAAAAATTATAAAAAAATAATATCATGTAGGAAATATTTTTATATTTATAAATAATATTTATAGTCAAAAATATGACTTATATAACACCATATAAAAATTAATTTACTAAAAGATATTTTCTTTTGTCATTTTTGCCTTTACTTGAGTTAATTAATCTAAATTGTCATTATCACTCCCAAGTGGCTCAATGGGGTCCCAAAATCAACCCAAAAATTCCCATGGTCGTTAATGACTCAACCAATAAGGTTTGGAAAAGTTTTAAGGTAATTTTGAATTATTATAATATTCTTTTAACCATGAATTCCCCTATTTACCTTTAACCGCGGTAAATAAAAGTCAAAAGTTACTATTCACCAAAAATTATTTTCATCTGAATGAACCACATTTTACTTCTTGATAACAACCATGTATTTAGGATTTTTGAAATTCAATTCACAGAAGTGGTAAAATTTCATTTAAATGAAAAGGTCAATTTTTTTAACTACCACTAAGTGGTTTCACTATTCATCAAAAATTGAAGTTTTTCATAAAAATACCAAAAATTCAGCCTAATCTATATTTGATATTCCGAATTCAAAAATTATGCCTATTTTTACAAATTCAAAACATATAAGTGGAATTAATTAATTTTAAAATTAATTCTCGTTATCAAAACAAATAGCGTGTTTTTAAGAAACAATAACTATCAAAAGATTGATACTTGTTTATGTTCAATTTTAAAGTGAAATTAATTCCAATGACCAACATTGGATTAAATGGTAATAATATATTTTAATTTCACTTTAAAACCAATTATAAAGATAATATAACCATATAAATAAATTATATTAAAAGTCACTTTTGAATTAAAATACAATATTTTTCACTATTCATTAAAAAATGAACTTTATCGGAAAAATTACAAAAATATAAGCAAAGTAAATTTTGATGTCCCCATTCTAAAGAAGGATTTTATTTGGTCATATAGAATGTATTAAAGTGACCGAAACTAGATTTAAAAAGGTTTCTCCATTAAAAGACGATAAATCGGTATTTTAATGTAAATTATGCTTAAAATTAGATTCATTCACATTTTAAGCCTCTAAATTTTACTGGATAAATGAAAATACATTTAACAAACATGTATAATCATATTTTAGTTAGTTTCATTCATTCCCTCCAATAAAATGGCTAGGAGTTAACTACCATTTAAAATAATAATATGTTATTAGTGTCCAACATAAGATTTCAAAGAAACTCGTTGTTGCGTATTGGGTACGCTATCGAACATAGTATCCCTTTTAAAGTAAAATTGATATTTAATTAAGAAATTAATAAATATGAAAAAGTCATATTCTTTATTTACCTGGGATGTTACATCCTTCCCCCCTTTTGGGAATTGTGTCCTCGCAATTTTAAAATTTGGGCTCGGAAACTTTATTGAAAGTCCCATATTGGAAAAAAGAGTCAGTAAAACTATCACTTTAAAAGAAATAAATAGAATTAAAATGGTCATCCGATTTAACCCATACTAAGATTCCATGAAAACATGGATATGGAGGAGAAAAAAAGGGTCAAGTTCTGATGGGAGTGATAAGAAACATGTTTAGGAGAAAGTTAACCACTAGAAAATCACAAACTTGTGATGGGTTAAACAGTCTTTGATTCCCCAGAAGGAAAAGTTAACAGACAAGATTTTTGTTTAAAGTTACTTTTCATTGAGGAATTTATTTGTGAGCTTAACCAAAACATAAGGAAATATACTTTTCATGTAGACATTAATCTTTTACTAGATTTCTAACACAAACTCATATTTTCTCCAAACGATGAATATTCAGGATGACTTTTTTTCACATTAAGAGCACTATAATCAAATTCGAGAGAATCACATAATCCAAAAAAGATGAAATATATATTTCCCATGTCCTTATACATTAACCAAAACCAAAATGGTTTGTGCAAGATCAGATAATCCCCAAAAAGGATAATCTTTTATAAAAAGAAAAACTACACTTAATCTCCAAAATTTGTCCAACAAAACCCAAAGTTCATCAAAGACCATTCAATAAATAGCTATCCATAAAATTCTTCAAAGTAATCCAAACTAATATTTAA
The DNA here is from genome assembly GCA_963277665.1 of Viscum album. Lineage (NCBI taxonomy): Eukaryota > Viridiplantae > Streptophyta > Magnoliopsida > Santalales > Viscaceae > Viscum > Viscum album. The sequence goes on along the minus strand of OY728133.1, from coordinate 1,325,452,344 downwards.
ACCCAAATCTCCGAAGGATTTAATCACATAGTCTTCCAAGATAAATCTTAACATTTATCTCCAAATAACATCAGTTACTCTTAAAGTCTCATATTGAAAAGTAATTAACCTAATCACATATCCTCCCTGATAGGTTAATCATTTCCATAGATAACCCAAAATCAACTTATTCCTGATTCAAAAGATCATATAACTAAAAATAATTATTCATACTAACCAGGGACTTAACGTAGTCCAGTGGTAGGCAATAAATACCAGTCTCACTTTGGTTGTGGGTTCGATTCTCACAGCTTCGTCCGACACAACGGGTTGTCACATGATTTGCATGTTGTCCCTTTTCAAAAACTACAAAATTTTATAACATTCCCAAAAAGAGATAAATTCATAAAAAATATCCCTAAAATATTTTTACCACAAAGGTTATCTAATAATTTCGTTCTGCATCCCAAATGTATTAACCTGTAATTGCCTCAAATTCAAGGATCATATAAACCCAAATGGTTCTTTATAACTATAAACACAAAATAAAAGATAATTATTCCTTAAATAAAATTTTCATATATCAAACATCAGGGTTACACATACTATAAAAAGTCTTCTAATTTAATCCTATAATCTGAAGAGCCTTAATACTTTTAAGCATTTCACCATCCGAAATTCCACCATAACTCTTGAATCCCTTATATGTTGACTTCTTACTCATTCAAAATTATTCATGATCCATTAACCATTCTTTACCAAATTATTCTAAAATAATTCTTTCCTACATACAAAAATCATGAATCATATCCTAAGATTCAATAATATAAAAACATATCTAAAGAATTAATCCATACCTTTCATTGGTCCTTATCAGTTTCTTCATCCTCAATTAGAATGGCATTAGGTGTTAGTAAACATATATTTTTATGATCCAAGTGATCTCATTCCTGAAACTTCTTCGTAGGGCATGTGTTTTCATAATGACCATGCACATCACATTTAAAACATTTAATTGATCCCTCAGAAAGGACTTCTTTCCCTTTCCTAGAGACAACTAGATGCTTCCTTTTTCCATGGAAGGTTCTTGCTTTATGACCTTCATTTCCACATCTATAACATCTTTCTGTCCCTTTGAAACATTTTACTAGGTGTTTATTTCCACATCTTTGACACATAGGTTTTTTAACACACTTACCTTTATGATTATTAGCTGAAATTACGTATGGTTTTGTTTCTCGCATATACAATACCTTATAAAGATCACTAAGATTCAGGTGGTCAATCATGACTCCAGATAGTTGGTTGAGAATAACCACAAGTGTTCTCATTTCAGATCCCATATCATTCAGTTGCTAGTTTATAAAATCTCATAGTTTTCTTCACATCCAATGTTACTTTGGTGCATGCTAGATCTAGCCATTTACTAAAACCAAAAAGTTCAATGTGAGTATATCAGTAAAATAATCATATAATATCTTATGAGGAGGGTAAATACTTATTCATGTTATCTTAAACTCATTCAAAATAACTAAGACTCTTTCTAATATTCTAACCATTATGGTTATGTCACTTATGCTTAGATAACACCCTAACCTCTAAAGTTATCTAAACCGACCTCTGATACCAATTATAAGGACCTGGCCTTAAACATTACATAATCTTGAATTAAATGAATAATTCACATTTTGGATCTTTTCAGGTTTAGAGTTTTAGATAATTAGGCTATAACTATTACATTACAATCTTGAATATTACAAGTAGACACTACTACTCAGTATCCATTTTTTCATAAAATAAAAACTCTTAAAAATAAACATGTCTAGTTCAATGTTTTAGATAGCATGACTTTTCCTTGATCCCATCCTTGACCCTATTCATCTTTAAGTCCAGTGGAAAACATTTCAAAAACTTGGGATGAGCGTAAAAAGCTTAGTAGGGGATACACAAAGAAGGAAAACTGTTAGTTTTTCAAAACAACAAGTAAACCATGAATACTTTATCATAAGTAATACTTTTCACCTTTATGAAGTAGTAAATACTCTTCACTGAATAAAAGATCATTAATTACACTTTTGTAACCAAAAGATTACCATAAAACCCATATTAATAACACATAACATATAAAGGTAACTTGGGACATAAACATACTTAAATGGAATAACCATACAGTCGACTTCCACACATATCACTAAATGGAATATCCATATGACCGACTTCTATACCCAATTCATTTGAGGTTATAACGTAACCACCCGTCCTAGTTTTCACAGCACCACCAGTCATATGCTTTATCACGTAACCACCCTTAAAATGTACAAGTACCATTATAACACATAAAATATTTCAAATATAAACATTTCACTAATAACATTTCATTTTCGATCACAAGAAGTAATTTCAAGATATTGAAATAATCTATCCATTTTCAAAAACCATTTAAAAAGATATTTTTTAATCAAAGTGTCCCATACCACTTTGAAGATTTTAAATGAATTATCATTTGAAAACATTAATGTCCATATAAATAAATCCTAAACCCCATTTTGAAAACATGTACATTAAGGATAAATCTTTAGAATAATAAATCTTTAAAGCATTTAAAATGATATTTTAGTTAAAGAGTTTTTCTAACAAAAAGAGAGACATTTGAATACAAATAATTGAGGAATAACATTTAATTAGAACTTTATAATATCATGAGAATAAAGGGATTCATGATATAATATTTCAAAGGACTGTATATACACCATATAAGAGTGAATTGGTGCATAACAACAATGAAGTCTCAATGTAAATGTAAATTGAGATGAGATCCTTTATAAAGATGGTATCCTTAAATTAAGGATTATTAAATCACATAATTATGTGTGAAAAATATAAATACGCCCAATATAAGTGTATATTAAGTTTAAAACAATCATATTTCATTCACACATATTCATAGGATTACATATTCAAGAAGTACAAGTTGAACTCAAAGAATTGAAATTGGTTTAAGAGGTTCCCTTGTAAAAATTCGACAGCCTAACGACGTCACTTTTAAATTCAGAAAATTAGTTGATGAGATAAAAAGGGTTTCTCATCACTTGGAAAAACCATTCAAGTAAATAAGGATATAGAATAACATATCCCAACATAATAAGATGTTAATTAAAAGACATAACAAAAGGAAGTCTTTTAAAAAGAGGAGGGTGAAAGGTTCCCTTACTGATTTGGTAACTTTCAAAACATGTGCCACATGAAAGAAGGTTCATAAAATGAAGATTTAAATACTCATAAATGAAAGTATATTACACAAATAGTACAATCATGGGCAGTACATACACCACACAAAAGTAAATAGTGGAAAATATAGCATGAATCTCACGGGAATAAAAAGTGAGATGAAACCCTTTACCACATTGTAATCAACTGAGTCATATGACCAATATTAAATAACCACCAAATTAATCACAGAATACCATGAATATAATGATAATAATTATAATATATATCAAATGTTAGTACACAATACACCATATGCAATGAATAAGTGGTGAACAATGGAAATCTCACAGAATTAAAAGTGAGATAAGAAAATCCCTTACGAAAATTCGGCAGCCTAACGGCGCCACTTAAAACATCCAAAAATGGATTGATGAGATCAAATAGGGTCTCTCATCATATGAAAATAAAAATTACAGTAAGAGGAATATAAAATAACATCCCCCAACATAAGAAAGATGAGCTTAAAAGGAATGACATAAAGAGAGTACTTAAAAAGAAAGAGAGAGGTAGGATCCCTTACCTCCTGTCAGACTTGACTCGATCGTTCTTTAATCTCCAGAATAATAAAATAAAGTTAATTTTACTTTCTTAAGAACTTTTTTTATGTTTATTATTCCTTTTTATATCACTTATTACCATGTTATAAACATTATGTAATCATTTATGTTAACAATGTTCGTTTTGTCGATATTTGGTACTTGAGTCAAAAATGGACTTCTTATAATTACGTGTTGTTCATGCTGTAAAACTTTCATTATATCCAGAATGATATTCATGATTTATATATCATATATATCATATATATCCATTATATACATGTATTTATAATAGTGCATAACATTTAGAGGTAAGAAATGAAATGTACCATTCATGGAGACGGTAAGCTGTACGTACGCATGAACGCTACTTTCATTTCTATTTCTTATTTTAATGGAATTAGAAAATAATGATACATAGGTATATTATAATTCCATTATAATATCATATATAATATCATTAACTATATCCTTTATAAATCCCACATAAGGCATTAACGAGTCACATCACTTTGAGGGGGCGGTAGTCCGCGCTTCCTCAAATGAGATTATCATATTTACACACTATAGAAACCATAAAGGCGTGATATAAAAGGAAAATACAGAAGCATAAATAAAACATAAACATAATATATATCATATATAAATACAGTTCCATCATAATGGCCACCGTGATAGGCGGTAGGAGATAATCGAACAATCATCGTTTCGTGAGGTGTTAGTTTTCCATCAACGGAAACATTATGTTCTTCATCCATTAGATGGAGGTGTGTGTAAGTGTAGTTATAATCCTTATCATAAAAACATCCTATTATATTAAGTATATTTTTTTTGTTACAAAAGAAAGAAATAAAAATAGTTTAGGGGTTGGAGAAGTAAAATAAAAGAAAACAATTTAAGAGAAATCGTTACCTTTAATTTGGGTAACTCCCTTTGGTTTGAACCAAAAGGACTTCTTGAAGTGCCGTCTGTCTAAGGTAAGGCTTCTAGGAGGAGTAGATGGATGTAGGGAGTGTAATTGGGTAGATTTTGGATGAGAAAAATGGCTTCAGAGGTGTGTGGAATTGGTTATAAGTGGTCTCCTTTTATAATGGAGAGGAGGGGCTCTTTAGGAAAGTATGAAAATATTATTTTATTATATAATGATATTCGGTTTCAAAAGGTCCAAAAATCATTAAGGTCGAAGATAAGATGACTCATGGTCGAAATAAAATCATCCAATAGGAATTGGATAGGTTTTGGATAATATTTTAATCATTATAATCTTATTTATTTAAATGATTTATTAATGAGGTAAACACTGCATCATTATTGTGTCATATATAATTTAAATTATTTGATGTCTAAAAATTATAAAAAAAAATACTATCATGTAGGAAATATTTTTTATCTTTCTAAGGAATATTTATAGTTGAAAATATGACTTATATAACAACGTATAAAAACTAATTTACTAAAAGATATTTGCTTTTGTCATTTTTGCCTTTACTTAAGTTAATTAATCTAAATTGTCATTATCACTCCCAAGTGGCTCAATGGGGTCCCAAAATAGACCTAAAGATTCCCATGGTCGTTAATGACTCAACCAATAAGGTTTGGACAAGTGTTAAGGTAATTTTGAATTATTATAATATTCTTTTAACCTTGAATTACCCTATTTACCTTTAACTGCGGTAAATAAAAGTCAAAAGTTACTATTCACCAAAAATTATTTTCATCTTAATGAACCAAATTTTACTTCTTGATAACAACCATGTATGTCGGATTTTTTAAATTCAATTCACAAAAGTGGTAAAATTTCATTTAAATGAAAAAGTCCGTTTTTTTTAACTACCACTAAGCGGTTTCACTATTCATCAAAAATTGAAGTTTTTCAGAAAAATACCAAAAATTCCGCCTAAGATATATTTGATATTCCGAATTCAAAAATGATGTCTATTTTTCCAAATTCAAAAAATAGAAGTAGCATTAATTAATTTTAAAACTAATTCCCGTTATCCAAATAAATAGCGTGTTTTTAAGAAACAATAACTATCAAAAGATTGATACTTGTTTATGTCCAATTTTAAAGTAAAATTAATTCTAATAACAAATATTGGATTAAACGGTAAAAATATATTTTAATTTCACTTTAAAACCAATTATAAAGACAATCTAACCATATAAATAAATTATATTAAAAGGTACTTTTGAATTAAAATACAATATTTTTCACTAATCATTAAAAAATGAACTTTATCAGAAAAATTCCAAAAATTTACACAAAGTAAATTTTGATGTCCCCATTATAAAGAAGAATTTTATTTGGTCATATATAATTTATTAAAGTGACCAAAACTAGATTTAAAAATGTTTCTCCATTAAAAGGCGATAAATCGTCCTTTTAATGTAAATTATGCTTAAAATTAGATTCATTCACGTTTTAAGCCTCTAACTTTTATTGGATAAATGAAAATACATTTAACAAACATGTATAATCATATTGTAGTTAGTTTATTTCATTCCTGCCAATACAATGGCTATAAGTTAACTACCGTTTAAAATAATAATATATTATTATTGTCCAATGTAAAATTTCAAAGAAACCCGTTGTCGCGTATCGGGTACGCTATCGAACATAGAAACCCTTTTAAAGTAAAATTAATATTTAATTAAAAAATTAATAAATATTAAAAAGTCATGTTCTTTATTTACCTGGGATGTTACACATTGTCTGGTGAGGGTTGACTGTGAAAAGTAGTTTTCGGACGAAACGGGAGTAAAAATATTTTAATAAAAATATTTTTTATTCGACGTAGTGATTTTGTTGTTTTTAAAATATTATAAAGATTCTAGGGTTATCACAATAACCCTAGGATTGATATGAGACACTAGATAGAGAGAACCTCTAGAGTATCCATCTGACAAACAACAAACGGAACTTGGATCGAAGATCGACGGATTGACACAAACTCGAATTCGGTGGATGAGGGATCAATGAAGGATAACGACTCATCTTCACTCTCCATCAATGATCATTCCAACTTTAGGTAGGGTGTTGTTTTCTTTGTGATTTTTTCCATTCATGAATTCAATGATGAACACAGAGAAAACCACGAATAGGTTTATCCACAGTTCGATCATTCTTGTGGGATGGATAATTGTTGTGGGGTTTAAATGGGAGATATATCTTTGCGATTATCCTTATCTTTGTTCTTCGTTCTTAGTTTTAATGAGAACGGATTGAGTAAAACATGAAAAAAGGTTGAGGTTTGTTCCTCTAGGTGTTTTTGTGCTTCTCCCCTCCCCAATTCTTGTAATTATTCATCATTGGACCCTCGTGGTCGCAGCTCGGCTTTCCAGGAGGCTACGAATGCGATTGGACCTCTAGAGTGATTGAAAGATGAATCATAGCCCAAGTCAGTGTATATTATGACCTAAGGATTGCAGAATTGGATCTTTTTTCAAAAATAGAGCAACGGATCGAGAACAGTAACCCGCAAAGGTAGGGATTCTAGTAATGGCGATCGGCGGCGCATGGAGGCATGACGTGCTAGCACCACGTGGGAGGAAGCTTAGACGTGTGGAGTGTGGCTCAGCCATGGAGGCTACCCGTGGTGACGACAAGGTCGCGGGGCACATGAGGAATTCGGGGGAATGCAGACATAGCGGAGTGACTGCATTGAATGCGGTAGACTGACCACGTTGAATGTGGTGGTGCCTCATTGACCAAGGAGGCATGTTGTTGGGGAAGACCACATGTAGTGGACAAGTCATCCCACATGAATGTGGGCCAAACTAGGAGAAGACAAGGCCACACCAGGTGGTCTAGTGGGATGAGTCATGCAACCTAGTGGGCCAGACCGAGCCCAATAGGCCAGGACAGACTGGACCTAGCAAGCCGGGTTGGGTTAGGTCGACCAAACCGAGTTGAGTAGGGTCGAATGGGCCATCCAGGTCCGGTGGGTTGGGTTGGACCTTTTCACAAAAACAACCATATATTTTAAATCGTATATTTGTTTGATGAGTCATGTGCGACATTGGGACCCTTAAGAATAGATGTTATTTTTGAGGTATTATAAGTGGGTTTTGTTGAATTTATCATACGACCTAATGGATTTAGGAGTATGTTCTCTTGGAACGATCATGGTATGAGAGGAATCTTGTGGTTGATTGTGACTTTGAGATTATTTTAATTTCTAAGACTACGTGAATTACCAAGACTACATGTATTACCTAGACTACGTGTCTTATTGAGACTAAATGTCTTATCGGAGATGAGTGTATCATCAGGACTACGTATCTTATTGATACTGAGTGTTTTGTGGATTAGGTCAGATGATCCTATTTTTCATACTACTGACTTATACCTGTGTGAGATGATTGTACTATTTATTTTTGGTATACTTCATGTATTTCTAAGTGGTATTACTTTGTGGCTTCATGGTATCCTATTGAGTATTATTTTACTCACCCCTACACGGGATTTTCCCGCATGTGTCTTGACTTTTGAAAACGGTCGACACTTTGATAGAGTCCTAGGTAGACCAAGACCAGGTGGTTCTTAGATAGACCAGACATTAAAGGTGTGCTCCTACGGCTTCAGACTGCTATCTAGTACCTTTCCCTTCATGTAGTATTTTCTGTGGATGAGATTTAGGAACTTGTGAATTGGTTTTTACAGACTCTTTTTCAGTGGCCTTATATTCTAGACTTGTTTACATTCCAATTCATACTCTTTGGTTGGTATCTTAGTGTATGAATTCATTGTTTACTTAGTGTTTTTATGTTTTAGTATTTTGGCCTTGGAGATGTGTGTGTGTGTACAGGTACTTAGGAAAATGCCTCTTATTTTTGGTATATGCCTACTTGATGCTAGTCACCATCCCTTAGCCTATTAGAGGAATTCTTGGGGTAGTCACTACATGGGCCCCTCTAGGATGAGTCATGAAGGAGTGGTATCATAGGAGGTCGGTTATACTTAATGATCGGGAGTCTATGAGGTTGGTTTAGCGCAACAATGTTAAGTGTTTTGAGTTTGGATTTTAGGAAAGGGATTCCAGTGTTGGTGTCGCAGCTGATGTATCCATACATTGTGAGTCTAAACACCTTCTTTTTGACTTGGTCTATGGAAATACTAGTTGAAAGGAAAATAATGGTGCATGGATCATATAGGATTTGGATGTGTTCTCATGTCCTTATTGAGTCATCTCACCAGGTATAATCTATTGATCATGGTAAATCTTGTACTATTTTAGGATTCTTCTATGCAAACATCCATCCAAGATTCGATTTCATGGTCATGAGGATGATCCACTTAGTGAAAAGGCATCGGTAAAGGGGCATGTATCGTAGAAATCACCTTTGGGTGGTTTACCAGCGATACCATCACCCGTCAAGTAGCAGCTACTACCAGCACTATTGAATGAGGATGCACGCATACTAAGTGTTTTTCATGAGTCCTAGAGGTAATGACCTCCCAGGTTTTCGGGTGATCCATACCCCCAAATAGATGTGGATTTTCTAGAGGCAATTACCTTTGTCTTCTGCCTTGTGAGGATGCCTTCCAACCAGATGACAACCCTAGTTGCGAGTCTTCTTCAGGGCTCTGTGGGGAGATGGTGGAGATTAATGACCCATAAACATGATTAGGTGACTCTCTCTTGGGTAGACTTCGAGTGTCTCTTCAGATATTATTTCTTTCCAGATATTTTGTGATCAGGGAGAAAAAGGTATCTCCTACATCTGGAGCAAGGTAGTTATACTGTGGAGAAGTACTCGGTGAGGTTTACTGATCTTTCATACTAATACACAGATATGGTATGAGACTCATTCTTCAAAGATTGGACCTTATATAAGGGATTATTTTAGGGTATTATGGAATTAATTATATCCATTACCATTCCTACATATGCTAGGGTACTGGAGATAGCTCTATTAGTAGAGATATTTCTAGTAGATCAGACGCCAGCAGTGGGAGCTACCATTGAGAACCAGGTAGCTGAGTCTTAGGTGGTAGGTAGATTACAATATTCGTAGGGACCCAAGTGGGTCAGGCACTCCAAGAGATGACCCCAGGACACCGGATCAATAGTGTAGGGCTCTTAGGGTAGAGCGAGTTATCTAAAGGACATGTTGTGTTACTCATACGGTGGTCGGGGACATCTAACTCGAGATTTACCAAACCATTGTATGACCAACCAAGAGAAGGTCAAGGGACCACCAAGACAAAGGATGGGGAAATATAAGGATGGTATGCAGGGTGGAAGATATAGTAAAGGATCAGGCAAGGAATAATGAGGCGGGTGGAGGTTTGATGTATTACGACCACCACCCCCTAGGTGGTCCACGATAGGATCAGGGAGCTAGCGGAAAGGGATGAGGAAAACTTCGAGTGATAGAGGCTTAAGACCTCGAGAATCCAGGGATTATTAGAGGTACAATCTATTTCTTTTACACCTTATCTATAGTTTTGATATACATGGTCTCTATTCATGGTTTTCTTTCCACGACCCTTATTTGAGACTCGAAGATTCTAGGGGAACTGTTGACTCGACCCTTATGTTTAGATACTTCTATGGGAGTGGATTTTATGATCTCACACTGGTTTTGAAATTTATACCTTACTCTTGGAGGTGAGAGTTTCAGTTGAGATATATTTTTAGTGGCATCGAGGCCTTATGACATAATTCTCAGTATGGACTAGTTATCCACAATCCATACTCAGATTGACTATTTTAGGCACAGAGTGTGATGTTTACTTAGTTATGGGGCCAGGTTTCCCATTTTCAGTGAAAATGAATTCCAGGAAGCAAAGTATGGACTCACACATAAGAGGGTGTGGTCGATCACTCATCATTTGGCGAGCCTGACCCTCAACATAGTGGACGATATGATTCCTTAGTCTCCTACAATGGTTAATAAGTAGGAGGAAATATTTCCTAGGGATGTTCCAGGATTACCTCCCCATAGGGAGGTAGACTAATTCATTGATCTATAACCCAATACGGCACCGATATCTATACCTTAATATTGTATGGATCCCATAAAGCTTAATGAGTTGAGGGTAAGTTTGGAGGACTTGAAGATGAAGGGCTTTGTGACACCCAATTTTTCACTCTGGGTGGCCCTAGTTTTGTTTTCCAAGAAGGGAGATAGGATATTGAGATTATGTGTGGACTTATGGTTCCTGGACCAGGTGACCATGAAGAATAAGTATCCACTACCGATGATTGATAGCCTCTTCGATCAGTTGAATGGAGCGAGGTGGTTCTTGAATATTTACCTTAGATTGGGATATCACAAACTTTGAGTATGGGATGAAGATATACCAAAGACAACCTTAAGATGTTGATATGGACACTATGAGTACTTGGTGATACAATTTGGTGTGGCTAATTCCCCAGTAGTTTTCATGGGACTCATGAACAGGATCTTCCAACCTTTCGTCTTCATTGATGACATCCTAGTGTACTCGGCGTCTAAGGAGGAGCACACAATACACTTGAATATGGTCCCATACATACTCCAAGAGCACCATATTTATAGGAATCTCTAAAAGTGTCAGTTTTGGATTCAAGAGGTCCATTTTCTGGGACATATCATTTCATAGGCTGGGGGTGCAGTGGATCTGGTGAAGATAGAGGTAGTGCTTTCATGGGAACCACCTAAAAGTGTTACTGAGGTGTGGAGTTTCCTTGGTTTGGATGAGTACTATCAGAGTTTTGTACATAAAGTTTCCAAGGTAGCAGCATCCTCTAAAGATTTGACACAAAAGGGACAACCTTTTATGTGGATTGATAAGTGAAAGGAGAGTTTTTAGCAGCTGAGGTATATATTGATGAGTGCTCCTATCTTGAGATTGCTAGAGGAGGGTGTAGAATACATGGTGTTCTGTGATGCATCAGGAACTAAACCTATTTTTGTCCTGATTTAGGGTCAATTAGTGATTGCCTATGGTTCATGATAGTTGATACCACATGAGAAGAACTACATGACCCATGATCTTGAGTTGGCAGTGGTATTCTTTGCATTTAAGATGTGGCAACGCTACCTTATGGGCGAGCAGTTTATCATCTACTCTGACCACAAGAGTCTCGTGTATATCTTCTCTTAGATGGATATGAACTTGAGATAGAGGTGATCACTATAGTTCCTCCAATAATATGACTTTTAGATTATCTATACTCCTAGGAAGGAGAATGTGGTGGCAGATGCTCTCAGTAGGAGTTCGAGTTCGCAGCTACTGGATGAGGCATCAGAGCAGTTGGCCTCATTACAGATATCTTTTATGGATGGAAATGGAGTATCTTACCTCTAGTCTATGGTTTTTACCCCTCCACTCTTACAGTGAGTTAGGGAGGCACAACTCGGAGACAACGATTGTGAGACTTTACATGATCAGATGTCCACAGGGTATGCCCCTTATGGATATTTGAAAGTTGGGGAGCACATAATTCTTTTTATAGAATGCACAGTAGTACCATTAGAGTTATGATATGAGGTTTTGAGGGAGTTCTATACATCCCCTTTTTTGGCATATCTATGTGTGGGGAAGATGTACTAGAAGATCTGATGTCGGTTCTAGTGGTCAGGAATAAAGTAGGGAGTTGTAGAATTTGTCTCTCGATGCCTCACTTGTCAACAAGTAAAGGCTAAGTACTAGGTTCTAGTGGGTTTAGCTCAACCCCTTTAAGTTCCAGAGTGGAATTGGGATGGGATATAAATGGATTTCATGATAGTTTTACCACATGCATCCAGGGCACATGATACCATCTGGGTGATTGTTGACCAGCTCACCAAGTTGGCCCACTTCCTACCAATTTGGGAGCAGAGTTCGATAGAGATATTGGGATGCCTCTACATGCAGGAGATAGTTCAACTACATGAAGTTCCATCAATGATAGTATCAGACTTTGATGATCTCTTTACATCCTATTTTTATAAGTTATTTTCGGAGGTGTTTGGGACTCAACTTCACTTGAGTAGAACATTTCACCCATAGATGAACGGCCAAACTGAGTGGACCATATAGGTTCTATAAGACATGTTGCGTGCTTGCATCCTAGATTTTGGCTATATTTGGGAGTATCACCAACCTATGGTGGAGTATACGTACAACAATAGATACCATTACACTATTGGTATGGCACTATTCGAGGCCTTGTACGGGCAACCCTACAGGTCACCACTTTGCTGGATGGACCTAGGGGATTCAGCACTCATGGGCCTAGAGTTGGTGCAGGTGACTATAGAGAAGGTATAGGTCATCTAGGAGCATATAAAGACTACACAAAGCCATTAAAAGTATTATTATTACTGGTGATGGAGTAATTTGGAGTTCGATGAGGGAGACCATGTCTTCCTTTGGGTCTCTCCTCGACATGGGTTGCAGAGATTTGGTTGGGGCGGAAAGTTATCTCTGAGGTTTATCATCCCTCTTCAGATACTGCATAGAGTTCGCGAGGTGGTATACTGCATAGCTCTACCACCACTGTTGTACTGAGTACATGATGTATTCCACATTCCACAGATGAGGAGGTGTGTGCATGACCTTTATCACGTCATCAACTAGGGAGAGTTGGACATTGAGTATGGGTCAACTTTTGCGAAGTACCCAATGGAGATCAAGGATCAGCATGAAATTATCCTTCAGGGGTGAGCGATTACCTTAGTTCATGTTCGATGGTATCATGGGAATCTTTTTTAGAGCACATGGGAGTGAGAGGCTCAGATTTGTGTGCAGTACCCACATATTTTTAAGTAGTTTTTTTTTTGAATTTTGGGGACGTAAAGACCTAAGTTGGGCAGAATGTAGTGTCCTAGATTTTTCCATGTGTTATTTTAAATATTATATGTGATTATTTCAAGACCAAGTGTAGAGATGGCATGTGATTCTGAGTCTTGGTTCTAAAAAATAAATGTTTGAAAAATATAAAACTTTAAATAGCATGTGTGAGTGGTTTTCAGGAAAAAGTGAAATAACTTCTAAATGGGTTCTCGGATCATAAATCTAAGAGCACTATTGCATTTAGAGTAGAAATTTTACCCTAGGCCTGACCTAACATTGGCTAGCGTGGGTCGACTGTGAAAAGTATATTTCAGACATAAAGGGAATAAAAATATTTTAATAAAAATATTTTTAATTCAACATAGTGATTTCCTTTTTTTAAAGGATTTCTAGGATTAAATGGTTATTACAATAACCCTGGAATTCCTATAAGACACTAGAGAGAGAAAAAATCTACAAGATCCATCCAAAAAATGACAAACATAATGTGGATTAAAGATCAATACAACCTAAAATTCATTGGATCAAGGATCAACGAACGATGACATCACAACTTCTCTCTCCATCAACGATCATTCCAACCTGAGGTAGGGAGTTTTTTCTTCATGATTTTCTTGTTCTTGAATTCAATGATGAATGTGGACCAACCCATTAATAGGTTGATCTACAGTTTTATCGATCTTAAGGGATGGATAATTTTTGTAGGGTTTAAAGTGGAGATATATATTTGGTATTATCCTTATATTTGTTCTTTATTATAATGATGATGTATCAAGGAAAACACGAATAAAGTTTGAGGTTTTTTCCTCCATACATTTTTGTGCTTATCCCCTCCCCTTTTCTTGGCGTTCTTTATCATTGGACCCTCATGGTCACGACTCAACTTTCTGGGAGGTTCTGAATGTGATCAGACCCCTAGAGTGATGTAAAGATGAATCAGATCCCAAGGAAGTGTATATTCTGACCTGAGTATTATGAAACTGGATCCTTTTCGAAAAAAAGAGCAATAGAGTGAGAATAGCATCCCACGTAGTTAGGGGTGTCAGTGGTCGGCATGAGTGTCAATGTTGCGTGGGAGGTGGCTCAGCCACGTGGAGTGCAGCTCGGCAGTGGAGGCTGCCTGTGGCAGTGGAGAGGCTGGGAGGCGTGTGGGGCACATGAGGGCGCATGGATGCGGTGGACCAACTACGTTGAATGCAGTGGATCTGTGTTGACCAAGGAATCACATGGTTGGGGTAGACTGTGTGTGACGGACAAGTCGGCCCATGTGAATGTGGTATAAACTAGGAGGAGTCAAGCCACATCAGGAGGATCCGGACCATTCCAGGAAACCCAATGGGCTAGATTGGACCAGGTTGGGTCTGTCAGGTCGGGTTGGACCCGGGTCGGACCTTTTCACAAAAACGTCCATATATTTCAAACTGTACATCCGTTTTACAATTTTTCTATAGAATTTCAACCCTTGAGACAATATGTTATTTTTGAGGTATCCTAAGTGGGTTTTTATGGAAGTATGCATATGAGATAATGGATTGAGGAGTGGGTTCTCTCGGAATGAGGGCACTACGAACAGAATCATATAGCCGGTTGTGACTTTGAGACTATGTGACTTTTGTGAATACGTGACTTTATGAGACTATGTGACTTATCGAGACTACATTTCTTACTGATACTAAGTGTCTTACCGAGACTATGTGTCTTACTGAGACTACATGTCTTATCGGGGTTGAGTGTCTCATTGGGTCTACATGTCTTATTGGTACTAGGTGTTTTGTGGATTACATCTGATGATCTTGTTTTGTGTACTATAGATGTATACCTGTGTGAATTTTTTGTGCTATTTATTTGTGGTATAATTCATGTATTTCTTAGTGGAATTAATTTTTGGTTTTGAGGTTTCATATTGATTGTTGTTTTACTCACCCCTTCAGAGGCTTTGCATGCACGTGTTGTTCCTTGTTCTGATGGTTGATGCTTTAATGAAGTCCTGGGTGGAATAGGACTAGGTGGTGCTAAGAGAGAGCAGATAGTCGAGGTGTGATCCTACAGCTTCAAACAGTTTTCCAATACCTTTCCCTTCAGGTAAGGTTTTCTGCGGATGAGTTTTAGAAACTTGTACATTCACTTTTATAGACTCTTTCTTTTATTGGGATTGTATTCTAGCCTTTTTTACTTTCCAGTTTTATACTGTTATACTATGTGGTTGGTATCTTAGTGTATGAATTCATTATTTACTTAGTGTTTTTATGTTTCATCATTTTGGGCTTGGAGATGTGTGCATGTGTACTTGTACATAGGCAAATGACTCCCATTTATGGGATATAACTACTCGGTGCTACTCACCATCCCCTGGCCTATTGAAGGTGGGTTTGGGGTAGTCACGGTATGGGACCCTCTAGAATGGGTCTTGAAACTAACAAACCATTTATATATTGATAATTTCAAAATAAATGGATGTTATAATATAATTTACCAATCAAAACTACCCATTTCACCATTTGGAAAAACACCTTCGATGAGATATTCTCTAAATATCACTTCTTGAATTTTCCAATGAATAATAAAATTTCAAGGTAATAAAATGGAAGGGATCCATTCTTAACTCCCAAAAAACTAGCCACTTTATGTTCTTGGACACATAGATTCCTTTTCCAAAAACAATGAAATATTTGTTCTAATTTATTACCTAACCATAAATATATTGATATTCGATGAGGGTAAATATAATTTTGTAAAGATTCTTTATTGAGGATTCACCAAGGATGATTGTGTCATTAGTATAAAATAGATGTGATGGTGAAACCAAGTTCTCCCAACATTAATTTTATTTTAGTGGCTTGCTTAAACCAGACCAACAATATATCTACTAAGATAGTCCTAAGCAATGGAAAAAATAATACTTGAGAGGGGGTATCCCTGTATCACCCCTTATGTGAATCCAAAAAAACCTCTAGGATATCTATTTATAATAATTTATCGCTAAGAAATCTGGATAATAATTTTTATCATTCTAATGAGAAAATTGGAGAAACTATATTTTTTAATAATTTCAAAGACAAAGTTCCACTTAACAGAGTAAAAGTCCTTTGAGATGTAAATCTTAAGAGAAAAGTTCCCATGTAGTTCATTTTCTTAAGAATATTAAGGCACTTTGAGGCAGTCAAAATAAAATTCTGAATACCTCATCCCTTTATAAATCCAAATTGACTCGGAGTAATAAAATCTCCAATCACTTTTCTAATTCTGTTGTCTAGGATATTATTAATGATCTTAGTAAGAGTGTTACCCATTCCCATTCATCTAAAATCTCTAATATAAATATAATTCTCTTTCTTGGGGATTAAGGAAATGAAGTGAGAATTAGTTACATAGTTCATAAAGGTAGAGAATAAAAACTCATTGAAAATATTGATCACATCATGCTAAGTAATTTCATAATAAAATATATAAAACTTATAAGTTAATCCATTAGGACCAATTTAACTTTCAATATTCAAGGGAAAATTGGCAGTCTTTATTTCCAACCTAGTTGGATTCATAGTCAGTCATAAGTTATGACTGTCATTAATAGAATAATGGAAGTTATTAATGAGTTATGGGATCGAATTTTAAACATCATCACAATATATATTCCCAAAATTTTCAAAATTAGCATTGGATATGTCATCTTCAAAGGTAAATAAACAATCATTAACACATATGACATTAAGACCTTTCCTTACCTTCTTCACTTTAATGAGGAAATAAAAAAATTATATTATTTATGTCCCCACACTACATCTATTTTTTATTCAAATAGTTTCTCATAATACTTTCTTTTTTATACAAGAATTAATATAGTTTAGAATAGATTTTAATTTCTTTATGAAGTGGTTTATTTGGTTTTTGATTGGGAATCTATAAAACATTCAAATCTCCCTCCACAACTTTGATCTCATTGTCTATATAGAAAATGATGCCTTAATCCATCCCTTCAAAATATATTTGACTCTCCTAAGATTAAAAACTAAATATTGTATTGATTTTTCATGGAGATTAGTTTCCCACCCAACAACAACAATATATCTAAACCCATGAATGGTGATCCATGCATTGTTAAACTTAAAGGGTAGGGGAAAGATCCTAATGGAATTCTTATGAAAATTCACCATCAAAGGCTTGTGATGATATTTATATCTAGGAAGGGTGAAACTAGATATGTCCATATTCAAGAAAATTTCCTTCATATATAAGAAACATATATCCAACTTACTTTCTTGTTTCCCATTAACAGTGTACCTTTCCAATGTAAGATCATATTCACATAAAGATACCTCCATAATATTACAAGAGTAAATATAATATTCAAACTCACAAGAAACACTAATGTTGAAATTTTGCCCAATTTTTATTTAGGCTTGAGTACTTTGTTGAAATCTCCAATAATAACCTAATGTTAATCAGCTTGGTATTAAACCATTATCATTTTTTTAATGATCCCTTATTTTAACATATGATGTAGAGGCATAAATAAAGGATTTAGGAATTTATATTTTTAAAATATTAATAATTATTAATTTTACTCCCTGTAAATTACTAATTATATTGGTTTTAATATATTATTCCTTTCAATTATATATATTATTCATTTAATTTCTTTAAATAAATTGCATATAAATCCAATTTTAAAATAAAAAATTTAAGAATAAAATATTCTTATTAATTTTATCAATACATTTGTAAATAAAATTTATTTTTATATAAAATACATGTGACAAATAACCTAATACATTAGTAGTTACATGATTATATCATCATAATTTCTAGTTACATAGCCTCTCAAGATCTATAGATAAGATATAAGCATATGGGAAACTATAGTGGTAGTTGTGGGTGGGGTTTTTGTTAGCATGGATCTTGTGGAAATTTCCATGAGGTTTAAATTCACTCACATATAATTTCAATCATATTTTAATTATTGGATTTTATATTGGAATTGGTTTAGATAAAACTAGAGTGAATTTACTACATATCCAAGATTGTATAAATGAGTTTTATAAGGGAGACTTCTGCTAACTGGTTTCATTTCTTTGATTTTTTTTCATAATTCATAATACGGTTACTTATTTTTATACCCAATAATTTAATGGTAATATTATAATGGTATAATTAAATAATTTCATTTTAATGTACGATGATTTCATTTTAGTTCAATGTTTCATGTGAAACAATACATTAAACTTAATATTAATTTAATAAAAAAATATAAATTCTGAAATCTTGAGTTGTTGCAATGTATTAACCCTAGTAATTTTTATTAGACATTTAAATTTAATACTAAACTAATTATCAAATAAAACCATATTGACCAACCATTTTTTAGGGAAACCCTCTCCCCATATTACTTTAACCTACGTAAAAAACATGACTTATAAAATGAACATTTTTTCCATAAGTTATGGAATTTAGTTATTTTTAAAAATTCAAATCCAAACCCTGATAAGCATTATTTTATGGTAAGGTATTATTTTTTCATTCCATAAAACCCACCAAAACTATAACATTGTTTAAAAATCCAAATCATGGAATTTCTGGGGAAACTAAAAACAAAAAACCCAACCCTTTTTATGACATAAACCATGTCATGTGTGGATGTCATGGTTTATCCAAATTCAAATCACTAATATTTACCAAACCCAAGCCACATTGTGGTTTAAGATAAATTTAAATTAAATGGTGGAATATAAAAATTCCATGACAATTTTTAAACCCTCTCTCTTTTAACCATTTAATGTCAATCCCAAACACCTTTATTAAATCTCAACTAACCTATTCCATTCCCTTTCTATTATATTAACATTTTTTAATCAATTACCAACAACATAAACCCCTCACATTCCATTAACTATCATTATATCCTTTCATTTACCCAAAATTTTGTATAAAATACACCATAAACCCCCATTAATCCTAACCATACCTTCTTATTTATCACTATAAAGAAAACCTAATTCACCCAAATGCATCGATAGTCCACTTGGATTTTCCAACACAACCAAAAAACCCCTCCAACACCTCCTACCAAAAGATATTGTTTTATGCACCAAGACTCAACCACCCAACCCAATACCTGACCCTCTAACCCCATACCACTGCCAACCCATGTACCTATAAAGAGTGAGGTCACTTACACATGTGTAAAAGAGGAATCATAGTCATAAAATATCCATCCATGGTTGATATTTAAAAGAATTTATGTTCGTAAGAAATTTTTTGTTTTTTTAACCTATAAGAAATAAAGAAGGAGAAAAATTATCCTATAAAAAAGAGCTAAGATGTTGGATAAATAAAATTAATTTATAACCTATTATATATATTAAGCAAGAAAATTTTAGGTATGTCACTCAGTAATTCCTCAACACATAGAGATTTAACCATTTCATGATATTATTTAACCTTTAAGATCTCCCTTGGGAGTCTATTTTAGTTAAATTTTACATACTTTATACAGTATATTCAGAGAAATTCGTAAGGTTAAATAACATGAGACACTTTTTTAGACCCACCAAAGAGTTTTATGTTTTATAAGTGGAAATATTTATCTTTTTGTCCACTTTCAAATCATGATCATACTAAGTCCAAAAACTTTTCAATAAAGGATCCCACTCTGAGGATTATTTATAGAGTGTTCAAGATTTCTTGGCTACCCAAAGGGGGTATTCAAGTTGTCGTTAACCAGTATATATCTAGATTATTTATATGATTCATCAGGGTCTTACTATGAATATGAAAAATATTTTAGTTCAAAATTTTAATGGGATAAAGAAAAATAAAAAAGGTTTCATCATAGAAATTCATTTCATTTAAATTTTTTCAAGGTGGATTATTTTTTTTAAATGAATTTCCTCACACTTTACTCGGTAATTTTTAGTTTATAGACCTCTAAACTTAATAAAATATTGGAATTTTAGTTATATTTGAGAAACAATATTTTATGAAGGATGTAGCACTCAGTTCTCATCAATAGTAGGAAGAGAAATCATAAGAGCCTATATTCAATACATAGGATCTTTTTTAGAGTCATTTCACTACTCCATTTTAAAAGAAATATCCACCAACGTCATATTCTCCAACCATGGACAAGAATGTGTCCAAGGTTAATAATTTAACTCAGATACGAGGGTCTAATTTTGATATTATGATATTAATTTTAAATAATCTATATATTTAAATAGGACATTGATAAGTGTCACCAATATTTTTAGAAGAGGAAATATACCTTGGATTTCATTTTGACTAACCCATTTTGAACAGGTTTTTACTTTAGTGATACCTCCCCATTTTTAGGTAACTCACCCAACTGAGTCCACTATATTCTTTCCTATTTTTTGTTGTACTTCACTTTTTATGGATACAAATACATTTAAAGATATATTTTTACTAATAATATGTTGATATTGAAATTATGAAGAAATAGGAGGAAGATAAGAAAATAAAAATAGGGAGTATAAGAAGCAATAAAATGGAAATTAAAATTGTGTTATTAAATTAAAATATAAAAAAGAGTGATTTTTTCATTGATCCAAATAGTTATAGTAAGTATTGTATGTAATTTTAAGAGTCTATTATACTCAAGCCCATAGTTCCCAAGCCTAAATTAACTCGGACAGTCCCTTGGGTAGTGTTAGTACCACATTTAACTTTATTTTTAGTACCTTGTAAATCTAATTGTGTTCCTTTAAAAATTAATAACATTGATGTTGTGTTCCATTACATGCTCTAATAAAATATTATCAAGTTTACTAAAAGCCTTTGATGAGATAACTATAAAATTTCACTAAAGGAAAAGATCAAGGCGAATGTCAAGGAAGTATCAAGGGAAACACCATGGGAAACTAATATTTTCTTTTTTATTTTTATTTATTTTTCATTTTTGAAAGTCCATGAATTTTATTTCATTTTTCAAATTTTGGTATCATGTTTTTTAGATTTTAATTAAAGGGATGCATGGTTTAATTTTACTTAAATAGAGTTAACTAATTTTTTATTATTATATATTTATGAAATTCATTAATTATTGACACATTTTTAGAAGTAATATTAAAAAGGAAAGTTTCTTTGAAATTTTTGAATTGAAGAACCTAAAAAATAAATGTACAAAAGAAAAGGTGGGATGAAAGTCCTTATAGAATTTTTTTAATTTATTTATTGTTTACCCTTCATAATTATGTTCATTGGAAATATTGTATATTCTTTATCATATTATTGAAAAAAATGGGGGAAATGATTTTTTATTAGGTATAGAAAATTTTCCTATGGAAATCATGAATAATTTTTATATAAAATGATAAATCTTGGAGTCATAATTTTTTAAAATAAAATTTTTATAATCTAAGAAATTTTAGAAGATCATGATGATAAAATGAAATGTGATATAGGTGGTGATATTTAATATAATATTAGTTTATTTTAATGATGAATTAAAAATTAGTAATTGAGTAATTATTTGATAGAAAAACAATGATTTGAATTTTAAAATAAAAACCTATTAAATAGTGATTTATTTGAATAGTTTTAATATATACTAAAATATTGATATTTTGGTTTATGATTAGGAATTTTAGATAAGAATTTATGAAAAATAAAAATAATTCAAAAAATATCAAAAATGGGGTTAAAATTATGAAATTGGATAAGATAAATCTGAATCTAGAATACTTTCCCTCTTCTTGAAAAAAATATCACAAATACTGCAGGGATGGGTTTGGTAGTGTGGATCAAGGGTAAAAATTTGTTTTTTCTTTTAAGTATATTTTAGATCACTTTAATGGTCATTTAACTCGTGTTATTATCATATTATAACTATTATAATTGTTTTTTTGGGGTCATTTAAAAGAGGAATATTAGTGAATTTAAAACATGATCCAAGCATGAATTTCATTGAAAACAAGTGTGAAAATAAAAAAGGAAATAAAAATTCAAAAATAGTGTGTGTGTATTCCTAATTATGGATTATAATGTAGATTTATGAAAGATCAAATTCAAATTAAAAATTTAATGTTTTTATTACTATAAATAATCTTATTAAAAATATAGAATTTTATTATATTTTATAATTGACTTGGTTACTTGGGAAATAGTGAGATGAAAGAGTATGGATATAGGAATTTAAAAATATTTTATTATAGAACATAGTTTAGTTTCATGATTTATTAAAATTTTACTCAATCAGAATATTGAGTAATAATAAAATATTGAGTGTGATATAATTTTATATGTATTTTTTATATCTATTTTTTCAGTGGAATTTTAACCTAAAAATAACTCCATGATGCCTCATAATTTTTGTTTTTAATGATTTCAAGATATATTGATATAATTGGACAATATATATAATTTTGGAAACCTTTTAAGTAAATATACAATGACCATGATGCGGAAATATTTTTATTGTGACACTATTCTTACATATTAGTAAATTTGAATATCACAATTAACTAAAATTGATGGAATGCTAATATCAAGGGAGAAACCATAACTAAAATTATTCATATACACCATTTCTTGGTTTAATGGTTCAATTTTTATATCCCTTTAGTATAGATATAAATAAAGATAAAATTTGGTCATTTTCCCCTCATCATGGAAAATGTTTTATGATACATAAAGAAAATAAGTGATGATTTATTGAAACCATGTTATGGTGAAACCTCGTAGTGATTGAATATGATTTTAATATAGGATATATTTTCTTTTTACATGGATTATAGATGATTTATGTATCATTTTTTTTCTTTAATTTTTAGATATTATTCTTAATTCCATATTTTGTGATATTTTTTTCTATTCTAGATGACATGTTTTAAG
Organism: Viscum album; assembly: GCA_963277665.1. Taxonomy (NCBI): domain Eukaryota; kingdom Viridiplantae; phylum Streptophyta; class Magnoliopsida; order Santalales; family Viscaceae; genus Viscum; species Viscum album. The sequence goes on along the minus strand of OY728133.1, from coordinate 1,325,428,944 downwards.
ATTTTATTTAACAATATTAGTAAGTTCTTATTTTTTCATATTATTTTTGTTATTTTAGTTTAATTTTTTAAATTATTTATTTTTAAATATTATTTATTAATATGATTCAACAATTATTGATTAAATATTACTCAGTCATGGGTGTGTTAAGAGTAAAGTATTTATACTTAATTATTTTATCAATTTCATTCAAGAATAAATTTATTTGATAGATTATTATCTTGATAATTAAACCATATCTCAATATCCTTATGGATAATATAATATTTAAATATGTTGTAGTTATGATATTGGAATAATAAATTCATCACAAATAAATAAATTTATATTAATAATTTTTTGGCACACCCACAAGGATCATCTATTCCTATGAGTTGAGGTTTTATTTTATAAAATTATTACACTTTTCCCAAATTCTAATAACAAAAAAATAATAGTATAACATAAATACTATGTTAATCCAACAAGGAAACTTATAGTCCCAAATATATTTCTTTCATCAATTATCAAATCAATCACATCATTAAGATATTATAATTATTATTTTAATTACTGAATCTAAAATATTTTTAATGATTATTAATGAAATAGCGGTAAGAAATAAATTTCAAAATATGGTTTTACTTAAAAATTGAAATCTAATTTATACATGAAATAATTGAATTAATTGATTTTATGGTTATCAATTGTAATTTATTTCAGTACAACCAAATCCAAAAATACTACTTTAATCAATTAAATTTTGTTGTTCAAACAAATGAATTAAATAAAGTTAGTTAAATTTTAAATGTTATAAAAAAATTATAGATACAAATAGTTTTTTATACTTAAATTCATGTTATCATATTGATTTTATTCCCTTAATAAATATCTTTGTAAAAGAACTATTAAATATAGAGATATGATTTAATTATCAAGATAATAATTTGTCAAATAAATTTCTTCATGAATGAAATTGATAAAATAATTAAGTATAGATTCTTTATTCTTGACACACCCATGACTGGGTAATATTTAATCAATAATTGTAGAATCATATTAATAAATAATCTTTAAAAAGAAATAATTTAACACATTAAACTAAAATAACCAAAATAATATGCAAAAATAATAACTTAATAATATTGTTAAATAAAATCTTAAAACATGTCATCTAGAATAGAAAAAAATATCACAAAATATGTAATTAAGAATAATATATAAAAATTAAAGAAAAAAATGATACATACATCATATATAATCCATGTAAAAATGAAATATATCCTATATTCAAATCATATTCAATCACTACGAGGTTTTACCATAACATGGTTTCAATAAATCATCACTTATTTTCATTATGTATCATAAAACATTTTCCATGATGATGGGAAAATGACCAAATTTTATCTTTATTTATATCTATACCAAAGGAATAGAAAAATGGAATCATTAAACCAATAAATGGTGTACATGAATCATTTTAGTTATGGTTTCTCCCTATATATTATCATTCCATCAATTTTAGTTAATTGTGATATTCATATTTACTTATATGTAAGAACAGTGTCGCAATAAAAATATTTCTGCATCATGTTTATTGTATATTTACTAAAAAGGTTTCCAAAATTATATATATTGTCCAATTATATCAATAGATCTTGAAATCATTAAAAACAAAAATTATTAGGCATCATGGAGTTGTTTTTAGGTTAAAATTCCACTGAAAAAATAGATATCAAAACTACATATAAAATTCCATCACACTCAATATTTTATTAGTACTCAATATTCTGATTGAGTAAAATTTTAATAAATCATGAAACTAAACTATGTTCTATAATAAAATATTTTTAAATTCCTATATCCATAATCTTTCATATCACTATTTCCCAAGTAACCAAGTCAATTATACAATATACTAAAATTCTATATTATTAATAAGATAATTTATAGTAATAAAAGCCTTAAATTTTTAATTTGAATTTGAGCTTTCATAAATCTACATTATAATCCATAATTAGGCATAAACACGCACTATTTTTAAATTTTTATTTCCTTTTTTTCACACTTGTTTTCAATGAAATTCATGCTTGGATCATGTTTTAAATTCACTAATATTACTCTAGTAAATCACCCCAAAAAACTAATTATAATAGTTATAATATGATAATAACATGAGTGTAAATGACCATTAAAGTGATCTAAAACATTCTATAAATAAATATTTTTTCTTTAATTTTTAGATATTATTATTAATTCCATATTTTTTTATATTTTTTTCTATTCTAGACAACATGTTTTAATATTTTATTTAACAATATTAGTAAGTTGTTATTTTTGCACATTATTTTAGTTATTTTAGTTTAATTTGTTAAATTATTTATTTTTAAATATTGATTATTAATATGATTCAAAAATTATTGATTAAATGTTACTTAGTCATGGGTGTGTAAAGATTAAATTATCTATACTTAATTATTTTATCAATTTAATTCATGAAGAAATTTATTTGATAGATTTTTATCTAGAGAATGAAATCATATCTTAGTATTTAATAGTTCTTTGACAAAGAGAGTTATTAAGGGAAGAAAATAAATATTATAACATGAATTTAATTATAAAAAAACTATTTGTATCTATAATTTTATTATAACATTTAAAATTTAACTAACTTTATTTAATTCATTTTTTTGAACAAAAGAATTTAATTGATTAAAGTAGTATTTTTGGATTTGGTTGTACTGAAATAAATTACAATTGATAACCATGAAATCAATTAATTCAATGATTTCGTGTATAAATGATATTTTACTTTTTATGTAAAACCATATTTTGAAATTTATTTCTTACTGTTATTGCATTAATAATCATTAAAAATATTTTAGATTCAGTAATTAAAATAATAATTGTAATCGCTTAATGATGTGATTGATTTGATAATTGATGAAAGAAATAGATTTGGGATTATAAGTTTCCTTATTGGATTAACCTATGATTTATGTTATACTATTATTTTTTTGTTATTAGAATTTGTGAAAAGTGTAATAATTTTATAAAATAAAACCTCAACTCATAGGAATAGATGATCATTGTGGGTGTGTTAGAAATTATTAATCTATATTTATTTATTTGTGCTGAATTTCTTATTCCAATATCATAACTATAACATCTTTAAAGATTATATTACCCATAAGGATATTTTATGGTGAAATTTATTATGAGTTAATCATATAAATTTGGAAAATAGTGAAGATTAATTGTTTAATGTTTAATAAAATCTATTTTGTAACTCAATGTGGTGAACTTATTAAATAGGTTATTCTTGGTGTTAAAGTGATTAGTCACTGATAATAACTCTTCCATCCAAAGAGTGTATAAATTTCTATTTAAGGATATCTTTTGGTACAATTAATTGACCTTATACAACTTTGTAAGTATCCTAGATTTTATTCATTGTTATTTTTTATGTCATTATTGATAATTTTTTGAAAATAAAATGAATATTGAAAATATCATTTTTGTTCTTGTCCTCCCATTTATCATTTATAATTGCCTTTTTTTATTAATTTTCAATAAAAATTTATATTTTTCATATAACTGATTTCATTACAGTGAAAATTTATTCCCATTGAATTTATAAATCTTGGATTTTAGCACCATTTAGGAACATTATTCATCCAGAATCACCATTTTTCATAATGGTGTATATAAAAAACTCAACATTTTTTCCCGGATGTGGATGATTTGGTGAAACCACAATCACAAAACATATTCAAATTTATGATAACTATTAATAGCCAATAATGTGATAAACACTATGTTATGATCTCCCTTTGATACTATTTTTTGGATTGAAATCTCTTACCTACAATGATGAAATAATATCAATATAATTAATGAATATCAATAATACTAAAGTGAATGTACACCAAGATATAACATGTAAAAACTATCAAATAATTGTGGGTTAAAAAATTGTGATAAAAATAAAATAATATCACTAAGAATAAATATGTGCATACAAACTCAATTTTACATGTATATAAAATCAAAAATATATCTATTAAATAATTGAATAAAATAGACATAAAAAATACATATAACAATGAAATATAAAATAAGAGTAGATTTTTTGATGGTTTGAATTTAGAAAATCCCTTTTATTAGACACCCCCATTAATACTGAGGCAAGGGGTACCTTTAGATTCCACATAAGACTTACTACAGGAGGAGGGTTGAGATTATCAAACATAAGGGTGGTTTTTAGATCGATATTGATATAAATAAAGACTATAGGGGTGAATAGTTTTTAAAAAAAATTATCATAAATAAATCAGTGTTTATAAAATAATGATTTATAGTGAGTGATATGTTCTTAAAATGAAGTGAAGTATAAACAAAAAGACATAACATAGAGACTTATAGTATTTTTGATCACTAAGATATTAGTCCACTCTTTAACCTTATCTACTTCATGAGAAGATCGGTACCCACTAAGAACCTCACTTTTAATGGTGTGATAACCTATTACAGACTCTACCGTTTACAAATATCTGGAGGCACAACCCTGTCTTTTTACAAGAGACTAAATTTAGTCTATGACCTAACTTTCGATTAGAATTCACAACCCATACTTATGTTTTGGTGGTTTAATAACTAGATAGGGAAAGAATTTATTTTGATTGGTAAAATAATAAACCAATCTCAAATAATTATAAAAATATGAAATAAAATATAACACGGAGAAAAAATACAAAGAAATCAATATATTATCAAATTATTTTAAATATTATAAAGCTGAATGATCATTGATCACATCAATGGAGTAAGTTCTAATGTTTAAGTTCTTATATGATCACAGCTAAGAAATAGAAGTAGTAGAAGTTTCTTAATCACATGAGAGTGGAAATAATTTTTTCATAGTTTTCAATCAAATAATATTAATGAAAGTTTTTATATACCTTTATGAAATCTCTAAAAAATTAATACCACTTCATTAAAACAAATATCTTCTTAGATCATCAACATAATCAATAGTTTCATTCCATGAGTTAGTTCCTAATAAAAATATAATATTACCACTACCTTTGTTTGTAAAAGCCACATTGAATAAAAAAGAACTTTCACGCTCTTTATTTATTTATGAAATAAAATTATAAAATTTCAATATTTTAATTAGAAAAAATATATATAATACATATTTATAAAATAGTTAAGATAAAATTAATAAACTTCTAGTTTATTAAAACATTAAAAATTTCATAAAACAGACCATCATAAGAATAAATATTGCATGTATATATGTACAGTGATTATTAAAAAAAATTTAAGCACCATGTAATTATATTTTTATAAAAATATAATACAATGGTAATTAAAGAAAATTTATTTAAATTTTAATGTTTAAAATAATACTAAATATATTTTTAAAAGAATAATTTGAAATGATGGTAGATAAAAATATAATACATAGATGTAGCTGATGAAATACCATCACAATATACTATTTAGTAAGATCTAACTTTTGGTATTATCTACCATTTGGTATGATCTACTATTAGGTGATCTGCCATTTAGTGATCTACCATTTCAATCACACGATACTTTGATCCACGGTTGAAGAACAGAGGAACTACCAGAAAAAAAGATCTACCATTAAAAGGAGATCTACTATTGGAAATTTATCTTTCATTAGTGTCTAGTAGTATATATATCTATCATTGGTTCATGTTCATTCTACTATAAAGAAATTGTTTTCCACATCCATGTGAAATGGTAGGAGATCCACCGTTGCAACATGAAGATATTACCATTGATACAAATATCTACTATCAACTTTAGATCTACCATCAGTACAGGATTTACCAACATCCCATAGTAGATTCTATAGGAATATACTTCCACTGTGGTTTATGATATTGTAACCACTATACAAGGGGTCAATCTACTGTCTCATGGAAAAACTTTTGCTACCTTCAGTTGAACTTTAGACCATTAATGGTGACCTACTTTTACAATACAATTAAGTTTTGATCATTGTAGCTTGGACCTAAAGCTCTTCCATACAAGAACTCTCAGTAAAATATTGATTAATCCCTAGAGGAAGAATATGATAAGTGGTGCATATCATATGACTATTGAAGATATGATCTAATAGCACTCATTTTATCCATATAATTTTAATCAGATGAACAATTTTCATGGATTTTGTGTCCCACATCAGATATCTATAAGTAGTGGCATGTAGTATATCATACAACTATTAATTTATCATTGTTGAGATTCTAGCATGGTATCAAAACTTTTTCACCCATTCATACATACACAGACTATGGACCAGTGGGCTATCTAGGCCCAACCTCATGCACTCCTTTGGACACTCTCATGTGGTCCTAATACATGGGCTCGTTCTGCCTCCTTATTGTCTCATTACGTCAAACCTCCCACGGGGTTGACCCATGGGTCCCCTATATGTGGTTGATGGTCTGGCCTAATAGTCTTACATTGGTTGAATTATTTTTAACTAAATCTACCAATAATTAATTAAAAATATATAAATGAAAAACTTAATACACAAACATTTAATTTAGTTTCAATTAAATAAAAAATAATAAATGATCTTAACCAAAATAATTTTACTAAATGTGAAGAACTTTTATTTTATCAAAACTATTATCAAAACAAATTGTTAAAGTATTAAAATAAAAGTAAAAATTATAAAAATATCCCCCTTTTTAAATTTAAAAATAGAACATTTATTAAATTTTCAAAAAAAACTTCCCCTTTTTTAAATTTATCCAAATGTATTTTAAAATAATATTTTGAAAACATTCTTCTTTTTACAGAGTAACACAAACTAGACTTAATAGAGTATAAATATTTCATAAAAAAATAAGAGAACTCAAGTAAATAGAACAGAGTGAATTTTTATCAAATCGATAAATATATTAAATAGAAATTTTAATCTTCTAGCATTCCTAATTAAAACTTAATTTTATTAAATTTAATTGAATCTAAAGGTTTAGTGAAAATTTAAGCCAGCTATTTTTTAGTGGGGATGAATTATAATCAAATATATTCTTTATTTACATGATCCATAATAAAATGATAACTAATATCTATGTGTTTTGTTATATATTATTGAATTGGTTTTTTAGAAATTGAAAAATCACTTGAATTATCATAAAGAATTGTAATTTTATCAAAGAAAATATTAAAATCATATAGTGTTTGTTTAATTTATATACTATGTGAACAATAACTTGTAGAAGAAATATATTCATCCTCTTATATTGATATAACTACTAATATTTGTTTCTTATAACCCCATGAAATTAAAAATTTACCTATAAAATGACACATACTTGTATTGATTTTATGATCAATTCTACAACCTCTAAAATCAAATACATAGTAAGATATTAAATCAAAATAGTTCTCATTAGAATATAATGGTCTAATATAAAAAATACACTTGATATATCTAATTACTCAATTAATATCTTTAATATGACTTTCATTATGGTTTGACTTAAATCTAGCATGAAAATAGACTGATAACATTATATATAGTCTAGATTAGTAAGATGTAATAAATTGCCTATCATGCCTCTATACAATTTAATATCAACTGAATTTCTAGAATCATCTAAATATAATTTTCAATTAGTATTCATTAGTGTTTTAATAGTATTACTAGAATCAATCCAAAACCTTTTAACCAGTTCTTTATCATATTTATCTTGATTTATGAAAATACCATCTTTTCTTTGATTGATTTGTAAACAAAAGAAAAAATTTAGTTTTCCCATTAAGCTCATGTGGAATTCTCTTGTCATGATTTTAGAAAAATCATTACGCAATAAATAATTTGTTGATCCAAATATTATATCATCAATATAAATCTTTATAATCATTATATCATTTGAAAATATTTTTATTAATATGGTAGGATCAACCCTACCTTTAATAAAATCATTTTGAATTAAAAACAAATTTATAATTTCATACCATGCTTAAGGAGAATTATTAAGACCATATAATTATTTATTAATTTTAAAAACTTGATTTGTAAATTTATCATTTTTAAATCTATGATGTTTTCTAACATAAAAATCCTCTAAAATTATTTCTTTTAAAAAGGCACTTTTTATATCCTATAATGATTCTGACCCCGGTAGCCCAGAGCCGGAGCCTTAGTGTATTACATTAGCATAGATACAATATTAAAATCTTTAAGAACTAGATGGTTTATAAATTTTGGAAAAACATATTACTTACATGATACCTATTTTACATTGGTAATAAAAAATAAAACATAATACATAACAAAAGATAATAAACTTCATCCTTGAAAAATCATTCAAATATCTCTTCTTAATAACCTAAGGAAAGAAAAAAAACTAACGGTGAGATAAAATACCCAATAAGGGTTAATTATAGGGTAATATATCATGAATCAATAAAAAATAATAATCATGTCTAGGTAAATTACTAAAACACATTCCAATTAATCAATAACTTGATAATAATATGGCATGAATAAAAGATGATCAAATAATGCCATATAAAAAATAACATGAGATTGAAACTTGACTACGGATATCCTAAATAATTTAATAATAAAGTGTAATATCAATAAGTATTGAATTCATAATTTCTTATATCTAAACTATCAATATTTATCCTTAATATAGTTATTGTCAAGATCTATTCTCAAGACAGTTTTTGTTTGTGGGTAGAATATCGTCTCATTTTTCTAGTTGATTCATCTTATGAGACTACTGATTCATCGAGGGGATTTCATTAACTAGTCCCAAACCCATGGATTTAATTTCAAAATAATTATTAATATATTTATTTAATTCATAAACAATGTTCCTTATTAAATATCCATATTGAGTAAAGGATACAAATTCATAAATATTTCCCCAATAAATCATATAACTTTAAAAATAATCATTTTATATAAAAATGGTATACAATTTAGAAAATAATCATATCCATTATATAATAATATTATTATTTAAAATAAATATAATTTATAATGAATAATTATTACAAAATAAATTATTATTTCAAAATAAATTTAATAATCACAAAAGGAATTGAGATTGTATGATAACTTTTACCACTTTATAATTTTCAAGTAAAATATACTTGGATTAGATAATTCAAACTAAAACATAAAATACCATGAATTGTTAATTAATAATGATATTAAATTTTAAATTCACATTATATACACCACATAACAGTTAATTGGTTCATAAAAACAAATAAGACTCAATGGAATGTAAATTGAGACAAAATCTATTACCACACACTTCTTTTTGATTGTACGTTCTTTAACCTCTTTTATAGTGGCTTTAGAAATGTTTTTATCATATAAAAGATCCATATTAATATTTATAATATCATATATGATCCTTTTATAAAATTTTATTACCTTTTCATTAATAATTATTCATTATTTTCATTGTTTGGGGTGTTTATTGCATTGTTTTCTTATAAATGTTTTGTCATTAAATATATGGTTCTTGCACATATTATAGAGTTTCATCACATATAGAATAATAATAATGACATAATAATTACATTTATATATAAATAATAATTTTAAGACCAATAATGGAATATTTTTATGAAAATAGAGTCACATCTCTTTGTCATGGCAATAGTCCACACGTACATGAATGGTGTTATCTTCTTTTTAGTGAAAAAAGAAAATGATATATATTATCTTTTTAGAAGTATTAATAATTTTTTAATATCATAATTATGAAATTTATATCAGATACAATAATTTAATTTATCTTTATCACCTTCCATGTGAATCTTTAGTGAAAGACAAATCACATCACTTCATGACGTGATAGTTCGCCATACACACGAGCAATGTTATCGTATCTACTATGGAATGGAAGGTGATAACATATATATGTGTGTGTGTGTGTGATATAATTATTAAATTGGTATAAATATGTTATAAATATCATATATATCATATATAAACTATGAATCCATCATTATTCCTAACCCTGAAAGGTGGTAATGGAAAAATGAAGGACATTAGTTCGTGAGGCGGTAGTTTGTCGTACACATGAATAATGATTTAATAACCCATTTGATGGAATTTTGTAAATTTTTAGGTAATAAACTCAATATAAAAACATATCAGTATATGTAATATGATTATTTTATTATATAATCATGTTATAATTAAAATTTAAGGATATGGAGAATGAAATAAAATAAAGATGCTTGTTGAAAAACATTACCTCTTCTTCGGGTATCATATTTTGGTTTGCACTAAAACCTTTCAATGTTGGATTTGTGACAAAAATAAGGCTTATAGGATGATGTTAGTGAATTTTAGGAGTGACTTTAGAAGTTTTTGGATCATCCAAATGGCATGATAGGTGTGGAGGAGTAGGGAGAGTGAGCTCCCTTTTATAGTTGAGGAGGAGTGGCATTCTTTTAAATACTCAAAAGTATTCACAATTGAGAGATTTACCTCACCTAATGTGCATAAAATTGAATAATAATATATTTTAGGGTTTATTTTTTCAATAAAAACCTTCAAAACATAAAAATAAATGAATTTTTATCATTTTGTTCCTTGGTCTTTAAGTTTACTCAATTTTACTCTTTTTGTTTTTTATTAGAGTAACTAGTTTTATAACCCTAGTAATTAGTTTATTAAGACTAAATTAAAGTGATAATTATACCCCCTTATTATAAATATTATACATAATTTATAAAATAAAAAACACATGTGTGTTGGAAATTAATTTTAAGAGAAGCACAAGCAATGCGCAAAAATAGTACTTTAACCCTAACCGCACTAACAAAGTCTTTAAAATTTAGGGGTCAATATGTTCATTATAAAAGATAAATTTTTCTATTAATGGAACGTATTTGATATTTATTAACATCTAAAAATCACTTTTAATAATATAGTATTTTTACTAATTTTAAATCATTTAATAAAATATCATTTATTATAAAAAAGTATTAATTATCAATTTTGACATTATTTATTTAATTTGAATTAAAAAATATCAATACAATGATGTAATTTAAATTAATTAATTTAAAACCTATTTAAAATGATATATTAATATAAAAATTTAATGTAAGAAAATAATTCATTCAATTTACCTCACTTTTAATATTTTTTGTATCATTTATTTTAGTTAATTATTAATTAAATAATTATTTTATTAGTGTTTCTTAATCATTTTAAGTATCTCATTAATCTCTAAAAATTAAATATAAATTATTATGATTAAAAAAACTCATTTATGTTTCAAAATAATATGTATAACCGAACCAATGTGTTTTTTATCCCTATCCCAAAGCTTTATAAATATTAAAGGCAAGGAAGGTTCCTTTTTGTCTTTTTCTTTACTTAACCAATAATATATGTCTATTTTCTGTAATATTATTCCAATAAATCATAAAAATATATAATATTGTGTTAATGGTATAAATATTTCTATAAAATAGGTTTTGTACAAGTTGGTAGTTCATTTTAAACCTTATATTCTAAGTTTAACCACTAAGTAAACTCGTTTTACATTAATTACTCAAATTAATTTTAACTGTTTTTACTAAACAATATAGTAAAATTTTAATTTGAACTTATTATATAATATATATTATGATTATTCCAAATATGGATTCCATTTTTTCAAATTAAACTCATATAATTGGGATAATTTTATTTAAAATTAATCCTGTATGCGTGACGAGAAAGTGGGTTTTTAAAGTGAAAATGTTCAAAGGTTTACAAAGTTTCTATATATAAATTCTATATAATAATGATTAAAATTAAATAAATTGTATTAAATAATATAAAATTAAAATAATTTTAATTTGATACTTATTCAAAATATAATATAACATTATAAATTATTTAAACAAAAATGCGGTTTTTAATTAAAATTCAGTATTTTTCACTATTCATCAAAAAATGAAACTTCTCAAAAAAATCACAAAAAAAATCATTCTAAGATAATTTTAATATTAAAATTTAAAAAATTAATTTTATTTTTTAAAACAAATTTTCCTAAATTGTTAAAAATAATTTTAAATTATGTGTGTCAAACAAGATTAAATCGTCTTTTAGAAAAAATAAAGTTTTTCATAAAATATTTCTTTTTATTTTAAATGGTTAATATTTTATTTATAATAAAGATATAACTAATAAACATGTGAAAGCAATATATTTTAATAAGTTATTTAATATTTTTCATAACCTCTTTTCCAATATCTATGCGATAACTATCATAGTAAATGATAATATTAATAGTATATTGTTATTTGGTAAGACTCAGTTTTGTGTGTAACGCAAGGTTTTTAAGAAACTCATAATTTCATGTAATGCAAGCTAAACCCAGTTTTTTGTGTAATTCAAGATATTTAACATATTAAATTTATTTAAAAATAAATATATCATAAGGTCTCTGAATGTCATATTTCCTTCTATGCTTGGTGTTTCCTGACATACATGCTATCAAATACAATGTCCTTATTTTATAATTTCAGGGTGTTACATTATCCCCATATTAATTAAATTATTTCCTTACAATTTAAACTTTATATTGGTAATATAGGGTTTGAAAATTTTAAATTTTATTGTTTAAAAACCCTCATTATAAAAGGGTTAATAAAACGTCCTCATAATGAGAGAGAAACGTAAGTATAAAAGTCATCTAGAATAATCACGTAACTAGGTTTCCAAATAGGAGAACATTAGTGGGAAATGGAAACATGGACATGGAAGAGAAAAATAACACCCAAATACTAAGTGATATAGATATATAAAATGTTCAGGAGGAAATTAAAGACCACAAAACCATAAACTAGAGGTGTTAAAAAGTTCATTGATATCATCAGAAATGATGATAATAGGAAAACATTTTTGTTTCAAGACCCATTTCCTATAGTTGAAGAATTCTTTTACTAAAAAAGAAATTAAGTAAATATACTTGATATGTTTCTATTTCATAAGAAAAACAACATATTTTGGTTATTCTTAGATCAATTTCCAATTCATCCCTTTAAGAAAAGAATATCCAAAAATGAACTTTTATGATAGAAGTACTAAAATTATCCTTTAACAGGACATATAATCCATAAAAGAGTAAACATATATTCCTCCTATATTTAATAAAACCAAAATGGTTATAAAAATTTATCAAATAACAAATAAAGTTCAATTTAATCTATTCTATAAATATTTAACCTTAAAGCTTTTCCAAAATATGTCTAACCAAATTTTGAAATAAGGTTACAAAATAAATATTATATTCCATTGAAAAAAATAAAGTGGATCTTAATCATCGCATACCAAACATGTGAATACCTTTATCATGTATTCTCTTAAAACATGGTAATAAATTGAATTACCATAAAACTTTATTGAAAACATGCATGATTCCTTATTCCTTATGTAAAACATAGGTTATTGGATATATTCCTTAAATATAAAAATATTATAGACTCCATCAATGATAGCATAAACCAATTTTTCAATAAATCATTATTCAATTCCAAGGTAGTCGGTACTATTAAATTTATCCACATAAATCATCTCTTTATCCAACCATCATTATATCAACATTAGAAATGTATTAAGGTCCTCAATCATGTGTTTTCTAAGAAGTTCAAATTTTCACTGGATTGTTTTTCTTAGTCATCAATATCATTCAACATATACTTTAAAATCCTTAAATAAAAATTACTATAGTAAAATCCTTATACATTTCATAATTATTATAATGAGTATATCATTAACTAGGCCACTAGGAAGCTACAAACTTGTCCCTATGGAGTGGAATCCTAGGGAGAATTGTTTTTATTTTTAGTTTTCATTTATCTAGAAGGTTATATATTTTAATCCTCATTATATTAAATTTATATTATTCTTATTATCAATCCTTACACTAGAACAAAAGTTCCTATCATTTCAATACTTTTATTGAGTTGGCAATGAAGTTCAATGTTGTTGTAGATTTCATCCAGAACAGAGTATACATCACTTTAATAGATACCTTGAGATTTTTCTTAGATTATATAACTAAATCAAATTACATGGATTCACTACAAAAATGATAGACTTTAAAAACACATAATGATTGAATTTTGGTTGTGTAATCAACCATTAATATTCTATTCCATGGAAAAATAGAACTCATGCAGCACTATTATAAGATTTAGATGATGATGAAATACCTTCAGTAATATTTTCACATTCCATTGATGAGTTTTGTGTCCTGGGGTCTTCATAAAATGAATTTATAAACCAAATTTTAATGTATTAATAAGTGGAATCATATTTTATCTAGAGAAGATAGTGTTATGGGTGTGTTATTAACTTTTTTTATGGATTTATTGTGTAAAAACAATGATTGGTTGACGTTGTTACTAAATTAAATATTAAAAATATTATATTAACCTTGGATATTCCCTTTAATAACTATTAAATCATTATTCCAATTTTCTATTCTTCTCTCTCACTCTAATCTTCCAAAATCTCAACAAATTACCCTCCCCTAGTGATTTTGTTTTAAGCAGTAAGATGAAATGATCACTAAATTCACCAATCTTACCTAAAATATTGATTAAAATTTTACAATAAATATTAGAAAAACCTCACTTTTAACTATAATATTCATTTAATAAGTACTAGGTGGCATGTGTGTATAGAACCAAGTGTTAAGGAATAAGAATTAAAATTCAATGATCAAGGGAAATGTCCTAATTTCAAAGAAATCAAACACTTCTAGAAAGAATAAAAAAAATATATAAAACATTGAAAATATAAATTCATTAAAATGCTTTACTGGGAGTCTAATAAACTCAAACACTAATATATTAGTGTTTTATCAATATAGAATTATGTAAAATACAAAAGAAAATTGGAAAATGATATCTCTTTAACCTGAATGAGTCATTGCAATGAAACTTATTCTTCATTGAATAATTTTTCTTCTTATAGATATATTAAGGACCTCACTTATGGTACTTATTCTCCCACAAGAGAAACACAGGTCACCCCTTCCTTCTGAACCTTTGATAATTTATTAAAATTTAGTACTTCATTCCTTCTTCTATAGTTTTCTCCATGCCTGCAGCTTGAGGGTTACATATGAGGAAGTTGGGAATCTTGAATCTTCAAAATATTTCTCAAAACTTTCCCATTATCTCTTGATCCCTTTATTATTTTATTATTTTCCCATTTATCTTTTGTTAAATCTCATGTATATTTGTCTAAATATTGTGAATTAAGTTTTATTTTGATTTTAGGGATTATTTTTCACATTTGGGAATTTTTCAGATTTTAATCCCCGTGGCCGACCATAAATTTGGTTAGGTCCTCAATTGGTCAAATAAAGGAAATTTAGGGTTAGTTAGATTCATCGTGAAATTTATCAGATGAACATGCAGTCGATCTAGGGGCATGGGCACTCATGTGGTCACTTGATATGTAACACCCCAAGCTTCGACAATATGCTTCTCATTCAATAATGCAATAGCTTGCATTGTACGCAATTTCGAGTTCTAAAACACCGCGACTAATCAAAGTAGCCGTTATGAATAGTAATAACCACTTTTTAAAATTATAGAAATTTTATATTTCAAAATGTAATTCATTTTTGTATCCCTAATATTGAAATTAGCCTATGTTGAATTTTTTGTAATTTTCTGAGAACTTCCAAATTTTTATGAATAGTGAAAAATACTTAAAACAACTTTTTTAATCAAAATAATTTATTGTGATAAGTTATAATATTGAGTGGTTTTAAAGTATAATTAGAATATATTTTTACCATTTTATCCAATGGTGTTCATTAGAATTAATTTCACTTTGAAATTGGACATAAACAATTGCCAATCTTTTGATATAAATTGTTTCTTAAAAAAACGCTATTTGTTGTGATAGCGGGAATTAATTATAAAATTAATTAATGAAACTTATATGTTTGTAATTTTTTAAAATAGACATCATTTTTGAATTCGTAATATCAATTATATCTTAGGGTGAAATTTTGGCATTGTTCTGAAAAACTTCAATTTTTGATGAATAGTGAAACCACTAAGTGGTAGTTAAATAACTGCTTTTTCGTTTAAATGAAATATTACCACTTCTGTGATTTGATTTTCAAAAATCCGACATACATGGTTGTCATTAAGAAGTAAAATGTGGTTCAACGAGATTAAAATAATTTTTGGTGAATAGTAACTTTTAAGTTCTTAATCGCGATTAGAGGTAATTAGTATAGTTTAAGGTAAAAATAATGTTTTAATAATATGAGATGAGATTGACACATGTCCTACCCACATTTGATGTTCCATGGCCGACCAAGACAATCCATGGGTCAACTTGGGGACCCCATGGAGCCACTTTAGTTGGAAAATGACATAAATACCTTTTATTTAATGTTAAAGTAAAAAATGACACAAACATGAAATGTTTTACTAAAACAATTTTTACATGGGGTTATACAAGTCATATTTTTTACTATAAATAGTTATTGGAAAGTTAAAAATATTTCCTATATCATAGTATTTGTTTTATAATTTTTAGACATTAAATAAATTAAATTATTTATGACATCATTATGATGCAGCGATGACCTCATTATTTAACAATTTTAATAAAATGAAAAGATAATGTACAATCAAAGGCTTAAACTTGTCAAAAACCTATTGTATGAGTAGATTTAGAACCCTTATCACCTTACCCTCAAATTATATAAGTGTGGGACCTATAAAATCCGAAACTCAATTTATAATAAAGTGACTTTTCCTTACTTTCCAAGAGTGCCCCTCCTCTCCTCTTATAAAAGGCCCCCACCTCTACCACCTCATTCACACTTTCAAACCATTTGGCTTGGCCAAACTCTGCCCAAATACTCTCCCAACTTCCCCCTCTTACTCCTAGAAGCCTCACTTTGGGAAGAACTCTTCCCAAGGAATCCTTTGGCTCAAATCAAAAAGAGTTACCTGATTTTGAGGTAATGTCTTCTCTAATGTTGTTTTGTTTTATTTTTCTTCTCCAACCCCTTAACTCTTTTTATTCATTTCTTTTGTAACAACACCAGTATACTCAATATACTAGTATGTTGTTATAAGAAGGATTCGATCTACACTTACACACACCTACATCTAATGGTTAAAGATTATACGGTTTCTGTGGATGGCGAATTTCTGCCTCACGAAACGATGATTGTTCAACACTCATATAACACCTTCAAAGGTGGCCATTAAGATTTAACTATATTTATATAGGATATATAATATGTCTATGTTTTACTTATTCTTCTGTATTTTTCATTTATGGCATACCTTATGATTTTCATTATGGGTAAACGCGATAATTTCATTTTAGGAAGTGCGGACTACCGCCCCCTCAAAGTGATGTGAATCGTTAATGCCATATGTGGGATGTATAAAGGATGGAGTAAATGATATTATATATGATATTATACTGGAACTATATTATACCTTTATATAATTATGATTTCATTCCATTAAATATGAAATAGAAATGAAAGTAGCGTTCATGCGTACGTACGGCTTACCGTCTCCATGAACGGTGAATTTCATTTCTAACCTCTAAATGTTATGTAAAATTATAAATACATGTTTATACTGGATATATATGATATATATGATATGTACATCATGAACATAATTCTGGATATAATGGATATATCACCACATGAACAACTTGTAATTATAAGAATTTTATTTTTGACTCAAGTACCTAAGATCGACAAAATGACCGTTATAAACTTAAATAATTACATAATGTTCATAACATGGTAATAAGGGATATAAAAGGAATAATGAACATGAAAAAGGTTCTTAATTAAATAGAAATTAACTCTAGTTTATTATTCAGGAGGTTAAAGAACAGTCGAGTCAGGACAGGACGCAAGGTAAGGGAATTTCTTAACCCAACTTCCATTCTTTGGGTTAATCTCCTACTTTCAAATTATGTCATGATATTATTATGTCTTATTTTGTATTTTTACTTTCTTTATGTGTACCTATAGTGAATACACATAATAGATCTATTTTATTTTAAAAATGATATTTTTAAGGACTTCGTCTCAATCTCCTTTCATTGAGGAATATTTGGTTTTATACACAACTTTCTTTTATACGGTGTATAAACCCCTTTGACTTTTATGTTTATTCAAAAGGAATTTTTTTTATACGAAGCGTTTTACTAAACGACAAAAAGGGAATGTTTTTCTTTCCGTACGTATGCGGTGACAACGACTTCTCCACCGCCGTGACCACTATTTGTGTTTCGGCTTCCTCTACAAGCCATACCTTTTTTTTAATGAAAAATAAATACCATGTTATACTTTTCTTTTATTTTGGTATTGAAAATGGTTTTGAAAGAGTTTTTATTATATCAATGTGTTGTATTGATATCTTGTGATTGAAATGTGGAAATGTTATGTTTCCTTTATGCATGTTTTATGTGATACGATTATGTTATGGTTTATGATATGTTTAAACCTATTCATATGAGGAATGCATTGGACTTAATAAGTGAAAGGTGGAGCCCGCTATAGCTCCTCGATGCATCGGCAGGTCTCATGAGACAAACTAGTGTCTTGGCACGAGGCCTTGACAAAATCTTATTTGTGGTCTTGGCACGAGGCCTTGACTACGTGGTTATGATAGTCTGGCATTATGCATTCCATCATTATGAAAGTGTTTATTGATATTGCATGTGATTATTCGACCAGTAGAATATCCATGTGAAGAAGTAAATGCCATTATCTCATTTTACTTTTTCCATATTATGTTGATGTTCAAGTTTAAAAGGATTTTGTTTTAGTCATACATTGCCTTAAATGTTTATGTTTATTTATGAAAGCTTCCGCGATATTGTTATCCTTACTGAGCATCTGAGCTCACCCCTTTCAATGTTTTAATATTTTCCAGGATGTGAAGAAGTATTTTATGAATGACCTATAGGGATAGTCAGAAGAGGATATGAGTGTGGACTATGAAGACTTTGTTATTAGTTTTTCACTTTATGATGTAATGTAAGACTTATGAATGTATCTAGTGTTTCCAAGGCTACTAAACAAATCGGTCTTTCGAGACTTGATCTTTTGTGATCATGCCAATGTTATGAAGTAATGCACCGACTCTGGGTAGCTGGGGTCGGGGAATTATAGTTGGTATTAGAGGCAGTTTAGTACTAACCTTGGAATCTAGATTTAGATAAACTCTGATTAGATCACATAGCCTGAAGATAGACTTTAAGGATTAGTATAGAAGAACTTCCTAGAATTTTGGTATTATAGAGATTTTGTGAGTTTTCCGAGCAATACAACCCTGTCTGGATACGAGCAGGTAGAGGCGGCTCTGGCACAGATGTACCTAGGGGTATAACTCGAAAACACTGCTTTGAGCTAGACTCGAACGGGAACTGGTGCACGACAACAGGCCTTGCTTCACTCTTGGTTACGACACTCCCAGGGGATATGCTTAGGATAATTCTCATTTTCTTTACAAACCACTATGATGGGTTATGATTATATACTTCATCAAAGAAAACATTCCTTTTTATGATTATGGATTATATCCATAAATAGTTCAATTTATGTAAAGTGTTTTACAAATATGGAATTATGTATTTTAATTCATAAACTAATCTAGTTTATGCCATTATTTAGAAATGGCGCCTAGTGGAAGGAATGGAAACTGTATCAACGCATGCACTCCGTGTAGGGATTGCTCTCCTGCTCAAGATAATTATTGTGGATCTGGAGATACAACTGGTGCTGATCAACTTATTACCATACTGGGACAACTCACTCAGGTTATGAATAATAACCTTACTCGTATGGAGCACCCTGATCCGCAACGTGGAGGATCAATGTTAGACCGCTTCATGAGGCAACAACCACCAACATTTAATGGGGGTACAAATCCGTTAGTAGCTGAGCAATGGATAAACTCCTTAGAGAAAATATTCCACGCCTTGGGGAGTAGCGAAAGGGAGAAGGTTATCATGGCAGTTTACCACCTCACCGGAGATGCCGATCAATGGTGGTCATTGATTCAAAATACAAAGGAAGATGATGACGTATCGAATATGGAATGGAGGGAGTTCAAAGAGCTTTTCTTAGAAAAATACTTTCCTCATGACCATCGAGCAGATATGGAAAGGAAATTTCTGAGTCTGAGACAAAAGGAGGATGAGAATGTCGCAAAGTATGAGGCCGACTTTACAAGATTGGCGAGGTATGCTGCAGATTATATACGTAACCCAAGAGGGAAGATTGATCATTTCTTTTATGGGTTAAAACCATTTCTCCGTAGAGATTTAGTATCACAATCTTTCTCAACATACGAAGATATTGTCTCATGTGCTATCAAGACAGAAAAGAAATTCTCTAAGTCTTATGACAACAAAGTAAATCAAGAGAAGAAGAGAACGGTGGAACAAGAGACAGATAAAGGGAAAAAGGGAAAGAAGGATTTTCCATTATGTGATAATTGTGGGAAGAATCACCCTGGTACTTTCCTAAAAGGAATGGGAGTTTCTTATAAATGTGGAGAAAAAGGTCACCAGGCGCGTGATTGCAAGGAAAAGAAAGAGGCTATCAATGTTGAATGCTACAATTGTAGGGAAATGGGTCATTATGCAAATGAATTTCCTAAGCGTCGGGGAAACTTACCTCAGAAAAGGCCAAGGGATCAAGGACAATCTTATGTTGTTACTACAGTTGAAGCGGAATAATTAATGTATTGGTGCTTTTGGACTCATGGATTATATTCTGGTTATTAGAATAATGTGATATATATATAAGGATTGTACTGCAGTACTTGTTGTTTTAGTAAGGTTTTAATATGATGAAGGTAATCATATTTTTAGTATATGACAATAAGAGGAACTTTACTTTGTTTGGGGAATCTGATAAATTGATTTTGGAATTAAGAGACCTTTTAGAAAAAGTCTGGACAGAGGTATTTTGGATAACTATAAAGGTTGGAGTGGATTAAGTTGATCTTTGGATAGTATTGTTTAAGGTTAAAAAATTTATGAAGATTATTTTTGGAATATTATACTACTATAGTTTTAGGAAAAGGACAACCTGCAGGGTGGGGCATAACCCGTCACGTCGGACAAAGCTACAGGAATCGAACCCACAACCATAGTGCGACAGGCCTTTATTTCCTACCACTAGCCTACAGGAAGTCCCTGGTTATTACAAAATAATTTTACTAATCTAAATGGTATGTTTTAACATTTGGAACCTTATACAATTAGGATAAGTATAATATTTTTGAGTTCTATTATCTTTTTGAGTGAAAGATGAGTTGAAGGTTGAAACTCTAATTGTCAAGCATAAATATATATATACCTATCTCTTATTCAATGAATAAATTAATTCTTAAACTTTAGTAAAGGGATATTAAAACAAAAAAATGTGTTATCCTAATACCTTATGTCTTGTTGAACTGATGATATTTTAAATCAACATAGATTGAAGGCTTTGAGGCCCTCAATTTGACAGTTGATTGTGATTGATGACCTCAATCACTCCCTACAAATATTTACGTTTTTCCTCCAATTATATGTCTCTAATTTCCACCAATGTTCTCCTAATCGAGATCATAATTGGGTGGTGACTTTTTCATTTCCCTTTCCCTCTTATTAAGGCTAAATTTTATTAATCTTATTTCCGATGTGGGTTTTCCACAAAGGTATTTTCTATTTTCAACCTTTTATTTTCAAATAAAAATTTCAAATTCCGAGGACGCAATTTATTTAAGGAGGGGAGAATGTAACACCCCGAGCTTCGACAATACGCTTCTCATTCAATAATGCAATAGCTTGCATTGTATGCAATTTCGAGTTCTAAAACACCGCGACTAATCAAAGTAGCCGTTATGAATAGTAATAACCACTTTTTAAAATTATAGAAATTTTATATTTCAAAATGGAATTCATTTTTGTATCCCTAATATTGAAATTAGCCTATGTTGAATTTTTTGTAATTTTCTGAGAACTTTCAAATTTTTATGAATAGTGAAAAATACTTAAAACAACTTTTTTAATCAAAATAATTTATAGTGATAAGTTATACTATTGAGTGGTTTTAAATTATAATTAGAATATATTTTTACCATTTTATCCAATGGTGTTCATTATAATTAATTTCACTTTGAAATTGGACATAAACAATTGCCAATCTTTTGATATAAATTGTTTCTTAAAAACACGCTATTTGTTGTGATAGCGGGAATTAATTATAAAATTAATTAATGAAACTTATATGTTTGGAATTTTGTAAAATAGAAATCATTTTTGAATTTGGAATATCAATTATAGCTTAGGGTGAAATTTTGGCATTGTTCTGAAAAACTTCAATTTTTGATGAATAGTGAAACCACTAACTGGTAGTTAAATAACTGATTTTTCGTTTAAATGAAATATTACCACTTCTGTGATTTGATTTTCAAAAATCCAACATACATGGTTGTCATTAAGAAGTAAAATGTGGTTCAATGAGATTAAAATAATTTTTGGTGAATAGTAACTTTTAAGTTCTTAATCGTGATTAGAGGTAATTAGTGTAGTTTAAGGTAAAAATAATGTTTTAATAATATGAGATGAGCTTGACACATGTCCTAACCACATTGGATGTGTCATGGCCGACCAAGAAAATCCATGGGTCAACTTGGGGACCCCATGGAGCCACTTTAGTTGGAAAATGACATAAATACCTTTTATTTAATGTTAAAGTAAAAAATGACACAAACATGAAATGTTTTACTAAAACAATTTTTACATGGGGTTATACAAGTCATATTTTTTACTATAAATATTCATTGGAAATTTAAAAATATATCCTATATCATAGTATTTTTTTTATAATTTTTAGACATTAAATAAATTAAATTATTTATGACATCATTATGATGCAGCGATGACCTCATTATTTAACGATTTTAATAAAATGAAAAGATAATGTACAATCCAAGGCTTACACTTGTCAAAAACCTATTGGATGAGTAGATTTAGAACCCTTATCACCTTACCCTCGAATTATATAAGTTTGGGACCTATAAAATCCGAAACTCATTTTATAATAAAGTGACTTTTCCTTACTTTCCAAGAGTGCCCCTCCTCTCCTCTTATAAAAGGCCCCCACCTCTACCACCTCATTCACACTTTCAAACCATTTGGCTCGGCCAAACTCTGCCAAAATACTCTCCCAACTTCCCCCTATTACTCCTAGAAGCCTCACATTGGGCAGAACTCTTCCCAAGGAATCCTTTGGCTCAAATCAAAAAGAGTTACCCGATTTTGAGGTAATGTCTTCTCTAATGTTGTTCTGTTTTATTTTTCTTATCCAACCCCCTAAACTCTTTTTATTCATTTCTTTTGTAACAACACCAGTATCCTCAATATACTAGGATGTTGTTATAAGAAGGATTCAATCTACACTTACACACACCTACATCTAATGGTTAAAGAACATACGGTTTCTGTGGATGGAGAATTTCTGCCTCACGAAACAATGATTGTTCAACACTCATATAACACCTTCAAAGGTGGCCATTAAGATGTCACTATATTTATATAGGATATATAATATGTCTATGTTTTACTTATGCTTCTGTATTTCTCATTTATGGCATACCTTATGATTTCCATTATGGGTAAACGCGATAATTTCATTTTAGGAAGTGCGGACTACCGCCCCCTCAAAGTGATGTGAATCGTTAATGCCATATGTGGGATGTATAAAGGATGGAGTAAATGATATTATATATGATATTATACTGGAAATATATTATACCTTTATATAATTATGATTTCATTCCATTAAATATGAAATAGAAATTAAAGTAGCGTTCATGCGTACGTACGGCTTACCGTCTCCATGAACGGTGAATTTCATTTCTTACCTCTAAATGTTATGTAAAATTATAAATAAATGTATATACTGGATATATATGATATATATGATATCTATATCATGAACATAATTCTGGATATAATGGATATATCACCACATGAACAACTTGTAATTATAAGAATTTTATTTTTGACTCAAGTACCTAAGATCGACAAAATGACCGTTATAAACTTAAATAATTACATAATGTTCATAACATGGTAATAAGGGATATAAAAGGAATAATGAACATGAAAAAGGTTCTTAAGTAAATAGATATTAACTCTAGTTTATTATTCAGGAGGTTAAAGAACGGTCGAGTCAGGAAAGGACGCAAGGTAAGGGAATTTCTTAACCCAACTTCCATTCTTTGGGTTAATCTCCTACTTTCAAATTATGTCATGATATTATTATGTCTTATTTTGTATTTTTACTTTCTTTATGTGTACCTATAGTGAATACACATAATAGATCTATTTTATTTTAAAAATGATATTTTTAAGGACTTCGTCTCAATCTCCTTTCATTGAGGCATATTTGGTTTTATACACAACTTTCTTTTATACGGTGTATAAACCCCTTTGACTTTTACGTTTATTCAAAAGGAATTTTTTTTATACGAAGCGTTTTACTAAACGACAAAAAGGGAATGTTTTTCTTTCCATACGTATGTGGTGACAACGACTTCTCCGCCGTCGTGACCACTATTTGTGTTTCGGCTTCCTCTACAAGCCATACCTTTTTTTAATGAAAAATAAATACCATGTTATACTTTTCTTTTATTTTGGTATTGAAAATGGTTTTGAAAGCGTTTTTATTATATCAATGTGTTGTATTGATATCTTGTGATTGAAATGTGGAAATGTTATGTTTCCTTTATGCATGTTTTATGTGATACGATTATGTTATGGTTTATGATATGTTTAAACCTATTCATATGAGGAATGCATTGGACTTAATAAGTGACGGGTGGAGCCCACTATAGCTCCTCGATGCATCGGCAGGTCTCATGAGACAAACTAGTGTCTTGGCACGAGGCCTTGACAAAATCTTATTTGTGGTCTTGGCACGAGGCCTTGACTACGTGGTTATGATAGTCTGGCATTATGCATTCCATCATTATGAAAGTGGTTATTGATATTGCATGTGATTATTCGACCAGTAGAATATCCATGTGAAGAAGTAAATTCCATTATCTCATTTTACTTTCGCCATATTATGTTGATGTTCAAGTTTAAAAGGATTTTGTTTTAGTCATACATTGCCTTAAATGTTTATGTTAATTTATGAAAGCTTCCACGATATTGTTATCCTTACTGAGCATCTGAGCTCACCCCTTTCAATGTTTTAATATTTTCCAGGATGTGAAGAAGTATTTTATGAATGACCTATAGGGATAGTCAGAAGAGGATATGAGTGTGGACTCTGAAGACTTTGTTATTAGTTTTTCACTTTATGATGTAATGTAAGACTTATGAATGTATCTAGTGTTTCCAAGGCTACTAAACTAATCGGTCTTTCGGGACTTGATCTTTTGTGATCATGCCAATGTTACGAAGTAATGCACCGACTCTGGGTAGCTGGGGTCGGGGCATTACATGATAAGTACAATTGGTTGATCATAATTTGTGGTAGCTTATACATTTATTGTATCTTGGAATATTTATGGTCTATCCTCACTTATAATTGATTAAATGTGTAGTTGATCTATGTTCCATATTTTGGTAAAATGGGGGATTTGCAAAAAAAATATGCACAATCAATTAAATTTTTTCTTAAAAAATCTTTAACCCTTGCGGTCAGTTGGTATCAACATGTGGTCTCTTCATCCCTTTTCCATATTTTCAGCACGGTTGGTTTTTCTCTTCATATAGTATCTTTATATTCATGGTCACTTAATTTCAATGTGCGGAATCTTAGAAATGTGCTTGATGGTAATGGTCATGTGATCAATAAAATCCTTCATACGATCAATTGAGTTCAACATGTGATGGGTTGAATACTTTACCAAATTTTCACGCACAATCATTTTTCTATTCAGAAGGCACATTTGATCAATCATGTGGTCACTTATGAGGCACAACCACTTTCCTTTTCCATTTTTTCAGTCATAACCTATACACAGTAAAAATAGAATTACTTCAATGTACTATTTATTTTAATTCCTTCTAGAATCAAATAAGACAATTAGAATATGATTTTAAAAAAATCTTTTTATATTTAAATTCTTGAATTAGTCAATGTGTGGATTCATAATTAATTCCAAGAAAGGAATAAATACACTAAAAATTATATTCCAATTCATTTATTTTTTAATTCCATATTTCACTAAAGTATCAAAAACCAATTATTTACATAGGTTTTAGATGAATTATGGTGTCAAAATATAATAAACAGTTGATAAAAAATATGGAAATTTTGGATCTCATCACTCCCCCAAACTTAAACTATTTCACTCCTAGGAAATAAAAAAGAAATCCATTTATTCAAGGAGATATTTCCATCCTATAATAATATACACGAACCATTGAGGAATAAAATTACAAATTCATTCATTTTTTTTGAGTTTTCATGCCTCCTCTGTGAATTAATCTCACTACCTCACTTCAATTCAATAAAAATGTATAATTCCATGAGTAAAATAAGTAGATTTAAGTGGAATTAAAATTTTAACTGGAAATTTAATTTATCCCTCTCTTCTATGTTCTTTAAACAAATTTTCCAGTTTCCACTTCCTTAATAAAACTCAAATGTGAATTTTATAACTTAATTACCCCATTCTTCATTTGGGTTCAATGTTTTCCTCACCAAAATGAATTAATTTTTGAAAATTAGGCACTTATAAACTCTTTTCCCTAGTCATTTATATGAAAATAACTTATTGGATTTACAAATATATTTTATGTACTCACACACCCAGTGCCTAATGTTTCAAATCATTATTTTGGGATCTCAATTTCCAATTTTACTCCAATTTCAAAGGAGTTGTATAAATATTTTTTCAGTTGGATCCCTGAGGTGTTATTTTTTACGAAGTAAAAGTTACCTCAAATTATGTTTATAAAACTAGTTTCCTTATGTAAAAATTTCAATTCTAGTTAAAACTTTTTAATTAAACTCTTTTCCATAATTTTAAACCCAAATTTTCATAAAAATAGTGGAAATCACTCAAAAATCATTTGATTTCAACAGTTCTAAAATTAGTGGAATACCCCCATACTAGAAAGGTATTTTTTATAATTAATATATAATTAGGTATTAAGTTTTATTGATATAAAAACACTCAAAAGTTTCAAAAATATAAGCTAAAAATATACATAAATTATGTACGAAATCAGTAAATAGGTTTCTTTAACAACGTCGTTTTTTAGTTAAATCCAACAATATATATACAAGGATAAATAAAATAATAAAAGAGTATTTATATCTTAATTTAATTTCCCTATCTCTCACACTTATATTAGACACAAATACAATCAATTATATCATGCATTTTTTAGAAAAAACTTATTTAAAAAATTCTAGAATAGTGTAAAGTAAAGTGATTGCTTAGGGTTCATTTTTCAACAACAACATGGGGGTGTTTAGAATCATCCATTAGTTCCTTCCAAAAATACTAATGGTATAATTTTAAATACTTACCACTAACCTTAAATATATACTTTGATTCAATCCTTTTATTTCAACTACACAAAATATAAATGTATTAAGTACTATGTATGGTCTAATCCACTTGGAATTGATATTTCCTGGCATGAGCTTTATCCTTGAGGAAAACAACACATTTCCTCTAATTTAAAAGTATATTCTTTGGATGATTATTTAATGAATATATTTGGAATTTTCCTAGTACAATATGGTGTTATCATAGTCATCTCTCCTCATCTCCTCAAGTTTGATCACGTACATCTTCCTTTCCTCTACAGCTTTTCAAACTCTATGTTAACTTGTAAGCTAGCCCAGTGTGATTTTAGTTTTTTCTCAACTGATAAGAGAAAATGTTTTCCATAAATTATTATTTAAGGATAAATACCTAATTTGGTTTTTAAAATATATCATGTATTCTCATAAGGCATCCTCTAGCATCTTACTTGAGTCCTTTTGGGTAGGTTTCACTATATTCTCTAAAATCCTCTTAATTTACCTACTAGAGACCTCATCTTCCCATTTTTTATGGGTGGTATACAATTGAGATATTATGTTTCACTAGATATTTATTTA
Source organism: Viscum album (assembly GCA_963277665.1). Lineage (NCBI taxonomy): Eukaryota > Viridiplantae > Streptophyta > Magnoliopsida > Santalales > Viscaceae > Viscum > Viscum album. Next base: position 1,325,400,784 of record OY728133.1, on the reverse strand, counting down.
TAAGTTATTTTCTGTTTTAATTATATTATTGTGTGCCTTGATCCCTGATTATGGATTGAGTCACTCCAAACCAACAAAAAACGTTTTATTTCAAATAATCAAACACAACTTTTTAATAATTAGTTTGGGTGGACTTTTCTTAAATCCACTTAGAAACATATTCCAATATTAATAGTATATAGGAAAATAAAAATGAGATAGTAAATTGTCTCATAAAATCTAATACCAATATATAAAATATTTCAAAAAAATTAAAGGTTTTTTAGGCATTTCATATCTTTTGAAAATTCAACCTACAATTTGAAAGTGTGGATGTGATTTACAAAATATATATGAGTCCTTAAAAATTAGAGGAAAAAATAAACGAGCTTCTAAAACCTTTATAATAGTTCTTTGAGTTCCAAAATGGTCTCCATATACAAGTGTATGAAAAAATATCAGCACAGTCCTAACCTATTCCTTAGGAATTCATCTCCTAATTACTTGGTGATTATTAATTTTTTATAAAAACAAATCCTTCCGAACATAAATTTTTTACTCAAATTTCAATTTTAAAGTTTGATACTTAGTAAATAATGGAGGTTCATTTTATGTGACTTGATAGTTTCCCAAAATAGTATACAAGGGAACTTGGGTAGCACTTTATAACTACTCATCAGGGAGGGAGTCATCTAGGCTTGTTTTTAGTTAGTGATTCTAACCCGGTAGTCGGAGGTACTCTGATCATGTGGACTACTACTAAATTTTTACGTACCTTGTTATCCTTGATCATGAAGTAAAATTGTTATTTCATAAATATCCACCTTACTAATTTTAATGACCCAAGTTTTCCCTCCTTTAATAAAAACTATTTTTGATAGCTTTCTCCACATGCAACACCAAAATAAAACGAGAGCCAAAAAATATTGAGGAAATATATAAATATTAAATATGATTTTTAAAACCTATTCATTGAATTATAATGTATTAATAAGAGTAACCAAAATATAAATATGTTTATAATGAAAATAAAAACTACTTTTAATACAAATTAAATGAAATCAGTATAGCTAAAACAATTAAGAAAATCATTTTATGATTAAAATATATTTTTCTAAAATTAGTATTTTATTCCAATAAAATAATTATATTATGAATAAATAATAATTAAATATATTTATAATATGAATTATATTTTACTAATAAATAAATTTTCAAATGGTAGTAAATAAGAATGAAGAATAGTAAACATTTTGAAAAAAATATTTTTCATTATAAACAGTTTTCTACAATATTTTGGGATTTTATTTAAATATTGAATTATCAAATTTTAGAAATTTAATTTGAAAATTTTTAAATAATTTTTTTATTAATAATAATAATATATTATTAATTTGAATTTTTGGGATTTTTCCGAAACATTTTATTTTTAGTTGAATAGTGAAATATACCGTTTTTACTAATAATGTTTCTTTTATGTCATTATTAGTATATAAGTATGAATTATAAATTTATGAAGCATTTTTATAAGAACAAATATTTATTTTATATGTTAATTTATAATTCTAAAATTAATGGTTTTAATTTATAAACCCATATTTGACATTTTAAAATTTAAGTAATGTATTCTAAAAAAATTAATACATTATACATGTAGAATTTTAAATTTATTTTTAATCACTTTTAAAAAAGGAATTAAAAATAGATTTAAAATTTATAATCATTAGTTCCATATTATATAATAAGTAACATTTAATTTTTGGTCATAAATTATAAATTACCTAGGTAAAAAAACTAGTTATCGTGGTGAAAACATGAATAGTGACAATAAATAACCTTAGAGGTAAAGGGAATAAAATTTTAAAAACATATTATAATTTATTTTTGGAGGTGTGTATTGATATTATATATTCTCTTCTACTATTTCTCAATTTTTGTTCCATTTTCCTTGTGAGTGGATTTCCATTATTCAAAAAATTTGGGTATTTACAAAAATGTCACTCTTTTTCACTTATAAAAGGGTCACTCCTATCCTCACATTACCTCGAACCAAAAACCCTTAATTTAGTCCTAAACTCTAACAAACCCTATTTTACACACTTTTATACACATTTAATGGTTTCTTTTTTTCCCAAAATATCTTCCCTAAAAGTTTTAATCCCCTTCACAACTGAGGTAATCCAAGAAGTGAGGTATAAGTTCCTAACCTCTCTTTCTCTTTTCAATTTATTTATGATATTTTATTCTTAATAAAATATTACTTAACCATAATATAATGATAAAATAAGTATAATTATTATACTAGTATTTTATTATAGTTATGTTACAATATTTAATGACCCTCCCCTCTTCCATTAATAGAAAATAAAATGTTAATCGTGTGTTGTGTGGACTACCTCCTCCATGAATCAACATGTCATTTTCATTCACTTTCAAAGATATATGGTATTAGTTTATATTTTATGAGTATATATGATATTTATAGGTAATATATATTATTAATATGGTTATTTTTATATACATTTATTTTTAGATAACATAAAAATAGTGATCATTATAAGGTAATCCATCAATAATGGTAAATGACCCAAAACTAGTTCATCACAACTTTCATATTCATGAAATGTGACTAAAACTCACAAGTAATGTAATTATAACATTATAATTATTTATAAAAAAATTAACTCAATTTCCTTTAATGGGTTGAAAATGATGATTCTTTAGAGAAAAAGGAAGATCGACATCACTTTTACAACCCTAGTTCAAAACAGTCTAGATTATTAACACCCAATGTTGAAAAGATATCACAAAAATATAAGACGTGAAGAAAATTGTTATTAATGAATATTATAAATGAAAATTAATATTAATAAGGTTATTAAATAGTTAATTAAGATATTTATCTTTATCATATAGTAGGTTAAATAACTTTTTTGTAAATCTAAGATAATGGTAATGGAATTGGTAACTAAAACTCTTTTATTTGATTTATATAATTCCTTATTAAAATTTATTTTTCATTAAATTACATTTTTAGTGATGTCCTATTTTTATTTATAGAGAAATTTTTTTAATTCAAATAAAATTTTGAGAATTATTTTTTTTCACTTGATTTAAGGAAAAATGAGATATTTTTAAAAATAGACTCATAATTATGACTTTTACATCGATGATTTGAAAATTATTTAAAAATGATCTTTTATGATTTAGTTTTCATTTAAATCTATATATTCCAAAATATTTATCTCTAATGAAGTTATTTTTCATGTTTCACCCTCCATTATTCAAATAATATGTGATTATTTTTTGGTGATCATGTTTTCAATGTCAATTGATTTATTTAATATTGTTATACTATTTCGAAATGTTATGAAGCCCATTTTTATTTCCATGGGTTCTTTCTAAAAATTTAATGATTTCCATTTGGATGTTTAATTAAACCCATTTTTTCATAGGTTCTTTATAAAAATAGAATGATTTCCCATTTAAATCTTATGAAACCCATTTTATTTCCATGGGATATTTATGATATTAAAATTGAATGAATTTTAAGTGGAACAGGTAAGTATTAATGAATGATGGTTGGGGTATTATTCACCCTTCAATTCATTAGTTAATAGTTAATATATCATGATATAGGTATTCATGAGTACATTTTAGTTTCTCTTAAGCATCGAAACTGATGTTGTGGCTCATGAAAGTAATGGTTCCCTATGCTAATGTTTATTCCATAGTTAAAGGATGTTATTCATTATGATCTTAATTTCTCATGATTCAAGGCTTATAACCCTTTGGGGTAGGAGTCCTCAAAATATGGTTGAGCTTGGGAATAATTAATTATAAGGGCTTTGTGGATTAAGATCTGAGATAAATAAGGGATTTGGATCAATTTCGAGGTTCTGTAAAAATGATGATCTTAATTCTAACTTGGTATGGTCCTAAGGTTTAGTATGTGAAACAAGTAGAGGTCACTAGTTGGATATGATCAAGTCAACTAGATATATCCAAGAGATATTTATTCCTTAGTTTTAAGATAGTTGCAACCTATATTCATTAAGCCTAGCTTCTAAGATAGAAATTATCATAGGATATTGGTTATATCATATTCTAATCCAATCATGTCAGGGTCGTTCATTGAAACTTTCCATGGTCAGGGTCACTTAAAATAATTGGATTAACAAATATTATTTAACCTAATTACTATTCTTTAAGATTACTAAATTTAGAATTAATGATTAATTAGATTCAAACACCCCTACTCTAAATCCCTACCCTAAGCGGTTTAGCTACTCATTGTGTAATAGATTAAAAATAGATAAAGAATTTCAAAAATGGTTAACATTACAACACATATTAAGATTAAGAGATTAACAAACATGCAAGGATTAAGATTAACCAACTAACAAACATGAAATCAAGAATAAAAAATTTGATCCTTGAATCAATCACAATTTTAATCAAATACTTACTTGAAATAAGAAAAAAACAAGTACAGTATTGATTCATCAAAGATTGTTGATTAAGACGAATAACTCAGGTATTGTGGTGTTGGCGATGTAAAATGGATGAAGAACGCTTCAAAAATTGATCCATGGGTCTTGAATAATCATAAAATGATGAACATAATTAATGAAAAATGAGTTTAGGGAGAAAGGGTAGAATAAAATATAGAGAGAAAATGGGAGATAATTCCAAAACTTTTGTCACTGTATGTCCATGGTGCACCTTATATAGTAAAATAATTGGGATATTACACGATGTGTAATAGATATTATCATTTTGTAATTTCTATCCAAGGTTTTCTCTGTAAATTTTGAATCTTTGCAAATCTCATGCGAATCTTGTCTGAAATCTTGAAACTTGGAAATTGAATTCTTCCATGATGTGTATATGGGATTAACTACTTGCATCTTCCTTTGGTGTGTATCTTGAATGTGGGAATTGAGTTTGAAATTTACATGATGTGTATTAGGGAATCACGTCGTGTAATTTCTTTATGGCTTGAAATTATTTCATGAATTTATTCATGGATTATCCTTATGTTGTGAAAGTTGAATACACATCATGTAATGGAGTTTCACAATGTACAATGTGAATTTTTGGTAAATTTATTCAGGTTTTCCTTTGAAACCTTAAAAACTTATTTTATATAATAAAAAATACATACCTGGTTCATTATCATGTAAAAACATGTATAGTCCTTAAAAAAATGATAGAAAATGTATATATGATTTTAGCTTATCAAATTCACCCAACTTAACAATTTCTTGTCCTCAAGAAAAAATATCTCAATATAGATTCGAAAAAGGTAAAAAAATTAAAATAGGAAACATTTATTATATCCAGGTAGATAAAACTAAGTATAAGTATTAAAAATCAATCTCTAGAGTCATCCCTACATAGAAAATTATTCATTCCTCGTAGTTCATCTATTTAAAAAATTATTAATCTTTTAATTAAAATGTCTTAACGGTTCCTCAAATTACATACCCATTCACAATTTACCTCACAATGAATTTTATCTCATCACTCAGGGTGAAATGAAACTAGAGTTATGCCTGTACCCTGAGTTCATGTTCTTAACCATATTCTTGCATTGGTTCTATCATCTCCAATTCGTAAATACAAATACAAAATCTATCATGAGGGATTCAACAATTAGGTTCAAGTGACTCTAAGGTTGTGTGAAGGTGGGTAAATAGTGAAAAACAAGCTCAAAAAGGAGGGTAATATCTGATGTATAATGTATGAATGTTGTAAAAAGTGTAATGAAATGAATCCACTGTAGATAATGAAATACATGCTTCTAATATCTCAAGTTAGATCCATGAATATATATCAAGTGAGGGCAGAAGGTATCATGTTCCTTTATTTTTCTTTTATTTTTTTATTTTTATTTTTTGAAATTAATGTCTAGGATATATCTCACATCCATCCCCTAACCACATATGATCCCTCATGGGATTCCTTGGTCTGGAAATGGTGATTTTTGACCTTCCTAGTACACAACCCAAATCTATTTTCTTTTTATTTTTGTATTTTTCAATGAAACATGACAGATGTAAAATACCAAAAAGTACACATGGATTATAGTTGAATAGTTTTGTGAGCAACATAATATATCTCCTCAGTAAAATCACATTATGTCCACTAGTTTAAAAACTTCCCCCACACTTATTAAAAGTAAAGTCATGAATTATAAAAAGAGTATGGTAGGAAGGGATAATCAGTTTTTAATAGCTACATCCTATTAAGGTCATTCATAAAAACTACTGGATTTAATTAAGGAAATATGTAAGGTGGGTCTCAAGAAAAATTAAATCAAAAAATATTGCCTCAATCATATTAAAATTTTATATGTTCCATCATATCCTCAATAAGATCTCAATGCAAGTTCTGATAGGTTTACATGTCCTAGGTTTCACTAAATAAATATTCTAAAAAATAATATGCAATTTAGGCTCATAATACTCTTAGAAATGGTATTAAATATAGAAAATGGGAAATCACTAAGGGTATAAAATAAAGTAATGAGTCAATTAAAAGAAATTTCAAAATTTTTAATTTGAATTAAATTACATGTCTCATGTGTCACTAAGTTTTAAAGCATGATTCTAAATGAAAAATGTCTCCTAGATAAATGAAAACAAGCAATAATTCAAGTGTATTGAAATTGAAACTCAATAAAAACTCTCCCACATTTAGAATGAGATAGTTTCCACACTATCCATGGAAGTACTATGGGATGGTTATGATAGATAAAGATTATATTTTGAAAACGGGAATTGGAAAATGAAATACTATGGAATCGAGAGCTCCCAATAATGATTTTAAATCCATGAGGAAATTTGAGCGGTCTTGAATTTTGAATTGGGTTACTTGAAAAATTAGTGATAAATACAAATCCTACATTAGATAAAACATTAGTCCACAGGTTTTAAGCATTTTGTAAGCAGTAAAATAGGAAGATGCACATAGTGTAGAGCAATGGAATACATGTGATTTAAATACAGGTATGTGTATACGATAAGGATAAAATTTACTCATAGTGAAAAAGATAAAGCTATAAAAGGACAACTGTGAAAAAATCATAACAAAAAGTATGATAAAAATAGATGAAATATGGTTTGCCTCCCATAAAATACTAAATATGACATTATCATATAGATGGATAGACCAAAGTATTAGTCAGTATTGTCCATCGGCTTAGCTCTCCTCTATCTTCTGCAGCTCCTGGTGGTAGTGTCCTCTAGCTCTTATGGTCTTTTATCATTATTTATCACTTCAGGATCATACTAATCACAAATATTATGTGGAAGTAAGTGTATCTTTTCTTGTGGTGGTGGATGATGAGCATGAATCTCAAGTGATAAATCTTGAGACTAGCGCTAGACCTCAGCTAGGTGTTGATTCATTCATCAAACAAGGGCAGATAGTGGCACAAGAGCATCAATGGCTATTTACTAAATAGATGATCTATACATTTCTACTATAATAGTATGATGAAATGAAAAATAATCCAAGTAAATAGAGAAAGATCATAATCCCATATATATATAAATGAAGTGCAATGATACAATGATGAAAGGTAATACAAGCAGTATAAAAAAAGAGCACCCTATTAGCATAAAAAATAGAGAGAGGGGATTGGGGTAGACTAAGAAAAATAAATGTCAGTAATGACATCATCTACAGTCCACTCACAAATAGAGTGTGGTTGTAGCTTCCCTACCTAGTCAATGGATATAATGGATGACATGGCTGGTTGATCAGCTATGAAGGGTGGTGTCATGGTTATAGAAGATATCTCAGTGGTGGGTGGTGGGGAGGTATCGATATGGAGTGTGTCCACGGGTCTAGAAACTAAATCGATAAAAGGTATATCAGTGGATGGGGTGGCGATTGGTACCTTTCCTCTTCGGGACTTCTCTACTATATATTCCTACTATAGAGCAGGATCTATCAGATCTGATGGTAAATCAGCCAGCATGGTTAATGGGGTGGGAGTGGTAGATGAGGAAAGGATGATAGGGGTTGGTGGTGTCTAAGATGCTGGTTGGGGTAATGGTGGTGATGAAGGGGTAGTAAAATGAGAGAACTTGAGGAAGGGGATATGGAGGTGTTGGGAGATCCATTACAGATTCTCTAGGATATAGAGGTTCATGGCCTAGAGATTTGCTGGATAGGATGTTTTGGGTGGATTAGTAGGGTAGGTGGTGGTGGATGTAGGAAAATGGGTGGGTTTAGGGGTGGGAATAAAAGGTGTTGGTCCTGGGGTGGAGGTGGGAGATATAGGTGGTGTTGGGTCTGCAAGATGATTGTCAGGAGTCTTGTAAATAGAATCAACTACTCTTGGTAGCCACTGGTAGAGGTCTATATCCTTATTTAGCAGCTAAATCTTGTGCATCAAAAGAAAATCAAAGGATTTCATCAGACCGAGGGAAGTGAATAGCAGGGTGGTGTCAAAAACACTGATATTTTGGGCTAGATGTGTAATTAAAGATCCCCCCATCAATGTGCCTTGCATCCTCTATGTATAATATCTGTAATAAAACACAAATTGAGAATACATGATAATGGTATCTCTACCCATGGTTGTATCTAGGATGCTAATGTTCATTTGGATAACGCTACTATAAGACTCGACTTGAGCAAACTAGGCATGCGCAAAGTCCCTATGCAGGATGTGGAGCACTGGACCTTGGAACTGGGTGGATTTTATGATCCTAGGAACATGTTTAGTGTGAGTGTCCCACACAATACTTTACCATATCCTCTTTGAATTGGACTTTGATGGCTTAAGTTGTAGGGTAGGGAATACCTTGGATGTGGAGAAATCATCAGTGTAAATCTTGAGGCCTATGCGTAATTCCATGAAGGAAAGATCGTGATTTCGTTTGCCTAATCTTAATAAGAGGTTGTCAACTGCAACCTCAAATGTGGAAATGAACTCAATAAATATCTCCGGGTATGTCTCCTCACATACCTTAATAATGGATGAAATATATAGGCACTCAAGGAGCTGGAGGACCTCCTAGCTGATATGAAGGTGAGAAAAGATGGCCATATCGATGGTTTTATTGGTCCGTATCGGATTTTCCTACAATAGGTAGAGTTCCACATGATGTTTTGGATAAAAAACGTGTAGGATAGGGTGCATATGAGTATAGTCATCATCATATGACTCATTGAAGCTAGAGTGATCCTCCTTCGGGACACCGAGTTAGTCAGGGACCACAGTGGACATCGAGGGGGAGGTTGATTAAGGTTCTGGGGATGTGGATTATTGTCTGCATTTGATGGGTGGTGAATTGTCATTATTAGGTTCAGAATTATTAGGAGTGGTTCATACGGTTTTGGTTTGATCCATTACAGGCACATGATTGTATGAAAAGAGGGTATAAATATTGGAATGAGGAAGGGGAAACTTGAGGAAGGTGGGGGAAGGGAGGTAGGGGAGGAGGGTGAGCATGAGCTTAAGAGGAAGGGGAGGAGGGGGTATAGGGTAATGAACCTTAGGTTCATGACCTATTTTTAAAAATATAATTAAAGAAATAAATGATGTTTAACTGGGTTTTACATCATGTATTTGGTAATTTTATGAAAATTTTAGTCCGTGAAAATACATATTGTGAGTTATGATTACAAAATGTGTAATTGTATCTCTTTGCACTAATTTTAATCAGACCTTAGTACTTTGCTCCTGGAATGACCTAAGATTTATTAATGATTATTATAACCTAATATGTCCTAGGTTGACCTAATCTATGTTTCCTTCTAGTCATTTCTTTTTTTAACATCGAGAGTTTGATGTTTTGATGCTCAGATAAATTTTAAATTGATGACACGCCCTTCCTGGAAGAGTTCTTGAAAGATTTTTAATCTTTGACCATTGAATTTGAATGGGGTGTTCCTTATTTCTTAATCTTGATCATCCCATAAGTAAATATGCGAAAGAATAAAAATGATTCTGACTATCTGATTTGATATTCCTAGGGAACAATTTCAAATGTGAGTTGAATAACAAAACTTTATTCCCTTGAACAAATTATTGTCTTGCAATGTATTGATTATCCCATTTATCATTTTTATCTTTATAGATCTTTGTTTTTTCATAATAATTATTTATGATTTCTTATAATTCATCCAATTGCAGTATCCTAGCCTCTCCAGATTTTTTATAATCTAGATTGATATTTTTAATTTCCCAATATGAGAAATACTCTAGTTCTACTAGGAAATAACACAGTTTTCCATATATCAATTGGAAGGGTGTGGTGAAAATAGGTGTTTTGTACGTATTGTGGTACACCCAAAGTGAATCATCAAATTTCATACTTCAATCGCTTTGACTTGTGTTCATATTATTTTCTAATATTTTTTGGATTTACCTATTTTACAATTCAACTTTCCCACTTGTTTGCAGGTGATAGGGAGTTCCTATATTATACTGAATGTTATATTTTGTAAGAAATACTTTAACATAATTATTAGTGAAATTTGTTCCTTGATCACTAATTATTATTCAAGTAAATCTAAATTGTGAAAACAAATTTTTCTTTAAGAAATTTTTGAACACCTTTGTGGTTTCATGAGCTATAGCTTCAGCTTCTACCCATTTGTAAATGTAGTCAATGCCAACGAGGATATAGGACTTTCCATGTGAATTGAGAAATGTTCCTATGAAATGTAACCCCCATGAATCGAATATTTTTGACTTACATGATTGTTTTTTGGGACATTTCATTCCTTTTTCCAATGTTTTCAGTCTATTGGAACTACTCACAACTTTGACTAAAATGTATTTCATTTTGGTGGAGTGTTGGCCAGAAAATTACACTCCCTAAAATTTTTGTAATTGTTCATTCTGGTCCATAATTTACTTTTGTTGGTGATGTATGAAACATTTATAATACATTTTAGATTTCATTCTATGTAATGTATTGACGTAACAAATCATCAAAACTTTTCTTGAAAAGGAGTGGTTAATCCCAATAGTAGTGTGAAGTTTGATCCAAAAATATTCTCCTTTGCTAGTATGGGAGGTCTGGGTATAGATATCCCATGGTGAGATAATTTAAAATATCAGAAAACTATTGTCATTAATTTTTATTTATTTTGAAAATTGTTTCTTTGGGGAATTCCACTTCAATATCGAGATTGTCATCATCTTTTATATGGGTGGTGGGAGTCTTGATAGATGATCAGTGATAACATTTTTTGTTCCCTTGGTATATTTGATGACAATGTTGAATTCTTGTATCAATAGGATCCACCATATCAGTCTTGTATTGTCATCCTTTTTTTCATCAAATATTTCAATATATAATGATCAGCGTGCACAATCACTTGAAAAAACTAGATGAGAGAGAAATTTCTTGAAAGAAAAAAACTACTAAGAGCTCCATATTTTTGGTTGTATAGTTCACTTGTGCTTCATTCAGTGTGTGATTAGAATAGTAGATTGGGAAAAATATGTGATTGACTCACTGTCCTAAAATAGCACCAACAGTGAAGTCACCAGCATCACACATCAATTCAAATTATTTTTCATGATCTGGTGAAATAATAATAGGAGTGGATATCAGGCTTTTCTTTAAAGTGTTGAATTCCTTCCAACATTCTTTAGTGAATTAAAATGGATTTTCCTTTGATAACAGGTGTGTTAGAGGGTAGTAAAAATTAGAAAAATCTCTCATAAATCGCTGATAGAATCTATCATGTCCTAGAAAGCTCCTTATGCCTTTGACTATTGAGGGATCAAGTAAATCATTGATCACTTTTATCTTGGTAGGATCAACTTCCATGCCATCCTTGAAAAAAAATTTATCAGAGGACTATACCTCCTTGAACCATAAAGTGGCATTTTTTCTAATCTGAAACTAGAAACCTCTCTTCACAATGTTGTAGGACTAACTTAATATTTCTTAGATAGACCTCAAAAAATATTCCATATACTGAAAATTCATCCATAAAAATTTATAATAATTTCTATTTCATATCGTGGAATATATCTATCATGCAACTTTGAAAATCTCCCGGTTCATTACACATACTAAACGACATGAACATGTAGGAAAGGGTTCCAAATGAACATATAAATGTTGTTTTAGAGTAATCTTCTAGGTTTACTATAATATGATTGTATTCTGAATATCCATCCAGGAAATAGTAGAATTCATGTCCTGCAAGTCTCTCCAGAATTTTATCCATGAAAGGAAAGGGGAAATGATATTTCTGGGTTTCCTCATTTATATTTTGGTAGTCTACACATACTCTCTATCCAGTGATGGTGTGAGTTAAGATCAATTCGTCTTCATCATTCTTTTCCACTATGATGAAAAACTTTTTAGGAATGACCTACAGCAGTCTCACCCACTCGCTATCAGAGATTGAAAATATTATTCCAACATTTATAAGTTTCAGTACTTATTTCTTAACAACATCCATAATTAGTGGCATGAGTCACCTATGTGGTTGATGTTTCAGTTTTACTTCTTCTTCTAGTAGAATTTCATGGGTTCATAAAGAAGGATTTATCCCTTTAATTCCATTTAATCCCCATGAAATTGACTTGTTATTTCTTTTTAAGACATCAATAAATTTTTCCTCTTGTGACTATGACAGTTCAGAGTTAATGATAACTATTAGTACAGTAGCAATTTCTAGAAAGAAATACTTGAGTGTACTAGGGAGGGGTTTTAATTCTAGTTTTGGTGGGTTAATGAATAAGGGTATGAAAGGTGTAATGTTGTCCCTTACTAGAGGTTCTATGTAGTTTACTTCCTCAAATTCATATTCCTTGTCCTCATCAGGGATTATTTCATCACTCTCTTATTCAATGTTTATATAGCCATCTCTTTTTTATGTGCGAAAGATAGATTGGTAGTCAAATGAATCATCTATTTTTTGTGTTTCTTTTGTTAGTTCGAACATGAATTTTCATCGCCTACTCAAAATATGAGTCTTACTTTATTTACATTGATCAATTCCTTCCCAATTTCCAAGAATGGTCGGTCTAGGATGATTTGAACGTCTCCTTCTTCTTCTATGTCTGGAATGAGGAAGTCCACTGGAAAAAAGAACTTTCCAGCTTTGACTAATGCATCTTCGAGAATTTCTTAGGGATATTTTACTGATTGAATGGCCAATTAGAGTGCTACTCTAGTGGTTTTGAGTTATTTTATTCCTATTTTTCATAATACGCTGATCGATATGAGGTTGATACAGGCTCCTAAATCACACAAGGATATTCCAAAGATACATTCTCTTATTATGCATGGGATTGATAAACTTCTAAGATATCTCATTTTTATGGAATTTTATGTGTAAAAACAGTATAACACTCTTCGTACAATGATATGACTCTTAGTTACTCTATTTTTCTTTTGTTATAAAGTAGTTCCTTAAGAAATTTTTTATAGGTATGAATTTAAGTGATTACCTCATCAAAAGGAATATTGATGTGAAATTTCTTAAACATATCCAAAAAATTCTTATATTTTACTTCAATTCTTCCTTGCCTTGCTCTTTTTAGAAATGGAAGAGGTGGATGATAAGTTGGTGGAGAAATATAGACTTCTTACTTGGGTTTCTCTCTTTTTGAGGCTTTTATATAAGGTGTCACTTCTTAGGGTGTCACTTGAGTAGATCCATTTTTATTTTCATCAACTTATTCTTTTAATTTCTTATGTTTTTTGGGTTCCTCAACATGTTTTTCTTCTCCTATGCATGGTTTTTGAAAATACAGTACTTTTCTACTCCTCAGAACAGTTTCCTCTATCTCTTCCCTCAAGTGTATATCTATATTACCAGGTAGAGTACCTAGCAATCTCTCTAACATGGTCATTAAGATCTATCCCATTTGATGCTCAAGGTTATGTATTACTACCCTTTTGTTATGGATTTACATATCTTGGGTGTTAATTCTATGATATTCCTTTTAAAAAAAGGTTATGAGTATATTTTCCTAATTTGATTGTAGAGGTATAGCTAGTTGTGATGGTCTTGATAGAGCTGGTTGAAAATGTGGTTGGACTCTAGGGGGAAGGGTTGTTGGGTTGATTATTGTGGTGTTCAAGGTAAAGGATTCATCAGTGGATATCATGGTGGTCATTGGTTCTTAAATGGCGTCATGCCACTTCTTTTCTAGAAGTACCCTTGATAGTTTTTTTGTTTCTATTGGACTAGCCTTTGTCAAAAGTATTGTTACAGCTGATGAAATTGTTGAATTTTTTTAATGTAATTAACGTAAGTAAAATCTTAGCTTGGTTTTTCATCAACACCTTTTGTGCAGTCTTGATAAAGGTGCGGGCAACCAAACATTTTACATGACTGGATTTTCATGACTAGAGCAGAAGGGGGTGATGCAGCTAGTAGTTTGAATTATTCCAACTTCTTGGTCATAGCCTCAACTTGTGCATATAGTTGATTATGCTCTTTAAATTAATGGATCTCACACCAGGTCCATCCACGATAACTCTTCTATATACTATAATTATGGGATACTTCATCTAGAATTTTCTGAACCACCTCGAGTGTTTTAAACATTAAACCTCCATCAGCGGTTGTATCAACGATAGTGCGAGTATCTGGTTGGAGGCCTTGATAAAATGTATGGATATGAATCCTCATATTGATTCCATGATGCAAGAACTTTTGGTTAAGCTCCTTAAAATGTTCCCATTCTTCCAATGCTAACTCTCGGTCTACTTGATCAAAATTCTATATATCATTCCACAATTTCCAAGTTCAAATTGGCAGAAAGTACTTTTATAGGAATTGTTTTGCTAAATAATCCCAAGTCATGATGGACTCAAGTGCTTGACTTTTAATACAATACTTGGTTCGGTCTCATAAGGAAAAGGGAAAGACTCGCAATCTTATGGAATCAGAAGATACTCCCTAGTTACGAAAGGTATCGCAGACTTCTAGGAATTTTGAGATATTCTCATGGGGTTCTTCACTTTGAATCCCACTGAATTGGCCCATATTTTGGATCATATGAATGATTCCAAGTTTGATTTCAATTGTATGCGTCTATATTTAAGGGTTTACTATACTAGGTGTTTCACCATTGATTTATGGAAATCCATAATCCATGATGGTATGATCTTGCTGCATTGGCTGCTCTCCATGTATTATGGGTTGCATGTTTGGTGGTTTGAGCTAGTTTGGACCTGCAGGATTATTGTGGTCTACCATTTTTAAATGGAGACATGAATTGATATGCCTTTCGATTACAGGTTTTAAGGAAAGTTTTTTTGTGCATCAAGTCTCCTTGAATGAGTCAAAGGGACCTGATGCATGCACTAATCTATAATGAGAAGAAGGAGGCAGTGGATTATAAAATAAAAAAGAATAAATAAAGGAGAATCAGTGAGGTAATCCTAGGTTATTTCTATAGGTTACCATGCCTTAGCATAGTCCTTTTGATCCCTAAAAATAGCACCAAAATTTGATGAACCTGAATTCATCTTTTAATTCATGTGGACTGTAGTTAGATTGGATTTATTTTTCCCAAACTACACTTGCTACTAGAGCATAGTATAGTGGTAGTACAGGGTCAGTCCAATGAGGATTTGGATTGGCTGGATGGAAGTAAGTGTTAGAACCCTTTTGAGTAGGAGTCCTCAAAACATGGTTGATATTGGGAATAACTATTTCTAAGGTATTTTTTTATTAATATCATAGATAAAGAATGGATCAGGATCAATTTTGGAGTTCCATAAAAATGATGACCATAATTCTAACGTGGTATAGACCTAAGATTTAGGATATAAAGCAAGAAGAGGTCACTAGTTGGCTATGATCAAGCCAAATAGATCTATCCAAGAGATAGATATTCCTTGGTTTGTAGATATCTGCAACCCAGATTCATTAATCCTAGCTTCTAAGACAAAAATTATCATAGGAAATTGTTCATAGCCTATTCTACTCCAATTAGGTTAAGGTTATTCATTCAAACTTCCCATGGTCAGGGTCTCTTAAAATAATTAAATTAAAAAAAATTATTTAACCTAATTACTATTTCTTAATATTACCTAATTTAAATTAAATGTTAATTAGATCCAAACACCCCTACTCTTAATCCCTACCCTAAGCTTTTTAGCAACTCATTGTAGAATCAATTAAAAATAAATAAAGTATTTCAAACATGGTTAACATGCCAATACAGATTGAGATTAAGTGATTAAAAACATGAAATTATTGATATTAACCAATTAATGAACATGACATAAATAATTATAAATGTATTCCTCAAATAAATAAAAATTATAATCAAATATATACTTAAAATAAGTGCAAAAACAAGCACAAAATAGATTCATCAAATATTGATGATCGAGATGAAGAATGCACATAGCATGGTATTTGTGATGTTAAAAGGATGAATAAATCTTTGAAAATTGATATATGGGGCTCAAATAATCATAAATTAATGGAAATACTTGATGAAAAATGGGTTTAGGGAGAAAGAGTGGAAGAAAATTGAGAGAGAAACGAGAGAAAATGGGAGAGAATTCCAAAAAGTTCGTCACTATCTGTCCACAGTTCACCTGTTTTAGGTAAATAATCAGGATATTATATAATTTGTAATAGGTATTCATGTATTGTAATTATAATCCAAATTTTTCTCTAAAAAATTTGAATCTACATGAATCTCGCATGAATCTCATTTGAAATATTTGAACTTGGAAATTGACTCCTTTCACGATGTCTATCTAGGATTTACATTGTGTATCTTCCTTCGATCTGTATCTTCAAAGAGGAAATTGGGTTTGAAATTTACACAAATTTTATTAGGGAATCACATTATGTAATTTCTTTATGGCTTTAAACTCTTTCACGACTTACTTCACTACTTTCCCTTATACTGTGAAAGTTAACTACACATTTTTTAATGGAGTTTCACGATGTATAATGGAAATTGTTGGTAAATTTCTACATCTTTTCCTTTGAAACCATAAAAACATATTTCTTGAAATAAAAAACACATAACTAGTGCATTATTGAGTAAAAACATGGATAATCCTTAACAAAATGAAAAAAAATGTATATATGATTTCATCTTATCAGAATCAAAATTATGTTTTATGGTTAGCACTCATGATTTTTTGATATTTCTCATATTCTCATGTTTTTACTTATTCTTGTGAACTCATCCTTGAGAAAATATTTATTCACCCCTTATTGAGCATTTGATCTCACCCCTTTATTATTTTTTCATTCCCCAGGTTATGAGGATGAGTCTTAGTAATGGGATGTCTAGAAGATTGTCTAGTATGGTTCCTTTAAGGATAAATGATCGTGAATTTTTCTAAAATAAGATTATTATATAACTAGTCTTTAAAGACACTAAACCTATCAGTCCTTAGAATATTATTATTTATGAAATATTATTTTTTAAATCATGTAAAATATATAAAATTAAGGCATTTATATCTTGGTTCACTTTAGTTAGTATCATAGTAGAGTTTAGTTATTTTGAAGATTATTTTAGTTACTTTGGGGGTTAGTTTAGAGAATCTAAGAAAAAACATATAGGTGAGTCTAAGTATAGGATGATATCTTTAAATATTGTAAAAGTTTTGATTGGTTATTTTTTTCTATAAATACATCCCTATATGGATAATAAAACTAGATGTAGGCTCCATTATAGATATATATAGGGGTAATAAACCTGAAAAGAGCATGTTGGGTATTAACTCAGTCTTCACCTGGTGCACAATAAAGGGGAATAACTATACACTAGGTTTAACACTCTCTGGGGATATGGTTTGTTTGATCATATCATTTTTATGAACTTATATAAAGGATTAATTTCCTAGTTACTTTGAGGGATTATGTTGAGAAGCATAAGATATCCCAACTTAAAGTGACCTTGGAAAAACTAAGACTAATATAAGTTAAACTAAAGGAACTATGGACAACGTAAAAATGTAAAATAATAAGAAGTTTTAAGGTTTAATTCCTTTAAATATACTTTTTTCCCTATGTTGTTAATTTTTTATCAATAATGTTAACTTCTTTTTGGTTTTAGTGATGGATAGAACTAGATGGAATAAGATTACCGATGGGTGTAAGGGACAATGTGATGGTTACCCCAACAAAAAACCCAATGGAATGGTAGTTTGAGTACAATACATCATAGTAATATTCACTAAGCCGTCTTAATCTATAAATAATAATTCTAACCATGTTGATATCTTGAACGCACTAGGGAGAGAGAATCTTGTTATTGAGTCTTTCATGCAGTAATGTCCACACTATTTTAGTGGAAAAATGATTTCAACTAAGTTATATAAATCTTCTCTGATTTAGATTTGTTTAAGGATACTTCCTACATATCTAATTATTCCACCCTTGTTTAAATTTGATGGATTTTGGGTATGGATTGGATATCCTTATATAGAACCCTTGTTAATTGTTAATAAAAAGATATCTCATTTCGTATTCTAGATTGTATTATTCTCAAGTATAAATATAAGAATGATACACCCTTAGAAGAAGATTATATAAAATGGGTTTTTATACCAAATAATTAGCGACCCTTGACTCAAATGACTTAGAAGGAAGTCAACGTTGATGAAACACTTATTTTATATGAATATACTAATGTGTTTCTGTATGAACTACCTACTATTCCCCCAGAACGTGAGTTTGAGTTATCAATTGACTTAATACCTAGATCTATACCTATCTCAAGGAGTCCATATAGGATGGATTGTGTTTAATATGAGTAATTAAAGAAGAAACTAATGAAGAATTTAAAAAATGGTTTTATTTGTCTCATTATTTCACCATAGGGATCATCAGTCCTCTTTATTAAAAAGAAAGATGGATCAATACAAATTTTTATTGACTATCATGAGCTTAACAAGATCAAAATTAAGAATAAATATAATTTACCTCATATTAATGAAATATTCGATCAACTCATAGGAACTCATCACTTATCAAATATTAATCTTCAATTTGTATATTATTAGTTAAGGGTCAGGAGGGAGGATATTTCAAAAACAGCATTCCAAATGAGGTATGGACACTATGAGTTTATAGTGATTCCATTCATATTGACTAATGCACTTACCTTCTTTATGTATCTAATGAATATAGTCTATATGGGATACTTGGATCAGTTTATTGATTTATTTAAAGATTATATTCTTATATACTCAAAGAGAAAGGAAGAGCATGAAGATCATTTACAGATTGTGTTGATGACCTTAAGAAAGAAGAAGTGTATTCCAAATTTATAAAATGTGAATTATATCTACAAAAGGTTTCATTCTTGGTTTATGCAATCATCATTAAGTTCATATATATAGATCCTTTAAAAATAGTTGTTATTGAAAAATGGACTAAGCCAACCATATTAATTGAGATTAGTAGTTTTCTTGCATTATCTGGATATTATCCATGATTTGTGAGAAACTTTTCATGGATATTTAATCCACTAAACAAGTTAACATGGAAGAGAGTTAAGTTACTTTGGATGGGGGAATGTGAAAAAAAATTAAGGAACTAAAGAAGATATTGGTCATGGTACATGTAATTACATTACCATATAATGGGTAAGGGTTTTTAATATACATTAATGCACAAAATAATGGCTTGTGATGTATCCTCATGCCACATGAAAATTTAATTGCTTATTAATCACGATAATTAACAACTCATGAGAAAAATTACTCAATACATGATTTAGAGTAAGTGGCAGTGATCTTTCCATTAAAAATTTGGTGACATTGTCTCTATAGTGAGATGTGTGATATTTATACTAACCATAAGAGTTTGAAATATATATTCACATAGAATGAGTTAAATATTTTCTAAATTAAATTGTTGGAACTAATAAAATACTATGATTTATCAATACATTACCACTCGAGGAAGTCAAGAAATTTGGTTGTTTCATTAAGAGGGAAAGATTGTGTTCCCTTATATATGGTGAGGATTGAAAGAGGCCCAATATTCATGGATATTCAAGGATGGATCTTGAAGTCATAAGGGAAGATGATAAATCCTATCTTATAAAAGTGATTTCCTGACCATCCATTCATGTGAGGAAGAATACTAGAAATATTGTATTGAGCTATAAAAAAAGTAGAGAATATTTTGTAGTTCAAATTTGATAAAGATAGAGATATGAGTTTTGGAACATGGATATGTCTCCCTTAAAAACCAAAACTAAAGAGGGAAATTTTGGATGATAATCATAGATCAACCTTCTCTATTCATCAATGAAGCACGGATATGTATAGATATCTAAAACAAAACTTCTAATGATATAATATAAAGAGAGAAATTATAGAATACATATCTTGATGATTTTTATACAAGCATATTAAGGATGAATGAAAACAATTTAAGGTTTTTTTGAAACCATTACCCATGCTAGAATGGAAATGGGGAAACATCACTGTGGATTTCATCATAGGACTCCCTAAAATTTCTAAAGGTTTTAATGATATTTAGGTTGTAGTCAATCACCTTACAAACTCATCTCATTTTATTTACATCAAAGAATATTTATCCTTTGAAAAAATTTCCACGATATACATAAGTAAAGTGGTAAGTATATATGTAATACCACTATAAATTGTATTTTATCGGGATCATAGGTTTACCTTGAGGTTCTGTAGAAGTTTTCAGAGAACATTGGAGACAGATATGAGTTTCAGCACTGCTTATCATCCTCATACAGATGGTCAATCTAAGAGGAAAATTAAAACTCTAGAGGATATGTTGAGATCTTGTTTGATAGATTTCCAAGGATGTGTGGATCAACACCTCCCCCTATTATAGTTATCATATAACATCAGTTTTTATTATATCATTCATATTGAACCATATGAGGATCTGTATAAAAATAGATATAGGACTCATACATTATAGGATGAAGTTTGCGAGAGGAAGTTAATAGGGCCTAACCATGTTTAATAAATGATTGATAAGTTTTAAACCATTCATAAACATATGAAAGTGGCATAAATTAAATAGAAGAGTGATATAGAAAATCATCAATAAGATCTAGAGTTTGAATTTGTTGAAAATGTGTTCCTTTAAATATCTCCTTGTAAGCATGTTATGGGATTTAGGAAGAATGGGAATATAATACCTAGGTATATTATTCCCTTCAATATAAATGATCATTTTTGGATTTTATCTTACTACTTAGCACTCTCTTCTAACCTCTCACAAGTTCTTGATGTGTTCCATGTATCGTTTCTGAGGAAGTACATACTAGACCCTTCACATGTACTGAACTTGGAATCCATGCAACTGGAACATGATCTATTATATGAGGAATGACCATTAGAAATTATTGATCAAATATATAAGGTGCTTTGGAACAGGACCACTAATTTTATCAAGGTTCTATGGGGAAATCATAAGTTTGAAGAAGCTATGTGGGAACCTGAGGATGTAAATAGAAAAAAGTACCCTTGCTGGTTTTCTTCTATGTAATAAAATTTTGAGTAAAAAATTATTTTTAAGGAGAGTAGAATGTAATGACCTAAGTTTTTCCTCCTTAAATAAAAACATTGTTTAATATCTTTCTCCACATACAACACTAAACTAAAATGAAAACCATGAAATATTGAAGTAAAATATAAATATTAAATATGACCATTAAAACATATCCATTAAATTAAAAGAGAATAAGAGTAAAAAAATATGAATATATATACAATAAAAATAAATACTACTTTTAATACTAATTAAAATGCAATTAGTATAGTTAAAAAAACAAAGAAAATCATTTTATAGTTAAAAATATATTTTTATATAATTGGTGTTTTATTTCAAGAAAATAAGTATATTATGATTAAATAATAATAAAATATATGTATAATATGAATTATATATTACCAATAAATTAATTATTAAATTATATTATATAATAATAAAGAATAGTGAACGTTTTAAAAAACTATTTTCTAATATGAATAGTTTTCTGTTATATTTTGGGATTTTATTCAAATATTAAATTCTTAAATTTTAGAAATTTAATTTGAAAAAATGAAAATAATTTTTTCATTAAGAATAATAATATTTACTTAAGATGGATTTTTAATATTTTTTTAAAACATTTTATTTTTAGGTGAATAATAAAATATACTATTTGTACTAATATTACAGCATGTATGCCATTATTAGTATATAAGTATGAATTTAAAATTTATTAAAACTTTTTTATTATAATAAATATGTATTTTATAAGTTAATTTATAATTTTAAAAAATATTTTTTTCAATTTATAAACACATATTTGAAATTTTATAATTTAAGTTATATTTTTCAAAAAAAACTTGTTTTTAATACATTATACATTTAGTATTTTAAAATTAATTTATCACTTTTCAAAATTAAATCAAAAAAATATATATTTCAAATTTAGAATAATTAGGTCTAAATTATATAATAATAACCATTTAATTTTTTTATATAAATAATAAATTACCTTGGTAAAAAAACTAGTTATCGTGTTGAAAACAAGAATGGTAAAAATGAGTAACCTTAAAGGTACATGTTTTGACATGTTATAATTGATTTTTAGAGATCAGTATTGACCATATCTATTATACTCACTATTATTTATCAATTTTGGATCCATTTTCTCTGGGAGTGACTTTTCATTATTGAAAATTTATGGGTATTTACTAAAATGTGACTCCATTTAACTTCTAAAAGGGTCACTAATCTCATCACTTACACTCACATCAAAACCCATTAATTTCAAACAAAACTCTACCAAAAAATATTATCCACACTCCTATCCAACTTAATGATATTATATTCTTCTAAAAAGACAGTCACTCTAAGGTTTAATCCTTTCACAAATAAGATAATCCAAGAAGTGAGGTATAGGATCCTAACCTCTCTTTCTATTTTATATTTCTTTATGTTCTTTTCTTATTCCTAAAATTTCATTTTAAAATCATAAAATTACAACATTAGTATCATTATTATACCATTTTTTTATTATAATTATGGTATAAACATTCACCACCCTCTCTGTTTCCATTAAGAAGAAATAAAAAACATGAATCATGCATTGTGTGGATTACTGCCTCCATGAATAAATGTGTCATTTTATTACACTTAAAAACATGGATAGTTTTAGTTTATATTTTATTATTATATATGATATTTATAAGTACTATATATAATTAATATGGTTCTTTTTTATAACATTAAAAGTGATGATAGTTATAAGGTAATCCATCGATATCGGTAAATAACCTAAAACTAGTTCATCAATGTTTTAATCTTCATGAAACGTGACTAATAATCCCATGTAATGGAATTATAACATTATAAGTATTTAAAAACATTAATTAATTTACCTTTAATTTGTTATAAATGATGATCCTTTGGAGAAAAATGAAGATCAAAACTACTTTTATGATCCTAGTTTAAAATTGTCAAGGTTATTAACACCCGATATTAAAAAGATATTACAAGAATCTAATACATAATGTGAATTATTATTATTGGAGATAATAAATGGAAATGTATATAAATTAGGTTTTGGAATAGGTAATTAAAATTTTTATCTTTATTATATAATATTTTAAATCACTTCTATGGAAATCAAAGTTAATGGTAAGGGACTTGGTAAGTCAAACTTCTTTCTCTGAGTTATAAAACTTATTATTGAACATTATTTTCTAAGAATTTCCATTTTGAATAATGTAATATTTTTATTTATAGTGAAATTTACTTTCAAGAAGTGTTTTATTTTCACTTTTTTAAGAAAACAAAATATGCTTTTTTAAAATAGACTCATTTTTATGACTTTTACATTGATTATTTTAAAATGTTTTCAAGAATGCTCATTTTTTATTTGGTTTTCATTTTACTCTTTATATTCAAAAATATCTATCTCAAATTAAGTTACATGTCATGTTTCACCTTATATTTTTCTGTTAATATGTTATTATTTTTGGGTGATCAATTTTTATGTCAAATGGTTTATTCATATTGTTATACTATTTGGAAATTCTATGAAACACATTTTTATTTGCAGGGTTATTTATGAAAATTAAATGATTTACATTAGATGTTTTATGAAACCCATTTTATTTACAAGTTTCCTTTATCAAAATATAATTATTTTCATCTGAATTTTTATGAAACACATTTTATTTCCATGGGGTCTTTTTGATACGAAAATTTAATGAATTTTAAGTGGAACATGTAAGTATGGATGAATGATAGGTGGGATCCTATATCACCTTCAAATTCATTGGTTAAGAGTTTATATCTCATGATATAGTTATTATCAAGTACATTTTAGTTTATCATAAGCATGGTTACTAATGGTGTGGCTCAAGAAAGTAATGTTTCCCAATGTTAATGTTTATTCCAAAGTTAAAGGATATTATTCACTATATTCTTATACTCCCATGATTCAAGGATTATGTTAAATGATTCAAATACATGCTATAAATATTATGTTTCTATGTTGATATTTTGTGTATTTATATTATTATTCCATTTACTTTGAAGCTCACTTATGCTTTATGGTTATCACACATGATGTTATGATATTTATCTTATGCTTATGTTTTTACTTATTCTTATGAACTCATCCTTGAAGAAATTTTTATTCACCCCTTACTGATAATTTTAGCTCACCCCTTGCTTATATTTTAATTCCCAAAGTTATAAGGATGATACTTACTAATGAGATGTCTAGAAGATGGTCTAGTATGGTGCCTTTAAGGACAAATGATCAAAATTTTGGTAAAATAGGCTTATTATGTAGCTAACCTCCAAAGAAATTGAACATATCAATCCTTGGGATATTATTATTTATGAAATTTAATTTTTTAAATCATGTAAAGTATTTACAATAAATGCATGTTTATCATGGTTTTCTATACTAATCATGGTTTTGCTTTATATTTCTTAATCAAATACCACAGTGCTACATGAGCATAATAAATAGTTATTTTTCTTCCTAACAGATATAGATGAATTTTTTATAAATCAATAACAATTGAAAAAAACTCATTTTTTTGTTATGTAATTTATTTCTGTAATGTATAGGGTATATGAATTGTAGGATATCACTTGAGGTTGTCCATTAATTTTATGGGATATCACATCTCTCATGAGTTTATTTATGGCATTACATTGTATCTCAAATAGGTTGTTCCAATTATGGAGGGTGGATTATAGGGGTCGTGGTAAATTTTTACTTGATATTTTCAAAATAAATTTTTCATGAATCATCAAATACAAAGTTATCCTATTTCTTAAGTATGTTATTTAAGGGTGAAGAAATCTTTCTAAAGTCCCAAATAAACCTTCTATAAAATCTAGTATGCCCCAAAAATGATCTAATGTGTCTCAGAGTAGTGGGGTAGGGAAGTGTAGAAATAATATCAATTTTGGTATTATCCACTATAATTCCATAAATATAAATTATGTGGACTAAAAAATTTCCTTTATATGCTATAAAATTTAATTTTCAAAGTTCAAAACCATTTTATCTCAAAGTATTTATTTAAAACCTTTTCGATACTTTCAAGTTAAATTTTGAAGTATGTTCTATAAATAGTAAAATCATTATGTAATACCCCCAATAATATCTCAATCAAGTTTGAAAATATACTTACCATGGAACATTGAAAAGTACCTAGGTATTTCATAACTCAAAGTGCATCCTTCGGTAAGAAAATGTAATAAAGGGATATCTAAATGTGGTATTTTAATGATCTTATAAATCTATTTGAACCTATAAATGTGCATTAGGTGACACTTAATAGGCCTTGTTTAAATCTAACTATATCACAAGAGAGGTTATTTATTCAATTATATTTTCAAGTAAATGTGATTTGGAACTTTTTACCTGATGCACTTCTCCTGCAGTAGTTCTCAAACTGAACTGTATGGAATTTTGAGAAATACTCGCATTTAGTTCTCATAATCTAGAAGGTGATTTTTCTATTAGTTCTTCTCTAGGGTAATTATCCATTAGGTTCAAGTCATTATTTTTAATGAACCAAACTTTTATAAATTAATTTCTCTTTTTTAATGAATAAAATCCTCATTAAGTAATATAGTTATAGAAAACACATGCACTACATTGGTTATTTTGGACTATTATAAAATATATCTGGTAAGATTTAAAATATTATTAAGAATATTAAAAATTGATAATATATCCATTGTTTAGAGAATATTAAGATTAATATATATTAAGGGAGATGATAAAGTCTAATTTTTGTAGGCAGAAGAAGTTATGGGCTTGACCAGTAATATAATACCCTTTGAAGCCCAATTATCAGATCTTCTATAGGAGATGGTGACACTGGGATTTTCCTTTGAAAAATACCATATTGAAATTAAAAAAATAAATCATATAAAAAACCATTTACAGAATAATTTCAATCTTATTGAGATCATGGAACAAACCGTGTTTGTCAAACCACCCCAAGAAAGTTCCACCATCACACATCTTACCCATAGTTCATACACTGGTGTAATAAGGGGTTATGTATCTAGACCCTAGTAGTATGAATTTTTATATTTCCATTTTTAATAAAACAATGATTGTATTTATTCCTTTTTATTATTATATTTTTTTATGAGATGATGAAAATTAGATTTTGATACAAAGACACCAAAATCGTATTTTTGGAAAATATACGATTTTAATTAAAACACACTTTTTGATAAATTCAAGAATTTTGAAATAAATTTTATTTTTTTATAATATTATTATTAAATAATATTTATATAAAAATTATAATATAATTTAGTAAATTTCAATATAATCTTTATAAGGGTCATAAAAATGTTATTATCATAAAAACCAGTATTTTTCAATAAATGATAATTTTTATTTAAAAGTGTTGATTTTCATATTTAGAGAATTATTTTGAAAAAATAAATATTATTTTTGAAATAAAATATTCATATTATACAATAATTAATTTTTCAAAAAAAATTGGGATAGTCAAATTTTTAGGTAAAAATTAAATACAGTATAAATATATAATACATATTATGATGTCATAATAGCCCAAAATTAATGTAATAAATTTTATAAAGGGAATAAACAACAAAAAATATGTTTCCCTTTAAAAATAATTTGTTTTTAAATGTATTTTATTAATTTTATAAACCCTTAATGAATCCTCCAAAACCTATATTATATTTTAAGGTTTTAAAAACAATTATTTATAAACATGACCCACTCCCACATCACCAAGGATATTATTTTAAGGAGTTAAGCTATTAGCCTTATAAAATATTTAAAACCAATCTTATTTTTCAGAAACCATGGGCATAAAAAATGGTAAGGTTTTTGGTTTTTATTATTTTATCATATAGAGTCCAAAACCTAAGTTTATAAATTACTAAAGAAATGGGTAATGTTTTTATCACATGAGATGCCACGTGTGGTGCACAAGAAGTTATCCCGAGAACATTATGTTATGATGTATTGGTGGTTAGACATGAATTATTATTATGATGTCGTGTTTTATATTATTTCCAAATTCCTATTTTTTCTTGATTTTATCATCTTATATCATGTTTTGGTGATCATTATTATGTTTCTCTTCCCTTTTATGTCACCTTGATATATCTCTTGACTAACATGTATTAATTTCATCATGTTTTTTTATTATTCTCTTACTTGGATTTATAGATCACCCTTTTCTTATTCACATCCCAAGGTTATCCTGTGTAGTAGTAGAATATTGATAGAACATAAGGGCATGTTTTATATATTTAAAATAATGTTGCTGTAACAATGTTTCATTTTAATGTGCTATGTACCTAATTTCCCAAAGACACTTAGCCTTGTGGTCTTATAATATTGTATTATTTGTATATTTATGTAATAAATCATGAATTAAGGTGCCTTAAAGATATGGTTTTTCATATTATCCATCCACCCTTGGAAAAATAACATTAGTAAATTATGGTCTTTAAAAGGATAATGCATTCAGGATGTTTTTATCCACTTGAATCTCTCCCAAAACTCATATAGATTTTCTAAACTTGTTCTTTTTTTATCCCATAAATCTCTTTCAGCAGACTATTTTTTCTCAAGGCAGGTAAAAACTTCTAAAGAAAAGCCTCATGAAGTTTATCCCTAGTGGTGGTCACTCCAAGTTATAGGTTATAGAGACACTTCTTGTCTGATCCTTCAAGGTATAAAGGGAAACAATTCCATCTAACTAGATCATATAAAAGTTCTCTCAGTTTGAATTTACTAAAAACATCACCAAATTATCTTAAGTGTTGGTTAGGGTCCTCTTCTTCTAAGTCATGATACTTTGGTAGGAGTTTTATTATTTAAATTCTAAGTTCAAATTCATATTGGTTATTGGGTTGTTGAATCTGATTATTATTTAAATTGGGTGTATATAACTCTCTCAAAGTATTATTTAGTTGATCTTTATTTTAATCTATCTTTTTACTACCTATAGTTACTCCAGTGAAATAAGTGGAGGAGTATTGGGAAGTTACCAAGGGAACGATGATGAACTCCCTTTCTTCTTGTTTAATAATTTTTAAAGTTCAAATCTCTCCAAAATAGTTCATTCAACCTATGGTCAAAACCACTACGGTTAGTTGAACTTGATAAGGTCTTGTGTTGAAATCATTATAATCAAAACAAAATAATAACACAATAATTTCCTCTAAATAAATGGTTCCAAATTAATGAGATAAGTTTCATAAGGCCCTAATAAAATTAATTTATATACCCAAGTTTAATTAAATAGTAGTGGGACTCAAGTTATCTTCAGAGAGGATATTTTTATGGATGTATTCTTCTCTTGGGTTATGGTTCGGTGTGTAAAAAAGTGAATAATTTGGGTTTTTTGGATTAAATATTAAAAATAGTGGTCAAACCTTGGATATCCCCTTTCCTACATATTAAATCATGATTCTATTTTACTCTCCTACTCTCTCTCCAATCAGCTAAAATCTCAACTAATTACCCTACCCCGATGATTTCAATTTAAGCAGTGAGATGTAATGATCGGAGCATCCAACAGTCATACCTAGCCTATTGATTGGAAAACTCTAATAAATCCTGAAATAACCCCATTTATAACTAGTGTATGTGGTAAATAATTGTAAATTGTAATGTGTGTGAAAAGATAAGAGTAAAAGAAGAATAATTTAAATTTAATGATCGAGATAAATATCCTACTATTAAGAAAATCAAACACTTCTTGAGAGAATAAATAAAAATTCATAAAACATTAACGATTATAATTAATTAGCATGGGGTAATGGGAATATTCTTGGCTTTTACATGACTGTCTAAGTGTACCATCAGTAGATAATAGTAGGAAATATAAAATAAAATAAAAAATAATAACTAATCAGCTCGATCGAGTCTTCATGGTGAAACCTATTCCTCAATTAATATTTTTTCTTCTTATAGAAATGTTTGGGACCTCGATTATAGTAATTACTCTCCCACATGAGTAATATAGGTCACTTCTTCTGCCTAAACTTTTAATAATTTTTTCAAATTTAGTGCCTAATTCCTCATTCTTTGATTTTCTCTATGTGTACTACTCGAGGGTTGTGATTGAAGCAACTAGTCATGTCGAATCTTCAATATCTTTCTCAAAACATTCCAAATACATATTTATCCCTTATTCTTTTTATGATTTACATGTAAATAATTTTTTGAATCTCATCCATATTTTCACAAACAATGCTAATTATGTTTTATTTTGATTTTAGGGTGTATTTTTTAGTTTTAGTAAATTTTTTTATTAATTCTCACAACCACCTAGAAATTGGATAAGTACTCAATTGACCATATGAAGGAAATTTGTGGTTGGTTTGATTCATCAAACATTTTATTGGATGACCATGTAGTCGATCTAGGGGAATGGTTGGTCATGTGGTCTCTTGATAAGTATGGTTGGTTGGTCTTCATGTGTTGAAGCTTGGACCTTTGTAGTAACTTAGATTTTATATGGTCAATCATCACTTAAATCTGATTTAATGTGTAGTCAATATAATTTCCTTATTGGGTTAAATTGGGGAATTTTTAGACTTTTTATGAATGTTCAGTTAAATTTATTCATGTATAAGCTTCAACCTTTATGGTTGGTTGATATCAATGTGTAGTTTCTTTATCCCCTCACTGAATTTTCAACATAATCGGTTGTTCTCTTCATGTGTTATCTTCATAGGAAATGTATCTTGATTTCAATGTGTGATAAATTGGACCTCAATTAAATTGTAATGGTCATGCATTCTATCCATTCCTTTATGAAATCATTTGAGTTCAGCATGTGACAGCTTAATCACTTTGTTGGAGTTCATGCATGGTTTATTGTCTATTCGTAAGGCATAGTTGATCGGTTGTGAGATCACTTGAAAGGTACGATCAATTTCTATTTCCATTTTCTTTAGTCTCAACCTATACATAATAAAAATAGAATTCCTTAAATGTAGTCTTTGGTCCAATTCTAGAATCAAATGAAACAATTATAACTAGATAAAAAACTTTTAAACAATAAAATTCTAGAATCAATCAATGTGTGGATTCATAATTAAACCTAAGAAAGGAACAAAAACACTAAAATTAATTTTTAAATACATTTATTAATGAAGTTAATGTTTCACTAAATTATCAAAAATCAATGATTTACCCAGGTTTTAGATTAATTATGGGCTCAAAATACAATGAAAAGTGGGAAAAAATCTAGAAATTTTAACTCTCATCAACCGTTGACACTAGTGGAACTCAGTGAAGTTAGTTTTCTAGATCCTCCATGTATATTTTATTTTATAGGTAACAAAAAACATGTATTCTCATATAGATAGATCAAATGAGGTACATTCTTCTCCCAATTCAATTGT
Organism: Viscum album; assembly: GCA_963277665.1. Lineage (NCBI taxonomy): Eukaryota > Viridiplantae > Streptophyta > Magnoliopsida > Santalales > Viscaceae > Viscum > Viscum album. The sequence goes on along the minus strand of OY728133.1, from coordinate 1,325,369,935 downwards.
TGACCATAGTGTTAGTGAGAAGCTCCTTCCTGAATGAGTTTTTCTTATGTGTGAGGGATTAAGCAAGAATGTGGATGAGTTTTTGACTAAATTACATAATATCATAATTAAAATTGAGATTTTTATATTCTATGGAGATTATTATATTTCTTGGATCACATTGGTTGAAACCTATTTTATGTTACACAGGACACATCACCATTTGTGCATGCCAATTTCACATATTTTCATAAAAGGGGTGGTGAAAATTTGTATTTTTTCTCTACTTTCCTTACATCCCAATATTGTTTTGGAAGATTAAAAGTGAAAATATTTGGTTGTTTTAGGGCTGATTTGGAAATTTATCCATTAAAATAGTTGATGGTGATAAATCAAACTAGCTCTGTAGAAGATTATATCGATGAGTTTGAGTGGGTGGATCTGTAAATTACCAAGCATAAAGAATCTTGGTATATTATTTTTTATTAAGTGAATTTTTTATTGAGATTGAAAGTATAGTGGTGACCCATGAAACTTATAGTAAGAATATGCTCATCACTTTAACAATAAATGTTGAGTTTGAGTTAATTATTAAAGGATTTCTCTAGGATCCTTCATTTTAGATGATAAGACCACCCTATTTCTCTAGAAATTATTATAGCAGTTCTAGAATAAATTTTTATTCCAGTTTTTTTGTTACTATAAAAAGTTTGTATGGAGTGAAGTTTTGAAAAAAAAAGAATATTACTTTAAGATGGCAGGAAGTTCAAAACATTTTTTGAGATAAATATGACAAACAATGGTCTAAGGGATTATGCTTCTCCTGTGGATTGAAATATGTTCCAGCACACAAATGTCTCCAGAAGGTATTACAGTTTATGTTCTGGGAGTGTATTAAGTCACAAGAGGAGGTGGTATTTGTTACTAAAGTGGCTAACGAAGATTTTATAACATAGGATAAACTTGGGGATATATCATTCCTGACACTATGTCTTAATATTTTTTACATTTAGAACACTCAAAGAAATAATTATACGATATTTTATGGTGTTGGGACCAATTAAGTATTGAATTTATTTTCAATGAGTCAATATGTTTTTAGTGAATGGATATGAGGTTATTATTCTTAGAATATTGTCATGGGTTCCTGAAATTTCATTGGATATCATGTTTGATCAATCCTCTTTATATTAGTTTTGATGATTTTTTAACTTCTCTTAATGTCTAAGACATGTTCTAATCACAATGGGAGAGTGAAAATTGTTTACAAAATTTAAATAAGTGAATAATTATGAAGAACATGAAAAATATTATTTTTTATGATAATCTGATGAAACATTTGATAATGGTTTGGTTTTATTTTCTAAGTATTTTTTTTTTGGCCTTTTAGTCAAAACATTATCCATCCATGAGCTAACCAATGACCAAATGTGGTAACCTAGGGTAAAACATGTGGTAGAAAGGCCAACCCATCTATCCCATGGTGGTAGGAGGTTGTATAGCAATAACAGGGAATGCATGGGTGAAGGCTCTTCTATGTGGGTAAGCAAGGTGAGAACATAGCTTCTGTAGGAGTGAACATGGGTGACACATAGGGGGAAAGTGGTGAGGACCATACCATAGGTGTATGTGCAGTGTATCATGGTTATAACCTCAGTTTCATCTCAAGAGTTCGGTGTCATGTCATCTATTATTAAGGAGCACAAGGATGAATGAAAAAATCGATGTGGGACTCAGATAATGTGTATTACTATTCCTCCTCTTAAAATGATGTGAATATAATATTTATTGTATAATATATTTGATATTGGTCGTCTGATCAATGTCAAAATCATCATCTAGCTTGAGGCATTGGAGGGCCACTGTACAATGTAATTTCTTTATACCAACATTTTTTTATAATCAATTCATCCATCTCTAGTGATCACACTGAGAAAATGATACTCGTTAAATCACATCTGCATTATGCATGCAATCTATGTCTTTCATGCCTGAGATAATTCAATGATTATGAAAACTATCAAGTATTACATGAATTTATAGGAGGAAGTTTATGCATCCATAATACATGGGTTAGTTTGAGCTTCTAAAAAAAATTTGAACATGATATTATTTTTATATTCATGTTAGGATTTGTCACATATGAAAATACACCATTATTTTTTACATCGTGAATATTCTAAGAAGAAAACCCACATTTAAAGAATCAAAAAAAAATTGATATCCTTAGGAATTATAAAGTATTGATTTACATGGAATAAAAATCAATGGACTAGGTTAGTAAATTAATGAAGAAGTGGTAGTGATCCTCACCTATAAATATAGAGGGTAGTATGATCCTTTAGTTACTGTTATCATTCATCTATGAGAGATCAATTATTTTTCTAGAGTGAAACTGATCATATCTACACTTACAATACATGAGGGAAGAATATTCCATGAATATATATGATTTATTGAAGAATAATAACTCATGAGATACTTATGTGAAGGAAAAGAAATCACATGGCCTCTTTCTTTTGACTCTCACACTCAAGAGTTTCATAAAGAAACTGAGACACCACAGGCATTAAATTATGTTTCACTCATTTGAAGTGATTCAAAAATAACTAGTCTACCAACCTCCTTGGATGTGTGAAGAACATTTCATCATTATCCTACTTTTTTGATAAAAAAACAAGAGCTCATCATTTGTATGAATTAGATAATAGATGTAGTGATACAGGGAGGAAACAAGTGTGTACATGCATGATGAAGCCCGTGAAAATTATATGCACATTTTAATATGCCTAAACCTTGTTCATTGTAATGAATCTTGGAGTTTGATGTGAGACATTGAACATAAGTACCAAAAATATTAAAAATAATAGATGTTTATTTTATAGGGTTCACAAACTTGATAAGCCCATGCATTATATCACTTATTCATGAATTGTTTTGTGAATAAATCTAATTTTTATTCATAAATAGGTTGAGTTGATTTATAAAATTTCTATTTTTCATTTAATAATACTTGAGTAAATTTTTTTGTGCATCACTTGCACACATTTTAGTGGGTTTTGGACTTCATCATACTAAATAAATAATATATTCTTGAGTATTATTATGCTGAGGAAATTGATCGTACACAGGTGATCAGAAATATCTGAGAAAGACTAGCAAGATTCAATGTTTCTTGAACTTGTACACAAGCAGAAAATATCTAGTATTCTCTTGGAGGAAGATCACGCTAATTAAGGAAGATCACTTTCTACAACTATATAAACATTGAAGAAGGAGAATACTATGTGAGGTAGTATAAAGATCCTCTTGTGTGACTCAAGAATGCGATGGTCGATGTGGACTCTGGTAATACTATGGGAAACAGTATAAATATCCTCTAGTGTGAATCAAGAGTTTTAAGGATAGTGTGGAATCTGGTAACACTTTTATAAATTAGTCTAAAGATCCTTCTATGTGGACTTAGGAGTTAGAAGATAGTGTTACTCTGTATTGAAAATTCTAGTTGATGAAAAGATTATAGTGGAGAATCCGTGTTGGGAGATTTAAAAAATATGGAAAGGAGTATGTCTTTGTACTAAAAAATATAAATACCATGTGACATGATATCTATTATTATTTTAATATATGATGAGAGACTTTTAAATATCACTAATTGGATCAAGATCCTTAAAAATTTTAAGGGGTCAAATTAAAAAAATCATAAAAACTAAGCCACTAATTCACCCCCCCCCCCCACCCTCAGTGGTCAATCTAACCAAAGGATAAACAATTTTTATTAGAGAAAGGTTCCATATAAAGTTCCAAGCTAGCTATAATGAAGTTCATAATTAAGGAAATGGGTGATCTACCTCGGATGAATAAAAAGGTATTTACTCATGATGATAATAATCTAGATATTTTTTCCAAGATGAAAAATAATAGGAAGAAAAGACATGCAATGAAAATGAAGAAGAATATTATAATAAATAGAGAGATGTCTCCAACTAAAGTTAATCTGAATAGTACTATTTGTAATAATTTTTTTGATCATGATTATTTTAATGAAGCATGTTTAAGTTCTGATGATGATGTATCGCTTAGTGATATCCATTCTAAATTCAAAGAACATCTGAATAAAATTCCTAAATAAGTAGTAAATTTTATTTTTCAAACTATTAAGGGTCTTAGGGATGAAAATTTATAGTTGGAAGAAGAGTTTAATTCTATGGAAGAAGAATTAGACAAAAAAAATTCATATGCAACACTCACACAAAATTATTTAGAGAAAATAATGAAATAATATATCTTTTTAATGAAATATATGTTGAAGTTACTAAAGAATTGAAAAATAATTTTTGTGAGAAATATTTCATTGAGATATATTTTTATAGAATCTTTTCATGCTCTTGAAAAAAAATTAAAAAAATATGGATATCAAAGGTGCTCAATTAGAGGATAAAGAAAAAAGGGTAAAGAAGATTGAATATTCTTTATAGGAATCAAGAAAAATTAATGAACAATGAATAAATAATATAAAGTTAGATTGAGAATATATGATGATATCAGTTGAGGATGATAAGAACTCCCTCAATATGAATTGTTTAAAGTTGTAAGTAAGATTAAAGAATTGGGAATCACCATAACCTAGAACTTCCCAAATTTATATAAAAAGAGATGTTGCCACACAAGTTTTTATTGAGGTTCATGACTCAAAGAAGAGAATAATATTATCATCTAACCAATTCAAAACATCCACCAATAATAAGGTATCCCATAACCTAGAAATTATCATATATACTAATGTTATTTCAATTACTAGTATATGTTTTAAACCAAACTCTATTAAAGTATAGGTGGTGAAAATACTGATAAAACCACCACATAAAGGGTGTTTGAGAAAATATATATGAAGATTTATTTCCCAAGAAGTTTTCAAAAGTGTGGGGAGGTCCACTACAAAATAGCAAGGTATATTCCTTGTAAAAACTAGACAGATTATACTATAAAAGTAGAGAAAAAGATCTATAGAATATTGTTATTATTTCTGGAAGTTTGGGAACAAGTCATTGGAATGTTGGAATTAAATGGAAATTCATGAAAATAATAAAATGACATAATAAATGCGGGTAAAATCTAAATAGAATATAAACAGAAGGAAATTACAGAATATTTCACCAAGACATATAAGGATAAAGGTGACTCATCAAATTTTGGTGAAATGAATGCTCTAAACATGAAATATAGATCTATACCTAATATATCTCAAATTAAAACTTTTATTTCTAATAGTGGGGGTGTAAAAATAAATATAAACCTTGTTATACCAAGAATAAAAGTGAGAGATTCTTTCCTACATCAAAGGGAGAAATGAATATGTCAATAAAACCATTGACCCCTAGGAAAAATAAGGCTCAGTTTGAAGAAGTACAAAAATAATAGGTTTTTGTATAGAATAGATATCAAGGTGTAAAATCTATATTCAGTGGGTTTTACTGGTGTTTTGAAATGTATGGGTGAAAATCCTTATCTTAGTGGCATAACATGTCATTTTTGGGAAACATGGATAAATCAAGGTGGATTCATGGTGAATATATGAGAATAGTTTCTCAAAGTAATAATTTTGTGATTAAAAATCCATCCAAATTATCAATTAAAAATACATATGAATGCTTTGAATAATTTTGAGGTTTATTTAATTGAGAGGGTATCATAGTTGATAAATATATCACCGGACTTTCCGTATATATTCCTTATGTTTTGATAGGAGTGATCCATCAATAGAAAAACAATGGTAAGTCATGTGAATATTCTGAGAAGATAGAGAACTTAAAGAAACAATTCCTAGTTGTTTTTTGAAATCAATTTAAATTTGATAAAAAATTATAGTAAGTTGAAAAACATTCTAAATACAAAGGAAATAAACTGGATTCATATGATAAGGTGAAAACTCTTATGAACTTATCCTCAACCGGTAACTTGATGATCCAAAAGACTAAGGTGGAAAAAGATAGTCCATAAAAATAAGAAATTCAAGTGAATAAACAAGATAATAAAACATATGAGACTCAAAACATAAATAATATCCCAAATAAATATTCATATTCTAAGATTATAATAAAATAATAGACCAGGTTGAGAGGTATCTCTTATCTCGAATGATACTTCTAAGGTTCAAACAGGTCCTTCATTATTACCTTATATATTTTATTTTATAATAACATGTCGGGAATTGAAGTAGATATATGTATCCCTTGTGGGGGAGTATTGATGATTCAAAGCTGTTAAATATTCACTATACAGTGAATGTGGAATTACTGTACAGCTTTGTAAAATTAGATGATGAGGTACGATAATCACTACCTTATACATACTATGAATGAATTTGATATTTATCATCAAGCGGGATTTGATATTGATATAATAAGGGGGAGATATATATCATTACAATTAATCCTTTTGATGTATTTATTGAAGTGTGTACAGGATTTTTCAATTCACTGATAAATCTAATTATGTGTAACCCCTAAAATGAGAATTGGGAAATAATGAACTTGATATCACATGAATTTTAGTTTATAGACAGTATAGAAAAACTTGGTTGTATCTATCTTATTTTCTATACTAGATTATCGCACATAGACTTATAGTTGATTAACCAAATTCATTTTTCTAAGAAAACCATGTGACATTATCCCTCTCTCAAAATTGTTTAAGAAACAATCATATAAGGTAGGAGAACATGTTTTGGAAAAATTGATGACATGTGAAGACCCTCACTTATCCTTTGAATTTTATTTTCAATAAGTGGTAGAAAATATGTTGAAACAGATATTTACTTTTATGATGTGAGGAGGTATTGATAAAAAATACAAATTGGGAGATTTTTTATCCCATGTAAGTATGGAATTTTTTTTTCAAAAATTTATTATGTGTTTGGTGAATATATATGAGGTGATGGTTCTTAGAGTATTTTATATGGATTCATGAAATTTCATTTATTTCATGATTGATTGATCCTACTTGTATCAACTATGGTGATTTTTTAACTACTCTAAAAGTCCAATATATGTGATAATTACACTAGTAAACTACACATTGTTTACAACATTTAAATAAGTGAATAATTATGAAGACAATTAAAAATATTATTTTATATTATGATTTGATGAAACATTTTAGAATGGTTTGGTTTTATTTTCTAAGTATTTTTTAGTGTTCCTTTTAATGAAAAATGGAAAACTATAAGCCAACCAAGGACCCACCTCAACCACATTTGAGACCCTAGATATAGTTCAACATATCCATCCCATGGAATCATGAGGTTGTATAGTTCCCACATGGAGTACATATGTGAATGTATTTGCACATGGGAAAGCATGGTGACTGCATAGTGCATGTATGAGTGCGTACAGGTGTCGTGTAGGCGTAAAGAGGTGAATCCTTCCCCATATGTGTGTATTCAGTGTATATGGGTCCTATATCAAGAGGATGGAAGCATGAAACCTATTATTAAGGATCTTTATGATGAATGAATAATTAATATGGGACTTAATTGATGTGAGTTAATATTCCTCTTCTTAAAAGGATATAGATATAGCATCATCCATATGATCTGTTTAATCATGGTCATCCAATTGAGATCGAAATCATCTTCTACCTTGATCCATCAAATGGCCAATGTATATTGGAATTTATTTATACCAAATTTTTTTGATCATAAGTTTATCCATCTCCAGTGATCATGCCAAGAGAATAATACTCACTCGATATCCTTAACATCATGCATGCAATCTCTGTCTTGCATGCATGTGATAATTCAAAGATTATAAAAAAAATATGAGGATGAAATGAAGTTGTAGGAGGTCATTCATTCATCTATAATACATGGATGAATTTGATATTATAAAAAATAAAGGAACATGATATTTTTTTGTATGCATGTGAGGCTTCGTCACATAAGAAAAAATGTCATGGTATTCAACATCATAATGATTCTAAGATGGAAATACTCATTCTAAGAATCCAAAAAATAATGAGATATTTAGGAATTAAGAAATATTGATTAACACATAATAAAAATTAAGGGACAAGGTCAATGAAGTATTTAAGGAGAGGAACTGATTCTAACCTATATATATTGAGGGTTGAATGATATTTTAGTTACTACTTTCATTCCTCTTTGATAGAGCTCTCATTTTCTAGAGAGAAAAAGAGAATATTTGTTCTTCCACTGTGTGAAGAGAAGAAGATTTCAAGAATCACTCTTCTTGTGTGAAGAAGAAGAACTCATGACATACTTTTGTGAAGTAAAATAAATCTCACATTCACTTTCTTTACACTCTCGTACCCAAGAGTTTTGCAAAGAAACTAAGACACCATAGGTCTTTTCTTGTGTTACACACATTCGAAGTGATTCATGAATAATTGATCCAAAAAACTCTTTGGATTCATGAATAACATAGCAGCATTATCTTACTTGTGTGAGAAAAAAACCATTATTAATCATTTTCATTAATTAGATAAGAGATATAGCGATAAAAGGAGGCATACATTTCTTACATGCATGATAAAGCCATCAAAACTCATATGCACAGTTTGAGATACATGGACCTTGTTCATTGCAATGTATCTTGGAGTTTGAAGTGATAAATTGAACATAGGAAGATAAAATATTAAGGATAATAAATGGTTATGTTTTAAGGTTTACAAACTTGATAATCCAATGCATTATATCGAATATACATGAAGGTTTTCTTGAATAAATCCAATTGATATACATGAAGAGGTTGAGTTGATTTATGAAATTACTATATTTCATTGAATAATACCTAATGAAAATTTTGTGTTCATCAATTTCATGCATTTTAATGAGGATGGTACTTCATCAAACTGAATAAAGAATATATGCCCAAGTATTATTTCACTAAAGAAACTGATCATACACATGTGATCAGAAATATCTGATCAAGACCAGCAAGCTATAAAGGTTCTTAAAGTTGTACACTAGTTGAGAAGATCCATTATGCTCATGGAGGAAGATCACTTTGAATAATTAATAGGACTTTCTACTACATGATCATCATTGAATAAGTAGGGGACTATGTGAAGTAGTATAAATATCCTCTTATGTGAATCAAGAATGTGAAGGCTGGTGTAGACTCTAATAATATTGTGTGAATCACTATAAATATCCTCCTGTGTGACTCAATAGTGTGAAGGCCAATGTGGACTTTAGTAACACTTTGTGTATTAGTCTAAATATCCTCATGTATGAACTCAGGAATTAGAATATAGTGTTACTATGTATTGTCTATTATAATTGATAAAAATATTATAATGGATAATAAATGTTTGGGGTATAACAAACATATAAAGGAGTGTTTCTTTATAATGAACCTTATAAATATCATGTTTCATGTTATCTATTATTATTTCTTCATAAGAGGTGAGACTGTGAGATATAACTTAGTGGATCAAGAACCTTAACAAGTTCAAGAGATTGAATTCAAAAAACCACTAATTCACCTCCCCCCAGTGATCAATCAAACCTGGGGCTCTATAGATAGGAATATTCATGGATTGACAATATTGGTAATAGTAGATAATAGTTCTAGCCATTATTTTTTCTCTTGGTCCCTACTTAAGTTTCTCATATTTCTTGTTACAATGACCACATATTTTGGAGTTATATTAGGAAATGGACATTGGTTTATTTTTGTTGGGAAGTGTACAACACTTCTCATTACATTGGGGTAACTGCATCTTGAGTTGGATACCATCCTTTTTTGACACTGATAGACCAGACCTTATACTAGAAATATAATTATTTATGACTCATGGTTTTGTTACTTCTCATTGGAAAATATTTATTATGAGTTTTAATTTTCATGGTTGGTATGTGACTCTATAGGTGTTGTGGTCTATGAATTCCATTTTCAAGCCTTTTCTTCAATAGAGTGTCTTAGATTTTGTTCACATTTTGGTATATTATTGTAGTTAGTCAGTTCATATATAGCATTTGGATTAGGTTTTCTCACTCTTATAAACTAATTGCTTCCATATTAACATGAAGAAATGTCCTATTGGAAATAAATAGGTTGAATACTTAGGACATAAGATTTCCTAGGTTAGGTTGTACATGGACCCTATTAAGGTATCTTGTATACTTTATTGGTTATTTATAAATAATGATAGATAAGTGTGGAATTTTTTAGGTCATCCTATATACTAAAAAATATTTATCAATGATTATTGTAAAGTGTCCAAACCTCTCACTGATCTTACTAAAAATAAAAAATTTATGTGGGGTAGTGTACCTCAATCATCCTTTTAAATTTTAAAGTGGTGTATAGTTATATGCATTTTTTTGGTATTTATATATTTTTTTCATAAAATTTTAGGAGAATGTGATGCTTTAAGTAGTGGACTTGGGGATATTATTAAGTAGAAAATTTTAACGTTATCTTTTTCTATAAACTCCTTGTCTACATTGAGTTTGGATTGGTCTGTTTATTAGAAGGATTTGATGGAATTAGTGTATGTGGTTTAACACTAGAGTCAGTATTTGATGGGTTTCCATTTTTTCATCCATACAAATCGTCATAGTATGAAACACTTATTGAGTCAACAAATTTTTTTTATGGACCAATAGTTTTGGAAGGAAAAACCAATAGTTAATGACTTTAACATCATTTTTAATCCTATATAGAATAATGGATCAATGAACACTCTTTATAGAATCACAAACCATCAATTCATCTATATTATTGTTTTTAAACCTTATTGAGTCAAGATTATACTTATTATGAAGGAAATTATAAGTATAAAATATTTAAATCCATTATTATTGCCTTAGAAAACAATACTACTGCTAAACCTAGATATTATCTTCATAATGTACCATTGTTCTTTAAAGGCTGGTTAGTATTGTCTAAGGATTACCAATTTCTTTGAAAAAATACTCCAATATTTTATTGTTTCTTCAGAAGGGCATATAAGGGGTTTTTAAATAGTTAAAAATTATTAGAAGGGGTTTTTTAAAGTGGAATGAAATATTCATCCATGGAGTTTATTTGGGAATGTGAGTTGTGTTAGAGGAAAAAATATTAGACTCTATGTCTGGAAGGTTTGCTATAAATACTTCTTATTCTAGTCCTAATTTATGATGAAATATCCATGGATTTTATATCTGGTCTTTTAAAGTATCAAGGTTTTGGAATGGTATTCATTGTAGTCGATAGGATTTCAAAATATGTCAATTTATTTCCTCTTAAATTTAAGGGATTCATTAAGGTATAATAAAAATTATTATAATATGTAAAAGTTATTTTACCCCTTTTCTAAGATCATCCGTGTATAGAAAAATGAAACTATATAAAAACTAAAAATAAAGAACACTATAGAACCATGTACCATACACTAAATATCATCTTCATCATCATTATGTGGTTTAATAAAGATCACTAAGGGTATCCAAAGGAAATCCCCTTTCTGTAGTGTATCTATGGGTCAAGTTAAATAATATGATTTTTATATGGGATCTACTCTATCTCCATAGAATTCTAGTGCCTCAAATGTAAAGGAGAAGAATGAATAGATATTTAAGTTATAGATAAGTTTATCCATGAGTAAATAAGTATCACATATATATTTTCATCACATGGTAGTTTTTTATAATCCATAAAGATTCTCCTTGGGATGTCACATTTACTCATGCATTTCAATGCATGAGAAAATAACATGGCCAATTCATGTATCGTATATATGAATATACCTCCTCCCAAACATTTAATCTTATAAAATGGTATAATAAATGATATCTTATGTGTATGATTTATTAAATTTATATACATCATGAAATGATAAACCCATAATGTATGTAAACCATAATTTTCATGAAAACCAATAAAACTTACATATATCATACACAGATAAGGGTTTAGGGAATATGTCCTTCAATATCCCACTTACACTAAAGCCTAATATACATTTTACTATTTCACCTTATATTGTATCATATAAAATATCTCATTAAATAATATCCAAAATTATTTTGGATATCTTTAAAAACACTTTTGGAAAGCTATCATTTATTTCACCTTGCATCACATCATATGTGATAACTTAGGAATACCCATCCAAAATAATTTTAGATTAACTCTAAAAAACTTTTAGAGTAGCTCTTTAATTAAAAATAAATCCTTATTAAGTAAACCACAAATGTGTGAACCTATGGGCCTTTATAGCGTTGACAAAAAATATGAATCTCTGGATCTATATATGTAAGTAAAGAGAATATTTTAGAAAATCATCAATGATACTCAAACTATAAAGGGATCTAGCATGATCTTTATCAAACACATGTATCTCTATACTTGTGTCCACCATTATTCATTACATGCAGGTATGCATTCTCATATTTTCCCTTTTTCTAAGACATTGAGTGATATGGGACACAGAGTATGTAAATTTCATATAGCCTTCTCAAACATTATTCATTATAAAACTAGAGACTGAATGTTTTGATGAATTGATCACATTTCATTACCCCTTATGGATAATCACATCAATATCTAGGTTTAGTCTCAAACTCCACTATCTATCTCAATTGAGGACATGGATGCCATACTTGTCATATGAGAGAAAAATCCCTATCTTAGTTGAGCTCCAACTAATGACATGCTCAGAAACATACCCAATCATCCCTATATTATTTAAGTAAATATGTAAACTTGTATAAGTTGGATTATAAATTATAAAAGTTATGATACAAGTTATCTCATCAACCTATGGTAGTGGGGGCTCAAATATGATCCATGCACCCTTAGTATACCAAACATGTGTATGAAACTCTACATGGTATATTCCATGGGTCATTTAGCACACATAAAGAATCATATTCTTTATTTTATGCCTCGTGATCGTATTTAGTATCTATATACAAGAATAATACTCACTCTAACCTTTAAATTTCATTATAACTTATAATACTCCATGTAGAACATTGGTTAGGGATAACTCAAAGTCTTACTTTAAGAGGTCAATTATCATTACACTTCACAAAATTTATATCTATATATACATTTATACAGCCAATGTGAAAGAATGATAAAGTTGATATTACCTAAAATATGATACATTTTATATCCTTAAAACTCTTTTAAGAATATTTAACAAACCCAACATAAGCACCTATCTACCATATATGATAAAATTCTAGATCATCCTTATGTATGTTTCACTTTCAAATGTTTTGTTAACTAATTACATCATATGTAATTATTATCACATTTCTATGTTTCCATAAAATAAAATCCTCCCACTAAACTCTTTTAGTGAGAAACATCTATGAAGTAATCTAGTTTGAATAATGGTGAGATTTAGGAATCATATTCCTAACGCTCAACTTTTTGAACATACTCAAACTTCTTAACTTTACAACATCAAATGTTACAATATTAACTTTTGTTTTCAACACATAACTCTTTATATGTACATAATAATCATCCTTGGAACCTTATTCCATCAAAATTTTCCCTTTAACTTACATTATCATTTACCAATACATCATAAACCCTTTTAAAATAAATTTATGTTTACTTTTTTATGGTAACTACTATAGATCTTTATGTTTCTATTTATCGTCGTATCCTAAACTCTTTTAGGATAAATTGATATTCACTTTTTTATGTTAACTAGTGTAACTATTTAAATTTATCTTTACCTCTACATCATAAACTATTTTAGGATGTCAAGTGTAGTTTACTTTGTAATTTGACTAGTATAATCCTTCAGGAAAAAGTGATATTCACTTGTAATGGTAACTAAATGAAACTCTTTAAATTTTTATTTACCATCACACATCTTAAACTCTTTTTAGGATATTAATTGAAAATAATTTTAGTCTTAGATTGGTATTATCTATTATTTTTTAACTTTTAAATTATCTAAGTCAAAACATTATTCCACTATCCTCTAAGTTAAAATTTTCCTTTCATAATATCTTACTAAGATACACAAACTACTTTTTTTAGGTGATAAAATTTGTTTCCTTTTTAGTAGGAATACTTAATAAATAAACTATTTTTATATATACTAAACTCTAAGTTTTATTTGCTAAAACTTTTAACTTCTTCAATTAATTTCTTTAATGAGAATCTGATTCTTTCGGTGAGATTGAATCTGGTTCTTAAACTTTAAATTGAATTAACACCTTCAAGAACTTAATTCCAAATCGATGATCTTTTGGCGATATCAATCATTGAGATATTTCATCAAAATTTAAAATTCAAAATCATCAGAACTCTTGGTGTGATAGTTTTCTGACGATAACATTTTATCAATTCGTTGTATGTGGTTTTTGATATGGCGAACTTCGAAAACTATAATACATAGTTTTATTTCTTCTAGCGAGGAAGAATTAACAACTAATTTTCAAGGTGTGAATTTAATCAAATGAGGAACATTCATTTAATCCAATAAGGTTCAAGTCTCTCGATCATTATTTTTTATCTACCCTTAGCACTCCTATTTCCTTCTGTAGTTATTTTTAATTTACACTGTTTCATTTTTCTGTATCATTTTTCAGTTTAGAAAATAGGGAATTTCCAAAACTTGTTTCATTACTGCTTTATAAAAAAAATTGAAAATTAAAAAATATGTCCACTCCCTCCACTGCTGACAACAGTGGAGTTTAATTTGTTTAAAACCTTAAAAACTCACCTGTCTTCTCTATGGATCGACCTTGCACCACTGTGCTAGTGTAGTTTAATAAATTTAATTTTTAGGGTCGTGACGACCTACGGTCACATCAAAATTTGGCACCATTTCCGGGGAGGCCACGCGTTGAGTGTTCTTAAGGTAAAAAAATAGAATAAAAAAACAAAAAAAACTACTTAAAAAATTATGAACTAGAACTTACTACTTTAGTTGTCCATTAAAATTCTGCATAAACTGTGAAACTTTGTGTGTTAAATCTTACTTTTTTTAGTTTAAAAATGGAATGTTTTGAAGGCTCAAAAATTTTCACTGGACCTTAGTGTGTTTTTTGTGACAGTTATGGACACACTGCCTAGAAATGTATTTACTGTTGTACCTCTCGTACCCCTCGTGGTTTAATTTTCATGATCATAATCACTCTCTTTTTTATCTAATCTTGTTTTAAGTGTTTTTTGATAGGCAAAAGGTTGCCAAGGAATTGGGCCAAGAAAGCAAAAGCCATGAAAGCTGAAAGTGGACTGATTTCAGTCCACCGGACAACCGGTGGATGACCACCGGCCAGCCGATGGAGCCTGGACAGAAGGCATCTCCTCTGTCCAGACCACCGGCCAACCGGTGTCCCACCACCGGCCAGCCGGTGGAACCCAGTCAGGCCGGACAGCTACTGTCTCAGCACCGGCCAACCGGTGGCCTCCTCACCGGCCAGCCGGTGGTGCCTGAGCAGAAGGTCTCTCCCTTTTTCAAAGCACCGGCCAACCGGTGGCCAAGCACCGGTCAGCCGGTGGAGCCAGTCAAACTAGCCGTTGGGCTTTGACCAGGCTTGCCCACTTGACTCCCAACGGCTCCGAAGGCCTCTCCAACGGCTCCGAAGACCCCCAAAGGCCATTTGAGGGTTCCCCCTCTATAAATAAAGGACTAGGAAGCCCCGGAAACTTAAGTAAGCCAAACCAAGCCAAAGTAATCCAACGGACACATTTTCCATCATTTAGCAAACCTCCGGCGGATTCCTTCAAGGAACCTCAATTGCTCCAATCCACTTACACATCCAAGGAGCACCACCATAGAAGCTTGGGAGCGCTCTTCATCAACTCCAATCAATCCATTGGCGCCCAAGACTTCTCCTATTACGGTTTTTCTTGTTTTTTCATTTTGAGCATCATTTTGGGTTTGTGCCTACAAACCCCTCTTTCCCTCATCTTCCCTTTGCTTGGGTTCTCACACCACCTTCAAGGTGTGAAGAGGTTAGTCAAGCCTTCCCTTTAAAAGGCTTGAGTCATAGGTGAGCTAGCCTTCACCTGTAAGAAGGCTAGTGGGTTCTTGCTCAACCATTAAAAGCAAGTGGGTTCTTGATCAACCATTAAAAGCAAGCTGTAATAGGTTCTAGACTACCTTAAAGTCTAGTGGGTTTCTTGCTAAAACCATTAAAAAGAAAGCGGTAGTAAATCTCTCAATGGTTGAGTTGGGAGCGGAGACGTAGGCTTTGGTTTAAGCTGAACTCCGTTATCAATTTTGTGTCTTGCCTCTTTTATTTCCGCTGCACTTTTTACTTTGATTTTAAATTGTTAATTATTTTTAAAAGGCAATTCACCCCCCCTCTTTCCATCACTTCTCCGCCCAACATTTGGTATCAGAGGGAAAATTTTTTGTAATACCTTCACCGGTTTCAAATTCAAGATTCATTGTGATGGCTTCAACTTCTTTTGCCTCCGAAGGCTATTCTTTGGGTCGTGCTCCATTCTTTGATGGAACCGACTATTCTTATTGGAAAACCCGCATGACCACTTTTCTTAGAAGTATAGGTTATCCTATTTATAAAATTGTCATGCATGGTTATTCTCTTTCTTCTCCCGATGAATCCAAATGGACTCAAGCCGATATTAAAAATTTCGAGCTTGATGGCAAAGCCATGAATGCTCTTCATTGCAGCCTTGATCGTAATGAATTCAATCGAGTTTCCACATGCACCTCATCTCATGAAATCTAGAAACTATTGGAGGTTACCCATGAGGGGACCAACAAAGTTAAGGATACTCGATTGGATATGTATCGCCAAGATTTTGAGCCTTTTACCATGCATCCATCTGAAAATATTACTGAAATGTTTACTCGTTTTACTGACGTTTTCAATGGGAGAAAGTCCCTTGGTGATGATGTGTCTGCAGAAACGATGGTCAAGAAGATCCTTTGGATCTTACCAAGCACATGGGCACCGAAAGTCACGGCAATCCAAGAAGCAAAAGACATCAAGAACATGCCGGTCGAAGAGCTCATTGGATCCCTCGTGACCTATGAGATCACCATGAGGAGGCAAGCTGAAAAGGAAGGCAATCTCATCAAAACTCCAAAGAACATCGCCTTCAAAGTTCAAAAAGAAGAAAGCTCCTCCTCCTCATCGTCTTCCTCTTCAAGCGGTGATTCAGAAATGGAGAACCTTGCCCGCAAGATGCACAAAGTCATGAAGAAGCACAAAAAGAAGAAATCCGGCAAGGCTCAACCCAAAAAAAAATCCGAGCCCGAGGTAACATGTTACGGGTGTGGCAAGAAAGGCCATTACAAGCCCGATTGTCCACTCAACAAGAAAAAGGCCAAGAAAAAGGAAAAGAAGAAGGCATTCAAGGCCACTTGGAGTGATAGCTCCACATCCTCCTCCTCCTCCTCCTCAAGTGACAACGGTAAAAAATGCCTAATGGCATTCCATGAGGTAACCTCTTCCGACTCCTCTTCCTCTAGTTCTTCAAATTCTTTCAATCATTTATCGTATGAGGATCTCCAACATGCTAGAGATCAATTGGAGGAAGGTTTTCACGAACTTTCTTCCAAATTTATTGCTTTAAAAAAGAATTTCAAAAAACTTTCTTCCGAAAAGGAACAACTTCTCAAATAGAAGGAGGAGTTGTCCCTCAAGATTCAAAACCTTCCCGATGTTGATTCTATGGAATCAACAATAAATGATTTAAAGGAATCTCTTGCCAAGTTCACCCAAGGTGAACAAAATTTGACCAAATTGCTTGGTTCCCAATGCGTATCTAGAACCACCCAAGGGCTTGGCTATTCTAAGCAAGCTTCCTCTTCCCATGCTCCAACTTTTTTTGTAAGGGGGAGCTCCCAATATAAATTTTGCAACTATTGTAAAAAACCCGAGCACTTAATCTATGAGTGCAATTGCAAAAATGCCCGGTATGGAATGCCCAAAACCTTTTTCTTTAACGATGAATTTCATAGGAGAAGACCCGTCACTAGACAAGTATGGATTGAAAAATACCTTTTAGCGAGTCTCTCCAGGCCAAAATTTGTCTCGGTTTCAAAATCCTCTCCCCGGTGATTTGTTGTTTTTATTTAGGGGGAGTTAGGATCGTTTAAGCCTTCTTTCATTTTCAAAACTTTCATTTTCAAAACTTTCAATTCAAAACCTTCAATTCAAAATTTTCAATTCAAATCTCAAAAATTTCAATTAGTTTAAAAACTCTATCTTGTTTTTAAATCCTTTCCCTCAATCAAGTTTTATGCCCCGTGCTATTTTGATAATCACAAAGGGGGAGAAATTCTTGGTTTATTGGGGGAGAAATCTTTCTCTCATGCTTTGCTTTACTTTTCATTTATCCTTTAAAGCATGCCTTTCATTTTAGTCTTTTTTCATTGTTTGTTTTGGTGATTGTGATCATCAAAATAGGAGGAGATTGTTGTACCTCTCATACCCCTCGTGGTTTAATTTTCATGATCACAATCACTCTCTTTTTTATCTAATCTTGTTTTAAGTGTTTTTTGATAGGCAAAAGGTTGCCAAGGAATTGGGACAAGAAAGAAAAAGCCATGAAAGCTGAAAGTGGACTGATTTCAGTCCACCGGCCAACCGGTGGATGACCACCGGCCAGCCGATGGAGCCTGGACAGAAGGCATCTCCTCTGTCCAGACCACCAGCCAACCGGTGTCCCACCACCGGCCAGCCGGTGGAACCCAGTCAGGTCGGACAGCTACTGTCTCAGCACCGGCCAACCGGTGGCCTCCTCACCGGCCAGCCGATGGTGCATGAGCAGAAGGTCTCTCCCTTTTTCAAAGCACCGGCCAACCGGTGGCCAAGCACCGGTCAGCCGGTGGAGCCAGTCAAACTAGCTGTTGGGCTTTGACCAGGCTTGCCCACTTGACTCCCAACAGCTCCGAAGGCCTCTCCAACGGCTCCGAAGACCCCCAAAGGCCATTTGAGGGTTCCCCCTCTATAAATAAAGGACTAGGAAGCCCCGGAAACTTAATTAAGCCAAACCAAGCCAAATTAAGCCAACGGACACATTTTCCATCATTTGGAAAACCTCCGGCGGATTCCTTCAAGGAACCTCAATTGCTCCAATCCACTTCCACATCCAAGGAGCACCACCATAGAAGCTTGGGAGCGCTCTTCATCAACTCCAATCAATCCATTGGCGCCCAAGACTTCTCCTATTACGGTTTTTCTTGTTTTATCATTTTGAGAATCATTTTGGGTTTGTGCCTACAAACCCCTCTTTCCCTCATCTTCCCTTTGCTTGGGTTCTCACACCACCTTCAAGGTGTGAAGAGGTTAGTCAAGCCTTCCCTTTAAAAGGCGTGAGTCATAGGTGAGCTAGCCTTCACCTGTAAGAAGGCTAGTGGGTTCTTGCTCAACCATTAAAAGCAAGTGGGTTCTTGCTCAACCATTAAAAGCAAGCTGTAATAGGTTCTAGACTACCTTAAAGTCTAGTGGGTTTCTTTCTAAAACCATTAAAAAGCAAGCGGTAGTAAATCTCTCAACGGTTGAGTTGGGAGCGGAGACGTAGGCTTTGGTTTAAGCCGAACTCCGTTATCAATTTTGTGTCTTGCCTCTTTTATTTCCGCTGCACTTTTTACTTTGATTTTAAATTGTTAATTATTTTTAAAAGGCAATTCACCCCCCCCCCCTCTTGCCATCACTTCTCCGCCCAGCCCAACATTTACAACCAGCCACAACAAGATGTTTACATTGAAGAAGATGAAAAGTTTGAATCTAATCCTGAATTCCTAGATAAACTTGAATTAATTGAAACCAAACTAGATGCTAGGGAGAATTATTGGAACACCTTGTTTAACCAAACCCATGAAATTAAAATTAGATATTCTCAAGAGCAAGATAAAAGAATGAAAATATTGGAAAACATGCTCTTGGAATTACAACAGAAGGTTAAAGAACAAGAAGAATTTGAAGAAAATGAAAAAGAAAATGTTTATAAAATATTTTAAAATCAAATTTAATAAGAGATTTATAGTGAAACTGGACAAGAAACCATCCTCGTTGAAAAATATGATTTTGTTAAACTAAATATGGAAAAAACCAACTCATTTAATCAAGAACACATTGATGAAGACCCTATAATGAACTTTAATGTTATTGAGTTAGACAATTTTGAAGACGAATTGAAATAGATTGAAAATGAATGTCCAGTTCTCTTCATAATTTCTACATTGGAGAAAAATCAATGTTTTATGAGTTTTGAAAAGGAATTCATTCAGGTATAAGAGATTTTTAAGAATGAAAATTTGAATGTTAAAAACTCTTCACCCAACTTTTCTGAATTAGTGAATAATGAGTCTGAAAAAAATATTGGGAACACTTTAGAAGAGAACCTTAAGTTGGAAAACATATGTCATGACCCGTCCTCGAGGCCCATGTCGTGACTACCCCAAGCCTACCTTCTATAGGCCAGGGGCTGGCAACTAGCACCAAAGGTGTAAATCCCTAAGCTGGGAAGGCATTGCCTTTATAAAAGTAAACAAACACAACAGAGTACGCAATAGGTAGTAAACACTAAGTAAAATGAATACAAAAGAGTGTGTAGGAAAGTAAATGGGCCAGTATACAAACCCAACTGAACAACGAGTACAAGTAAAAAGGGACAAGTAGCTGGAAGTAAAGGGCAGCTCCTAGATCGTCCTCCAGGAATTCCTACCTGAAGGGTAGGTATAGATGGCCACCTCAGCACCCACGTCCATCAGTCTCCACCGTGTGCCAACTCGTTGCAAGGTCCACCTCCAGATACCGTCCAGTCGTGGCGCTCTTGGCCTCCATCAGCGTTGCCCGTCGTCTTCATGCAACACAATGAGGTGCGGGCATAGCCCACATAGGGGTGAGTATAACGATACTCAGTAGGGACCCCGAGACCCGCGAGGTCTCACAATATCCACTAAGTATAATCAAAAGAAGAAAAGTACAACCACAAAGTATGAACCAACCCTACTTAGTTATATGCACATACATATACCTAAGTTACCAGTCATAATCCGGCTCCAACTCACGAGCCTAAGCACAACTCAGTCCACAAAGGAAGTAAAGTTAAACACCATGATGATAATGGTTGAAAGACATGACTTAGCTCACACAGGTATACATCTCTTGTATAAAGATAGAGGTGATCAGATGTAGTCAATGATTCATCTAATCTGTCAGACCCACATAGGATACTAGTCCAGCTAAGCTGTCGGACCCACACAGGATACAAGACCAGCTACTCTGTCAGACCCACACAGGATACAAGAACAGAAGTCAAAACTGTCAAACTCATACAGGATACAAGAACATTATTCATCGTTGTTGAACCCATGGAGGATCCCAGATAGTATTCATCGATGTTGAACTAACGGAGGATCCCAGTACAGTAGTCGTTGTAGTCTCAGCCAGCTCTAGGGTTCCCTCACACAGCACGCTCGATTTCGGGAGGGTCTGCTCCTCAAGCAAAGGGGTTGATACATCAACTATCATGAAGTCCATATTTGATGTATCCCGAAGTTCTGTCTCATCATAGGGAACTCAATGCGATAGACAGCGCGTCAATCAGACGCCCGGTATGAGAGTTATTAGCATTTCTGTTCTAGGGGCCTGGTTGGAATTACGCTCATTCCAAACCCAGCTATTCTCCAAATTTGTTCAAAACTCACTTAGAGTATCACAAAAGGATCGTATCGTCGCGAGGATCCCAATGCCGTAGGCGGTGCATCAATCAGACTCACGGTCTAGAAGTTATTCGCGTTTAAACAAAACAGGCCCGGCCCGTCAAGCCCAGTGGGCTGGCGGGTCGGCCCGACTCGGTTTGGCGGGTCCGACCTAGCTGGGGGTCAGCTCGGCCCGGTGGATTGGGGCCATAGAGGGACCCATCTTGGCAGGTCCAACCCAGTTAGGGGGTCGGCCCGGCCCGGTGGAGCGCGGCCCACCCGCAGTTTCCTTCAGCCCGACCGGCAGGCGGCCGACCGATTCGCCCGCCGAAGCGGACCGCCCAGCGCGGGGCGCAGTCTTCTCCGTAGCACGGCACTATGGTCTCCTGCCCAGCTGGCTACGGCCGGCCGGTTCATCAAGCAAGTGGACCACATAGCGGGTCGCAGTCTTCTTCACAGCGCGGCGCCAAGGGGGCGACGCCGCCCTCCAGCCCGGCCGGCTACAGCCGGCCGGTTCGATTCATCCGTCGAGCGGCCTGCGGATGCGGGCCACAGTTCTCCTCCACATGGATGGTGTGAGACCACTGCTTCCAGTCGCCGCTGCCTCCGGTCGTCACCGCCACCGGTCACCATTTCCAAAATAATCACGAACCAACTGAGGGTCGTCGGGCCGTGTTCGTTCGGCTCGCGCCCTCCGCGTTATGCGATAAAAAAAGGCCGAAGACAATACAAAGAATTATTCAAGAATGAGATATAATTTTATTCACTTAAAAATATACAAAAAACCCCTACCTTGAAACTTTTCGTTGAATGTTGTCGAGTCGTAGAAAGAGGGAGGACGTCGATTTCGTTGACGTCGAGAAACGTCCGAGGATGAAGCGTTGTCGATGTTCCTCGCAGGCGGCTCCTACTCCTTTAATGCGAAGGAAGGTCATTGAAGAAGTTCTTCATGTTCTTAGTGTTCTTCGTGTTCTTCATGGGAAGAACACTTCCTCTCTAATTCTCCAAGGCTCTCCAACGATTATTCCAACCCCAAATAAAAGAAAGGCTTCACTTATTGAAAGTCGGCATAATGTTTTCAAAATTCGAACACTCAAATTAATTAATTAATTGTGGATTTTAATTAATTAATTAATGGTGTCGGCATATTAATGAGGGAAAGTGGGAGGTGGAGAGTTCAACATTAAAATAGGGGAGTTGGAAGCTTAAGAGTTTAAGGGGGGTTTCTTGGGGAGTTGAAGAGTTTGGGTTTGTGTGGGCCCCAACACACAATATCCTCTCATGGGTGGTTATGTGGGGTGTGGGCCCCACCTCCAACTCCTCTTTGGAGGAAATAACCACCCTTAACAAGAAAATATGTATCACATAATTTTTATTAAATTTATAAAGAATCCCAAAAAGATAACTTCCATTCTATATAAAATGAAACTGCGGTAAAGTTCCCCTTAAGAGAATACCGACGCTGCGAGTTCATCGATATCCTCGGATTTCAATTCCTAGTACCAGTTCAAAAGATAAAAAACCCCGCACATACGTTTACTGAACAAACCCGAACAAAACTTCAGAAATTGATTCCGGGCACACCGGGCCTCAGAATCAGGCATTGTTAGAAACTGTGGACTCGTAAAATTCCAGAGAAATTAAGAAAAAAAATCCTTGAAATTTACGGGTCCTTACATTACCCCCACCTCAGGTATTTATGTCCCCGTAAAGCTACAACTCACACTAGGGAAACAAAAGTGGGTACTGAGCATGCATCTGAGCCTCCCGCTCCCATGTGCTCTCCTAGAGGTTCCCGTGCTGCCAGTGAACGTGCACCAGAGGAATCGGCCATCCATGAAGAACCCACTCCTATTGATCCTCATTGTCCACTGGAACCTCTGTGAATGTCTCTCCATCATCGATGTCCAGCTCCCCGTGGTCGATGATGTGGTATGGGTCATGCACGTATCTCATCAGCTGAGATACATGGAAGACGTCGTGCACCCGGTGCAACTGAGGTGGAAGGGCCAAGCGGTAAGCCACCTCGCCTACTCTGTTGAGGACCTAGAAAGGTCCGATGAATCATGGAGATAACTTGCCACCCCGGAAAAATCTCCATAGACCTCATCGAGGTGAGACCCATAGGAAGACGTGGTCTCTATCCTCAAACTTCAGTGGTCTTCGTCTCCTATAAGCATAGGACTTCTGTCTACTATGTTCAGTCTTCAACCGCTCCTGGATGATCTGCACCTTCTCCATTATAGCTTAAACCATCTATAGTTTTACAAGTGCTGACTCCCCTGGGTCAGTCCAGCACAGAGGTGATCTGCAAGTTCAGTCGTACAGTGCCTCGTAAGGGGCCATCCCGATGGTGGAGTGGTAGTTGTTGTTTTGCGCAAACTCCACCAAGGGTAGGTGATCCTCCCAGCTGCGACCAAAGTAGAGGATACATGCACGGAGCATGTCCTCGAGAGTTTTAATGGTCCTCTCAGTCTGACTATCCCTCTGAGGATGGAAGGTGGTGCTCAAGCGAAGTTACGTCCCAAAAGCCTCATGTAACCCTTTCCATAGCTAATAAGTGAACCGAGCATCTCGATCGGAGACGATAGTCAATTTCACACCATGAATCCGTACGATCTCTTGAATGTAGAGGTGTCCCAAGCTCTCTACTGAGCTCTGCTCTCGGATCGGTAGGAAGTGGGCCGACTTGGTGAGTCGGTCTACGATCACCCAGATAGAGTCGTGTCCTCTGGATGTACGTGGAATCCCCATCACGAAATACATGTATATCTTGTCCCACTTCCACTCTAGGACCTCTAAGGGTTGTACCAAGCCTGTTGGTACCTGGTGCTCCACCTTCACCTAATGACAAGTGAGGCATCGCGAGACAAAATCTGCTACTAATTTCTTCATACCTGGCCACCAGTGTTGTCATATAAGGTCCTGACACATCTTCTCCACTCCTGGATGTACCTCTAGAGGGGAATTGTGAAACTCCCTCAACACCTCCTCTTTTAATGCAACAAGTACCATGGTACATCCTCTGAAGAGGATGACGTGATCCCCACCTTCAGAAAACCCATTAGGTGTCTGGCCTGAGGATATCTGAGCACGTCACGTCTCACAGTCAATGTCCCCATGTTGTGCCTCTCTGACTCGCTGAAAGAGTGGAGGAGTGACTATGAGGGACTGCAGAAAGGCTACTCCATCCCTATCCACAAAGGATATCTTCAATGTGGGCAGCTGCTCTATCGCCTCTCCTAGTAGTTGAATGCCTGATCTCCTACTGAGAGCATCTGCTATAACGTTCCACTTCCCAGGAGTATAGACTATCTCGAAGTCATAGTCCTGAAGGAACTTGAGCCATTGTCGTTGTCTCAGGTTTAGGTCCTTCTGTGAGAAGATATACCTGAGACTTTGGTGGTCAGAATAGACTTGAAAACGCTCTCCCATCAGATAGTTCCGCCACATATTCAAGGCAAAGACCACTGATGCTAACTCCAGGTCATGGGTAGCATAGTTCTGCTCGTTCTGTCTCAACTTCCATGAACCATACATGATCACTGCTCACTCCTGCATCAGGAAACACCTGAGTCTGGTCCCTGATGTGTAATAGTAAACTACGTACCCAACGCCCTCCTCTGGTAGCCTCAATATGGGTGCACTGTTCAACCTCTGCCTCAGCTCCTGAAAGCTCTGCTGGAAACTCTCTGACCACACGAAGGGTTCCCCTTCTTCGTCAAAGCTGAAAGCGGTGTTGCAACTCTGAATAAGTCTAGCACAAATCTCCAATAGTACCCAGTCAAACCCATAAAACTCTGCACCTCCATCACACTCCTGGGTAGATCCCAAGAAAGTAATGCCTCGGTCTTCCCTGGATCCACTGCAACTCCAGCCTCTGAGATGATGTTTCCCAAGAAGTGAACCTCTAGAATCCATAACTAGAACTTTGAGAGTTTACCATAAATCTGGTGCTCTCGGAGTGTATCCAGTACCACCCGTAAATGGTAGGCGTGCTCCTCCTTAGTAGTCGAGTAAATCAGTATGTCGTCAATGAAGACTACGACAAAACAATCGAGGTAAGATTATAAGATCCAGTTCATGAGACTCATGAACACTACTGGAGCATTGGTTATATCATAGTGCATAACCAAGAACTCATAATGTCCATATCGACACCTGAAGGTCATCTTCTTCACATCCTCATCTGAAACTCTGAGCTGGTGATAGCCTGGCCTGAGGTATATCTTCGAGAACCATCGTGCTCCCTTGAGCTGATCAAAGTGGTCATCAATCCTCAGGAGTGGGTACTTGTTCTTCACGGTCACCTGATTCAGGAGAAGATAGTCGAAACACAGTCACAATCTCTCATCCTCCTTCTTGGAGAAAAAAATCGGTGATTCCCAGGGTGAAACACTGGGTCGAATAAATCTCTTCCCCTGTAAGTCCTCTAGTTGTACCCGTAGCTCACAAAGCTCGGCGGGAGCCATCTGATATGCCGGAGTAGATATCGGTGTTGTCCTAGGGTACAGATCAATATAGAAGTCTACCTCTCTGCGAGGAAGTAGTCCTGGAATGTCATCATGGAAAACATCCACATACTGATCCACCACAACAGGAAAACTCAGACTCCACACATCAACTACTCTGAGGATGAGACTAGCCAACTGATGTGTGATTGGCTGCCCCCTCCTCTGCGTATGTCCATCCTGTGCTGCAAAGGCTCCCTTCTCGCCGGTGAAGGTGAACCTGGTCCCATCCGTGCGGACACACCGCACTTTGTGCCTAATACATTCAATCTAAGCATGAACTATAGATAACCATTCCATACCCAAGATGACGTTGTAAGGCCTCGGCGCCGCAACAAGAAGATCCAAACTGAAGCTCTCACCTCCTATAGTAATCTCACACTACTGGCACCAGTGCGTAATCGTCGATTCTTCTCCTGTAGGAGTCTCTAGCCGTAAGGATCGAGCCAACGGCTCTGTCAGAATCTCTGAGATCTGAACAAGGGAAGCGGAAATAAAATAATGTCTCACACCGGTGTCTATAAGTACTGCATCAAGGGTGGAGTAGACACAGATAGTACCTCGAATCATCTCAGGTGCGCCGTGGTCGTAGGCCTCGACTGCCTAGAGTTGAGCCCGCCTCTATCCACCAGCTCCCTATGGCCAGGGTGGACCTCCTGGTGGTGGTGGTGGTAGAGCCTTGAAACGTCGTACACCACCCGCTGCTCGGCTAGCTCCTCTTCCACGTCCGCCTGCTCCCGGTGGACCACCACGGTCAAACCTCTGCCTCTTCCTGGGAGGTCCCTCTACTGTCTGCTACTCATCTGCATGGCGGGTCGGGCAGTCACGATCCATGTGTCCATGCCCACCGCATGCATAGCATTGTCTTCTCCTCATAAGGCTGGCTCTGTTTCGTGTTCCCCAAATAACCAAACCTGTATCCTGAGGTCTCCCACCTGGTGGCCTGGTCCGCTTGGACCTATGAGTCAACTATCTACTGTCAGCTGCAGAAGACTCAGCTATGTGTCGTCCTGTGGAAGGTCTCTCCACTGGTGATTGCTCAGTGAGAAAAATCTCCACTAGAAGGGATCTCTCCAGCACCCTCGCCTGCGTCGGATACTGAGGGGAATTGTCGAAGCCCTGATCTCATTCCTGAGTCCCTACTCGAAGGTTCGGGCCCTGAATAATGG
Source organism: Viscum album (assembly GCA_963277665.1). NCBI lineage: Eukaryota > Viridiplantae > Streptophyta > Magnoliopsida > Santalales > Viscaceae > Viscum > Viscum album. The sequence goes on along the minus strand of OY728133.1, from coordinate 1,325,342,664 downwards.
GTCTCGTACCATATCCGTTGAGTATCATGAGAGGTCAGTGAACCTCTCTGAGTACTGATCTACTGTCATGATTCCCTGCTACAGATGTAGTAACTCATGTATCAGCACCGCACAAAGGGTGGCTGGAAAAAACTCTGAGCGAAAGAGACTCTCGAAGTCTGTCCAGAGTAATGATGCCTCGTCAGGAACCTAGAGCATCAGGCTCTACCATCTGCCTGCTGCTACATGCAGGAGACTCGCGGCAAGGATCACCATAAGGTCAGCTGGTGTCCCTACCAATCTGAAAACTCTCACAATAGCCTCCAGCCAATCCCTAGCTGCCTATGGGTCCATCTATCCCCGGAACCTGGGTGGCCTCTGGCACTAAAACTCGTGCAATGCACTCAAGCAGCATGCACTCTCTGATGCTGGGGCTAGTGGTATTGGTGGCCCAGCGGGTAGTGGTGTCGCCGGTACCTCCTCTGTGATGGGGCCCTGTATCGAGGCCTCGTCTCTCAGTGGGCTACCATCTCATACGTAACTCGGAACCCTAGTTGGCTGCCTTCGTGGGGTCATCCTGAAAAGAAACAGGTGCGCCACAGTCAAAATAGTATACCTGGTGAACTAACACAAAGTAATCCCGAAGAAAAAAATTTCAAAGGAAACACACACGCAATCAGTGTTTTCGTGCATTGAGTCTAAAATCATAGGTCAGGGTCCTGGTGTGTGGATACGTTGGTCATCGCACTAAAACTGGTTTCCCTAAACTAATAACCACACCCAAAACACTTAACACTATTGCTTCATAGAAAAGAATGATCATAGTTCTGAGTTCTGCGGTAGAACCGACTCCTCTAATACCAATTTGTCACGACCCGTCCTCAGGGCCCGTGTCGTGACTACCCCAAGCCCGCCTTCCATAGGCTAGGGGCTGGTGACTAGCACCAAAGGCGTAAATACCTAATATGGGAATGCATTGCCTTTATAAAAGTAAAAAAACACAACAGAGTACGCAATAGGTAGTAAACACTAAGTAAACTGAATACAAAAGAGTGTGTAGGAAAGTAAATGGGCCAGTATATAAACCCAACTGAACAACGAGTACAAGTAAAAAGGGATAAGCAGCTGGAAGTAAAGGGAATCTCCTGGATCGTCCTCCGGGAATTCCTACCTGAAGGGTAGGTACAGATGGCCACCTCAACACCCACATCCGTCAGTCTCCACCGTGTGCCGACTCGTTGCAAGGTCCACCTCCAGGTACCGTCCAGTCGTGGCGCTCTCGGCCTCCGTCAGCATTGTTCGTCATCTAAATCCAACACAACGAGGTGCGGTCATAGCCCATGTAGGGGTGAGTATAACGATACTCAGTAGGGACCCCGAGACCCGTGAGGTCTCACAATATTCACTAAGGATAAGTAAAATAAGAAAGGTACAACCACAAAGTATCAACCAACCCTAAATAGGTATATTCCCATACATATACCTAAGTTACCAGTCACAATCTGGCTCCAACTCACGATCCCAAGCACAACTCAGTCCACACAGGATGTAAAGTCAAACATCATGATGATAATGGTTGAAAGACATGACTCAGCTCACACAGGTATACATCTCTTGTATAGCGATAGAGATGATCAGATGTAGTCACAGATTCATCTAAGCTGTCAGACCCACACCGGATACTAGTCCAGCTAAGTTTTCGGACCCACACAGGATACAAGACCAGCTACTCTGTCGGACCCACACAGGATACAAGAACAGAAGTCATAACTGTCGGACCCACACAGGATACAATAATAGTATTCATCGCTGTCGAACCCACAGAGGATCCCAGTACAGTAGTCATCGCTGTCGAACCCACGGAGGATCCCAGTATAGTAGTCATCGCAGTCGTAGCTAGCTCTAGGGTTCCCGCATACAGCATGATCGATTCTGGGAAGGTCCGCTCCTCGAGCAAAGGGGTCGATACATAAACTTTTACAAATTCCATAGTTTATGTATCCCGAAGTTCCGTCTCATCATAGGGAACCCAACGCGACAGACGGCGCGTCAATCGGACGCCCGGTCTGAGAGTTATTAGCATTTCCGTTCCAGGGGCCCGGTTGGAATTATACTCGTTCCAAACCCGGAAGTTTTCCAAAGTTGTTCAAAAATTACTTAGAGTATCGAAAAAGGACCATATCATCGTGAGGATCCCAGTGCCGCAGACGGCGCGTCAATCTGACACGCGGTCTAGAAGTTATTCGCGTTTAAGCGAAACGGGCCCGGCCCGTCAAGCTCAGTGGGCTGACGGGTCGGCCCGAATCGGTTTGGCGAGTCCGACCCGTTTAGGGGGTCGGCCCGGACCGGTGGGGCGTGGCCCACCCGCGGACCCGGCCCGCGGTTACGGGCCGGTTCGGCGCTGCCCCTCTTTACTACCCAGCCGGCCGAAGCTGGCCGGTTTGTCCGGCTCGAGCTACCCGCGGTTGCAGGCTGCGGTTCCTCCACACGCGGAACCTGTGGGTGTTGCGGTTTCCTTCAGCCTGGACGACTTGCATCTAGCCGGTTTTCCCACCGAAGTGTCCCACCCAGCGTGAGTCACAGTCTTCTCCGCAGCGCGGCGCCGCGGTCTCCTGCCCATCCGGCTACGGCCGACCGGTTCGTCCAGCAAGCGGCCCGCATACCGGGTCGTGGTCTTCTCCGCAGTGTGGTGCCAAGGGGGCGCCGCGGTCCTCCAGCCCGGCTGGCTACGGCCGACCGGTTCGATTCATCCGCCGATCCTCCCGCGGATGCGGGCCGCGGTTCTCCTCCACGTGGCCAGTGCACGGCTGCCACTTCCGGTCGTCGCCACCTCTGGTCGTCGCCGCCTCCGGTCGCCATTGCCAAAATAATCACGAACCAATGGAGGGTCATCAGGTCGTGTTCATTCGGCCCGCGACCTCCGTGTTAGGCGATAAAAAAAGGCCGAATACAATCCAAATCATTCTTCAAGAACGATATATAATTTTATTCACTTAAAACTATACAAAAACCCCCTACCTCGAAACTTGTCATTGAATGTTGTTGAGTCGCGGAAAGAGGGCGGACGTCGATTTCGTTGACGTCGGGAAACGTCCGAGGATGAATCGTTGTCGATGTTCCTCGTGGGCGGCTCCTACTCCTTTATCTCAGAGAAAGGTCGTTGAAGAAGTTCTTCATTTTCTTCGTGTTCTTCGTGGGAAGAACACTTCCTCTCTAATTCTCCAAAGCTCTCAAAAGATTATGCCAACCCCAAATAAAAGAAAGGATTCACTTATTTAAAGTTGGCATAATGTTTTCAAAATTAAAACACTAAAATTAATTAATTAATTGTGGAGTTCCATTAATTAATTAATGGTGTTGGCATATTAATGAGGGCAAGTGGGATGTGGAGAGTTCAACATTAAAAGAGGGGAGTTAGAAGCTTAAGAGTTTAAGGGGGGTTTCTTGGGGAGTTGACGAGTTTGGGTTCGTGTGGGCCCCACCACACAATATCCTCTCATGGTTGGTTATGTGGGGTGTGGGACCCACCTCCAACTCCTCTTTGGAGGAAATAACCTCCCTTAATAAAAAATTATGTAACACATAATTTTTATTAAATTTATAAAGAATCCCCAAAATATAACTTCCATCCTGTATAAAACGCAACGGCGATAAAGGTCCCCTTAAGAAAATATCGGCGCTTCAAGTTCATCGGTGTCCTCGGATTTTAATTCTAAGTACCGATTCAAAAGATAGAAAAACATGCATGTACGTTTACTGAACGTACCTGAAAAAAACTTCAGAAATTGATTCCGGGCACACCGGGCCTCAGAATCAGGCACTGTCAGAAACCGCGGACTCGTAAAATTCCAAAGAAATTAACAAAAAAAATTCCTTGAAATTTCCAGGTCTTTACAACATAGAAATTGAAATTTTTGAACTTGAACTGAACAATTATCTTTCATATTTTGAACCTGTAAACCCAATAAATTCTGAAATGTTGTTGGATGATGAGGATGAGGGAATGATATTTGAAGAAAGAATAAATGCTGAGTTTTCATTTCCCTATTCTCATAGTAATCAATTTTCTGAAACTTTGTGCAATGAAATGGGAAGTATTATTAACCAACTTGAGGAGAATTGTCTTAATTTGAACATTCTGGAAACTTTTTTTTTTAAACTGAATTGTACAATTCTTCTCCTGAAATTGAATTGCAAAACTCAAATGACATGGTTTTAGAAAGTGAGCTTTTTGAACTTGAACATGAAAAAGAGGTTAATCACACATTTGAATTAGGCAGAACTGATTTGATAGAAGCAGTAGATGTTCAGTGTGAGTTAACAGATGAGGATCTTTTGGAAGAGATTTACAACATTGTTAAACCTGAATCTTTGAATAGTGACAAAATAAATTATCTTCCATGTCTGTCACTTACATCCTCAACTGTGAAGGGTGTTGAGCCTTTTCATGATACTGATAGTAGTCTAGAGGGGGAATCACACTTTTGTTCCATTGTCCATGATTCAGTTCAGATTCCCTCTTGAGCCTACTAATCATAACTCACCCATGAGCACCTTTGAATTTGAATACGTTATGATGAAGCTAAGAGATATGGACATGATAATAATGCCACACCCTTTGAAGCACCTAGTTCTATGTTGTCCCTTCATGTGTATTCAAATCTTGAAATGTCTGAACTTATTCTGGAAGTGGACAGCACTATACCCACAACTGTTAAAGGGTTCTATTTAGGGATTATTTTAGGCTATGAGAATTAAATTATTGATGTGTTGAGTCTTGTTGCCCACAAATATCATCTTTTTGTTAAAAATAATTGGGCCAAACACATGTGGTGGTTCCTATTAAGGAAACCACATCCACCTAGTGATTACGGTTAGTTTCTAGGTGAGTCTGGCTGGGGACTAAAAACCTAGCATTGCATGGGAGGCAACCCATGGTTTTTCTTTTGTTTTCAATAAAAAAATTTGTAATTAAATAAAGTCTAACTAAAGACTTAAAATTAAGTACTTCATGGGAGTCAAACCATGTTATTTCTTTGTTTTAATTTTTGTATTGTTTAGTGTTGAATAAAGTGTTGCTTTTTTGTCTTCCATATGCTCTATCTCTGCTGGAGTTTTATTCCTGGTTTACGTGTTCTCTATTTCTAGGATGATGTTGTTGTGTCATTTAAGGAGTGGAATTCCCATGATGAAGGGGTAATAGAAAATGTAGTCAGGGAAGTATCTTTCTGTTAATTTTAATTTTATTATTCTGCTCCTCAATTCTTTAGGAAAAAAATATTTTGCATGTATTTCATTAAAAAAAATATGCTCTATATGTTGTGGCTTTAAAATAAATTCTTCTTACTTAAAAAAAATTGCATGTTTGTTGCCACTACAAAAGTCTGTTTTTATTAAAAAATCTGCATGTTCCAGTTGCTGTGAACTGAAATTCATTGTTTAAAACCCATTCACTGTATGAAATTAAGTGTGGGGGATACATACTTGCTGGAAGTTGTGTTTTTCATTGGAACTGATTATTCTATAGGGTGTTTAGCATGCATCTTTCTGTTATATTGAACATCCATTTGAATCGTACTTTTTTAAAATGCTTACACCCAATTAATTGTGCACCCACACCTTATATGATACTTTTGAGCTATAATGGAAAATCTTTGTCGTTGGAATAAATGATAATGCATGTACTTTCCAATGAACCTATTGTTAAGTTATTCATTGTGGAAAACAATATTTTTGAACTTCATTGAGACCCTTTATACATATTTTCAATATATTCAATTGAAAATCTATTTTGAACTTTAATTTTCAAATTATTCTTCTCCATATTTGGAAGTCAACATTGGGGAAAAATTTAGGTTTTAAGTGTGGGGGAGGGGGTCAATTCTTGACTATGTTAAACTGTGCTTAATTGAAAGCCCATCAATTCCCACTGCAACTTCAACTTTTTGTCAAAAAATGGGTAAATTTTTTCAAAATTCTTTCATAATTTTAGGTTGTTAACTGTTTTCCAAATGGTTCTTGCCTATGGACAGTATATCTTTGGTATTTAAGTTGTGCATTGAGTCCAAAATTAATGATAATGGATGATTACTGAGTGATGTCTACTTAGTGGTTTCATGGATATCTTGGTTTAGGGACTATCTTTGAAAGTGTTTTGGATTACATGTTTGTGGAGTTATGATCATAGCTTTTGTAACTTGAAGTTTGACTCTATCTTAGGGGATTCAGTCTTTTTCTTTTCTTTAAATTATTAAAAGAAATCACATTAATGAGCCAATATAAATTATTTTTGATAGAAAACTTTTGAAACTAGATTAATTTGGGCATCTGGGATCCCATGGTGAGTCTCTGAGACCCTAGATGTTGGGTGCGTTTCTGTTTACTATAAGCCCTTTGTTCACTTCGAACAAGTGCTTATGCACAGTGCTTAGCACAATGAAACATGGCTTGGGAAAAATAAAATAAAGTGTCTAGGGTCGAAAATGAGTTCATTAGGGTGAGGGGAATGATGAATTCCAGATGAAGTAGGGTACAATTTTTTTATATGGAAATCATTTAGGTTGTATCAATAAGGTGATTCAAAAAAATTAATTATTTTTGGAACCTAGGATTCTGTCAAAGTACAAAGTTCCTTGGTTAACATCTTACTTCCATTGATATTTTTCCTCATGTCAATTTTGAATTTAGAACTTGAGCTTGGATTGAAATAAATCATTAAGTGGGTTCACATTTGAGGCATGACATCTTCCTTGATAGATGAATCATTGTTTTCTTGATCACCCTTGAGTATTTGTTCTAGGAAAGACTTTTTTTGAAGATATATTTTCAAAAAGCCTAATTCAAATCTCAGTCCTTTGTTTTAAAAGTGCTGGACATGTTACTTTTTAAGAAAAATAATAAACACTTTACTGTTTTTCACAGTTGATGCAGAATTTTAATAGACAACTAAAGTAGTAAGTTCTAGTGCTGGACATGTTTATATTATTTCACAGTTTTTTAATAAGTATCATATATAAACCTCTATCCCATGTAATTGTTTTTATAAGTTGCAATGATGCTCCTTAGGTTGACGTATTTACTCATGTGTTTCAACACATGAGAAAATGTCATGGACAATTCATGTATCACATACATGAATACACCTCCACCAAAACATTTCATCTTATGAAATAATATAATAAATGATAGATTATGTGGATGATTGATCGAAGACATATACAACATGAAATGATATCTCATAATGCATTTAAATCATAATTTTCATGCAAAAAAATAAAACTTATATATATCAAATACATATATGGCTTTAGGTAATATCTCCTTTACAAACATCCTTTTACATCCTAGGATTTTGCTATGATTTTCATGGAAGAAATAGTTAGCCCACATGGGATGCCTACTACTATTTTCAGTGATCATCATCCACTTTTTACAAGCTTATTTTGGAAAGAGTTATTCTGGCTACATGGTACTAAACTTCAAATGAGTTCCTCCTACCATATCCAAATTGATAGGTAGACAAAGGTGGTGAACCATAGTCTTGAGACTTATTTGTGTTGTTTTTATCACAAACTAGGTTGGAATTTCATCCAACCCAACACCCAACCCAACCCATGTAAAAGTCTAAGAGGCATTTCTGATCTTCCTGGGCTGGAAACTATTGTCAAACATCAAAAAGAAAGTAATTGGGAATGATTTAGCTCATGAGATAGTAAGCAACTAATAAAATATAAATTGATCTTTAAAAAGAAACACATGTAGTAGAAATAAATAAAATTTCAAATACCTCCACATGACCTTGTGGATCCCCACCAACCTCTAAATCAACATTGCGCCATAGAGACTGAGACCAAGTTGGCATTACGCCAAAATTTGTATTTAGCAGCGGTTTTTTTCATTTAGTGGCGGTTTAAACCACCGCTAAATCATTCTATGGTGGTTTTAGAAAACCATCGATAAATCGTGTGTCGGGAAATAATTAGTGGTGGTTTTTTAAAACCACCATAGAATGATTTATCATCGGTTTAAACCGTCACTAAATCGTTTTTAAATTTTTTTAAATTTTTTTTATTTTTAAATTTTTTTAATTTTTTATTATTTATTTATTTCTTTCTTTATTTCTTTCTTTCTTTCTTTCTTTCTTTCTTTATTTATTTATTTATTTATTTATTTATTTGTTTGTTTATTTGTTTGTTTGTTTCTTTGTTTTTTTCTTTGTTTATTTTCGTAATTTATTTATTTATTTTTTTAATTTATTTATTTATTTATTTATTTTCGTAATTTATTTATTATTTATTATTTATTATTACAATGCTCATGCCCATCTCTATGCAAAAGTCCATATCCATGCACATGCCCATGCCATATATAGAAATTATGTGTTTTGTGAGATTTGAACCCCTTACATCTTGTTTATTTTCCAAAGACATTACCACTCCAGCAGGCTCTTCATGTGGTCAATAAATTGAATTCAATATACTTATATATATATATATATATATTGGAAAAACGAATAATATATAACAAATAGGTACACACTAAATAATTATTCATCAATAATTATTCATCAATAATGATTAATCAATAATCAATAATTAATAATTAATAAGTAATTATTAATATTTCATAATTATTAATTACAAATTACAAATTAATAAATAGAATATAAATGACTAATAAATAAAGAAATATATAATGTGGAAATAAATAGTAAATAAAAAATAGTAAATCATAAATAGTAAATCATAAATAGTAAATCGTAACTTATAAATAATAAATACTAAATACTAAATAATATATAATATATAATATATAATATATAATATATAATATATAATACATAATACATAATATATAATATATAATACATAATACATAATATCTAATATCTAATATCTAATATCTAATATCTAATATCTAATATATATAATATTTAATATTTAATATTTAATATTTAATATTTAATACATAATACATAAGGCACAATACATAATATATAATACATAATATCTAATATCTAATATCTAATAGCTAATATCTAATATCTAATATCTAATATCTAATATCCAATATCTAATTTATAATATATAATATCGAATCCATAATATATAATATATAATATATAATACATAATATGTAATATGTAATATATAATATGTAATATATAATATATAATATATAATATATAAGTAATGTATAAATAAAAAATTAATTAAAAAATAATTTAATATATGATAAATAAACTACAGATTAATAATAAATTAATAAATAATATATAAATAAATAAATAGTAAATAAATAATTAATAATTAATAATTAATAATTAATAATTAATGATAACTAATAATTAATAATTGATCATTAAAAATTAATATTTAATAATTAATATTTAAAAAATTATAAATAATTAATAAATTATAAGAAATTTTTTAATTAATAAATAATTAATAATTAATAAATAATGAATATTGAATAAATAAATAATAAATAAATAAATAATAAATGAATAATAAAGTAATAATAAATTAATATTTTTTAAACTAAAAATAAATTAAGAAATAATAAAGAATAAATAATAAATAATAAATAAAAAATAATAAATAATAAATAATAAATAAATACATGTATAAATAAATAAATTGATAAATAAATAATTAATAATTAATAATTAATAATAACTAATAATTAATAATTGATAATTAATAATTAATAATTCTTAAATAATATTTAATTTTTAATTTTTAATTTTTAATATTCAATATTTAATTTTTAATTTTTAATATTCAATATTCAATATTTAATAATTAATTAATAATTAACTAATTAATAAATAATTAATAAATAATGATTAAATAAAAAATAAAAAATAATTGAATAATAAATGAATAACAAACTAATGATAATTAAATAATTAATAATTAATTAATAAATTAAAAATAAATTAATAATTAATGTGTACATAATAAATAAATAAATAAATTTTTCAATAAATTAATTAATTAATTAATTAATTAATTAATAGTTAATAAATAATTAATAATAAATAATGGATAATAGATAAATAAATAATAATAATTAATTGATTAATTAATAATTAATAAATAAATAAATAAATATTAAATAAATAAATAAATAACAATTAATTAATTAATTAATTAAATCATAAAACATTAAGATCCTCTGAAAACCCTAAAAACACTAAAATGACCATAAAATCTGATCTAGGACTCCTTTTTCAGCACCACAACCAGTAAAATTGAAGATCATGAAAAGAGCTTTGATATGGTATGTGGTACAGGCTGAACGGACACCCTGATTGAAAGTTATAACCGTTTGAATTTTAAGAAATTGGAGTCTGCAACTAAAACCTATGTTTCAAAGGCCTTTTGGGCCTTTCTAGAAGAATAAAAAAGTTATATAATACTCATAAAGTTGGTACCAAACCTAAATGGCATAGAGATCCTTGTAGGATTCAATTTGATAAGTGGTAGAGCCCAAACGAACACTCGGATTAAAAGTTATGGTCGTTTGAAGTTCAAGTTTGATTTTTGACTTTTGAAATTTGAATATATTTTTTCCTTTTTATGATCACATGATTTAAATCTCACTTGGTATTAACTCATTTTATAAACTTCTATTTTACTGGTTTTGGAGTTAAAATAGACTCCCAGATTAGAAGTTATGGTCATTTGATGTCGAAGTATGTTCTTCAACTTATTGAAGATTTGTTTTCAGTTTAAAAATATTATTAACTAATAATTATAAATTTTTATTAATTGAAACATTATAAATAATTAAAAATATAAATAATAAACTATATTTGATTTTAAATAATAAATAAATAATAATAATTAATAAATAAATAATTTTTTAAAATTTTGTTTTCTCAATTTCGCGGAGGTTTTTTTAAAAAACCACTGCTAAAAATATTATAAATTTTTTTTGGAAGAAATTTTAAAACATTTATAAAAAATATTTTTAAAACATTTAGCAGCTATTTCTTCACGGGGGTTTTCAAAACCGCTACTAAATTTTTTTCAATCAAAAATTTAGCAGCGGTTTTCAAAACCACCGTGAAAAAACCACCACTAAAACACTTTTTTCTTGTAGTGTGGAGACAACACCAGAAGATAAAAATAAAAAATAAATCTATAAACATGAGTATTAAAACTTAGTAGACATGCCTAAACAGTCTATTCTCATTTCATTTTCTTTAAATAAAATATCCATCAATTTCGAATTTTAAATAAAATATATAAACATAGGTTTTTCATACATCTTCTTTAAATAAAAAAATATTGGTCCATTTCCCTTTTCATTTAAAAACTGGTTTTCTTTTTAATAGATAGAGGTTTTATCATTTTAGAGGACAATAGGGGAAGCAAGATAATCATGTTTTTATTGAATAAGGAAAAAAACAAGTGTAAAACTTTCTCAAAATAATTTTACATAAAACATTTTAAAACCAATTCATCACTTTTAACAAAGAATTACACCACATAGGGAAGCGAAAGGAATGATCACACAATAAGGGAAATGGAAAATAGCACACATGAGTAACCATCCAAACATGGAAGCTCAATCATCTGCCATAGACAAATAACTCCCGAATAGCATGAAAAAACCTAGAAGCTTAGTGGATAATCTAGAACATAATAAAACCCAATTCATCTCATTAGTGTGCCTCAACCAATGCCATCAATCCGCCTAAATGCTCAGTCTTACCCTACATAGCCTAACTGAGGGGCGCAATCCCAAATCAGAGAAAGTTCCATACTAAGGGCTACTAGCCAAATTGTAATCAAAACTAGTGCAGCAAAAATTCTCAAAAAATCTGTTATCTATTTCAGCTTCCCATGTCATTTCTAGACTGGGGGTGATCTAAAAAAATCAACCATATATAAATCAGAAGCACAAGCCACCACATGATCCACAAAACTAAGCACCACCCTTAAATCACCCCAAGAAGTATCCCCTTACCTTAAAACCATCAACATGTGAAGGAATTCCCATGCTAAGGTCCTCAAATCCCATTAGCATCAAACGAGGAAAGAGGAACACCCCAAGGGAAGTTTTAAAAAGAGGACCAATTCATAAAGGTGACAAACAAGCATCAAGAAACTTTTGAGTGATAGTCCATTTCCAAAAAGATTCAGACACACTATTTATAAACCCAAAACCATGTATAAATCCACTTTAAAAACTATAACACATTAACAAAGACAAATCCATCCTTTAAGAACCACAAACCACGTTTAAAGGGTCAACCAGGCATTTTGACAAACACACGGTGTGCAAAGTTTAACTAAAATAATTCCATCCAATTCAATACAAAGAGGATTTCACTTCGTTTCACATGAATCAATTTTTCTAAAAATCATACATCACTAATTAGCATTAAAGAGAGGTGTGAAAATAAAGAAATCAATGTTTCTTCAATTTAAAGGAAAGCCTGCCTCAAGATGAAGAGAAACAAGATGAAACACCCTGTAACTTGATGACTCTAATGATGGAAACATGAATCCAATCTTTACACTTACATGCATATTCATTTATACATATATATAAATACCCATAGCTGCAATGTACATATTTCTCTCAATATGATGGAATATATACAAAGAGGTAAATATATATATATATATATATATATATATATATATATATATATTCCTTACCCATGCATATGATTTAAATCTATCCTCACGAACGATGGTCCAAATATCACTAAATAAAAATACTAGAAACTCAAAAACCACAAAATCCCTAAATTAATATCGACCAAATATGAAAATTTGAAGAACCCTTACCTGAAATTAATGGTGCTTTCACTGCCTTCGACGGCCGTGGAAAGAACCAGGCTCAATGGGACCGATGAACCCTAAACATCAACAGTCAAAAAAAATACCCAAAATTGGTTTAGGGTTCATCTATAGTGTGCGCAACCCACAGAGAAGAAGGGAAAATAAGAAATAGAATAAGAAGAAAGAAAAGGAGGAGAATAGAGACTCATCGGAATGAGAATTAGAAAAGGCCGCGTGCGAGGTAGCCCCTCCTGGGAATGGTGGAGCACAATGCGATAGAGGGTGGGGAGGGCAGGTGCATGCGATGGGAATGGGGTAAAGGGGAGGAGAACCCATTTTAGGGTTTTTAACAAAACTTAATAATTATAATTATAATATTAATAATAATCGTAATAATAATAATAACCATAATAAAAAATTATTATTATTATTAAAATTGTTTTTATTCTCCACTTATTTTTATTTTATTTTATTTTTTATTTTATTTATTTATTTATTTATTTTGAACTTTGGGCAGACTGCATGGTTTAGTCGCACGGTCTATCATATCGTGTGTCAATCATGCAATTGCCTCTGTCCCAAGGAAGAGGGACCGCATTGGCTTCTAAGGAGGGGTGCACACTCATGTGCCTATCTGTGCACCCTGGATAGCCCCATGGTCTAGGCCACATGATTTTCACTAAGCTAGTGCACAGATTCCCCTAATCATGTTCTAACCATGCACGTAGTAAGAAAACTCCCAAATTCAAAAATCTCACTAAAAACTCAAATTGTGTCTTAACCAAAATATCAATCACTATAAAATATGAAAAAATAAAAGGAAACTGTAGTCAGGGTGTAACAATTATCCCCACCATAAAAAATTTCTTCCCCTAGAAAGTCACCTGACCAAATGGGGATCAAAGATACATCCCAAAACTAAATAGAGCCAAAAGAAATCATAAACCTTGGTGTGACCTTTTAACTTTTCAATTCACACCCAACCAGCTCTAGAGAGAAGCACAATGAGGGGGGGCATGAGAGAAGAGAAAGTTCTCCCCACCATAAGAAACCAACTATCACCGAACAACTCTAGGAGAAACCACAACAAGATCCATGGTGGGTCTACCCACCATTTAATAACTGGATATATTAAACCAAATAGCATGGACTGATATAGGAAAACCAACACATACCAACTCAGGAACTCCCCGTACAAACCAACCCCCACCACAAGGGTCCCTGATGGAAGAAACTATAAACAAATCGGCGAACCAAACCATAGTTCATCATTTCCACAAGACACAATCATCTACAAAATGAGAAAAACTCAAATAAAAAAATCAAATTATGAGAATTATAACCATTCAAGAATTCACATCCATAAGGCACAACCATTGAAATTTCAATAAATAGGCCACTAAGATCATAAAAATTAAAGGTTATTAAGGACATAAAATAACATCTAGGGAAATATTTAATGACCACCACTTTGATGTTAGAGAAAACATGTTGGATGTACATCCCCCACACCTGGAAATTCTTGACTGAATAAAGATATCCACACCAAGGCCTATAGATGGATCCCTGGTGCCTTGAAGCATATCTTGTACTTCATTTAGGAGATAATAATCCCTAATTGAAACTCCTTCTTTTGGTGTCACAAGTAGCCACACGGTCAACAAGACCTTGGAGAATTACAACAATATGGATTAGAATGTAGAAACCAACCATACTAGAAACAAATGATCGAGTATTCCTATGAATGAAAGGCTATAACTGACCAGGAGACTTGTCGAGAATAGGTTTATCCTGTTTACACTCCTCACTGGATATGGAACTTCCACAAAAACCAAAAGAAACTAGACCATCAACTACCATGGGATTTCCTTTGAGACTTTCCCAGACAAAAGGATGTGATTATTGACCCTTGGATGAAGACCCCACCCAAAAAAGGAACTTCCAACTGACCGCTCGACATCTTTATAGAAAAGAAAACCAGTTCATTAAAATTTTCAACATACACTGTCATCTTTGGATGACCTCATTGAGTTTCCACAAGATCAAGTACTTTATTATCATTCACTTCCTCGAGAATAATCCTCTAGATGAAAGTGGTATTGAAGATCATCCGAGACATCCCAAATCGTAATGAGGATGGAACGAACACCTTCCACTAGTTGAGTCTTGATCCTTCAAACATACCTATGAAAACTTTCACTTTCAAGTAATATGGTGTTCCCAAAAACTTTAAGACACTCTCAACTTCCTCAAGACACTCCACAGCCTCTAATATACTTTGATGACTATAGAAAATAGGAAATGATGGAAGAGAGCTCAGATCCACCACCCCACTAAGAGTCTAGGAAGGGCCAATAGTTAGAATAAACCCCTTATAAACCTTCTAGGTATTTCTGGGTAGCATACTCTAAACAACGTAAATCACAAAACCAAATCAAACCCAAATCAGATCTCAACCGAAACAAAACCTCAACAGCATTACAAAACAATCCAAGAACCCTCTTTTAAAAATCACCATTTTCCATTATAAATTGAAAACCATTTTACCCACTTCTAAAACAATTTCAGCACATACACTTTAAAATTCAAAACAACGCCTTACTTTTCCCTTTAAAAAACAATTCCCATTAGAAAATAAACCCCATTTTTAATAGAAACCATTTTCCTTTTCAAATCCACTTTGGAAAACCAAGTCAAACCTTTTATTTTAAATACACACATGAAATATCCTATGAACTATTACGTATGTGTTCATCCCACTTTCACTTATATTATTCACACATACATACCAACATGCACTTTCCATACACACACAGACATATGTGAACATCCATAAAAAATACCAAGGGTCTCACATATCATTTTTTTATCAAAACCAATCATTTCCAATTTAATTCTCATTTTAAATTTTATAAAACCATTTGAAATTAAAATCATTCACCACTTCTCCTTTGAAACAAAAAAATCCATTTGAAAAGAATCATTTTTCCCTTTTAAAACTCATTTTTTCACTCCAAAAAACCCTTTTTAAAAATCATTTTCCTTTACAGAAATCCACTAACAATAACCAAAATCAGACTAAGGAATCACCCATAACAAAATAACTTAAATAGGTAACTAGAGGTCATTCATACCCCCAAACACATGGTTTAGAAGACCATGCACTGAGAATACACCAACTAATAAAAGAATATTGAACCGTGCATGTGGGATCCACATGGTTCATTATGCCATGTAAGCTCATTGTGTAGTACCATATCACTTCCACCATTATCCCCCAATATAACAAGATCACCAAACTAAATAAACTCTAACAACATAATCCAAAACTCAAAAATAAATACTCAAAACCCAACCACCCCTGGTGACTCAGGTCTCGTCATGAGTGGTGGTGATCAGGCACGGACCCATGTCCTACCTCATAGGCCCTAAAAATCCTATCTACAATGTACCTAACATCCCAAATAATAATTTCCTACTTTGATATCATTTTTTTATGAATCATGTCAGGATTTCATCTGACCTGACACTCGACCTAGCCCGTGGAATGTCCCGAGAGGCATTCTTGATCCTCCCAGGATAGAAACTAGTGTCAGATATCAAAAATAAAGAAATTGGGATCGATTTATCCCATGAGATAGAAAAAAAAACTAAGAAAATATAAATTGAACAATAAAAATGAACACAAGTAGCCAAAATAAATAAAACCACACATACCTTCACATAACCCTATGGATCACCACCAACTGCCAAACCAACACCACACCATAGTGACTGATACTGATTTGGAAACAACACCAGAAGCTAAAAACAAAAATAAAGCTATAGGCATGAGTATAAAAACTTTGTAGGTGTTCCCAAACAATCTATTCCCATTTCATTTCATTTAAATAAAATATCAATCAATTTAAAGTTTTAAATACAATATATAAACATATTATTTTCATATATATCCTTTAAATAAATAAATAATAGTTCATTTCCATTTTCATTTAAAAACTAGTTTTATTTTTAAGAGATGGAGGCTTTATAATTTTAGAGGGAAAGAGGGGAAGTAAGAAAATGAGGTTTTTATTGAATAAGTGAAAATGAGTGTATGTTCTCAAAATAATTTTCTATAAAACATTTGAAACCCAATTCATCACTTTTAACAAATAAGTACACCACATAGAGAAGCAAAATAAATGATCACACAACAAGGGAAATGGAAAATAGAAATCATGAGTAACCAATATAACAAGGAACCTCAATCATTCTCTATAGAAAAATAAGTTTCAAAGAATAGAGGAAAATCTAGGAGTTTAGTGGATAATCTAGAACATACTAAAACACGATTCATCCCATAGTTGTGCCTCACCCAATGCCATAAATCCACCCAAATGCTTGTTCTTACCCTACCAAGCCTACCCAAGGATCACAATACCAAATAAGAGTATGGTCCATACTAAGGGCCACTATCAAGAGCATAATCTAAACTAGTGCAGCAAACATTCTCAAAAAATCTTCTAGCTATTCGAGGTTCATATGTCATGTCTCAAGTGGGGGTGAGCCAAAAAAATCAACCATATTTAAATCACAACCATAAGCTACTTCATGAGCCACACAACCAATAATAACCCAAAAATCACCCCAAGAAGTATCCCTATGCATTCAAACCATCAACACATGAGGTAATTCCCATTCCAAGGACCTGCCAATCCAATTAGTATCAAATAAGGAAATAGGCACTCCCTAACAAGATTTTTCAAAAGAGGACCAATTCATGAAGGTTCCAAATGGCCTCAAGAAACTTTTGAGTGATATAACATTTATAATAAGATTTAGAAACACCATTTATGAACCCAAAACCATTTATAAATCCACATTAAAAACTAGAAAACATTAAAAAATCTGAATCCATCCTTTAAGAACCACAAACCACATTTAGAGGGCCAACCAAGAATTTCAAAATACAATTATTATGAAAATTTTAACTAAAACAATTACTTACAATTCAATACAAATTGTATTTCACTTCATTTCACATTGAATAATTTTTCTAAAAATTATACATCACTAATTATCATTAAGAGAGTTGTGAAAAGTAAGCAATAAATGTTTCTTCAATTTAAAGGGAAAATGAAAAGGTAAACCTTCCTCAACGGGAAGAGAAACAAATTGAAACACCCTAGAACTTGATAAATCTAACGTTGGAAACATAAATCCAATATTTAGACTTATATTTATATGAATTCATACACACACATGTATATATATACCCCTAGATACATTTTACATATTCCCCTTACCATGAGGGAATATTTACAAATATAGAATATATATATATGTATGTATGTATGTATGTATTGACCATGCATATGTGTGAATTCCATCCTCATGAACGATAGTAAAAAATTCAATAAAAATACAAGAAACTAAAAGACCACAAAACCCCTAAATTAAAATTAGAAAAAGATGAAAAGATGAATAACCCTTACCCAAAACTGATGGCACACCCACTGTCTTTGACGGTCATAGAAATAATTAGCCTCAATGGGACCAAATAACCCTAAACATGAAAATTAAACAAATAAAATACCCAAAAAATGTTTTAGGGTTCGACCATGGTGTGCACAACCCACAAAGAAGAATGAAAAACAATAAACAGAAGAAGAAGAAGAAGGAAAAGGAGGAGAAGAGAGACTCACTGGGAGGTGGGGGAGAGGAGGTCGTGTGTGAGGGAGCCCCTCCTGGGCGTGGTGGAGCATGATGTGAGAGAGTGGAGGGGGTATGGTTCACGTAATAAGAAAAGGGGAAAGGGGGAAGGAGAACCCATTTTAGGGTTTTTAACAAAGCCTAATAATAATTATTATAATATTAATAATAATCTTAATAATATTATTATTATTATTAACCATAATAAATTATTATTATTATTATTAAATTCCTTTTTTATTTTCTATTTATTTTTATTTTATTTTCATTTTTTTATTTATTTTATTTTATTTTTTGAACTCTGGGCAAACCGCATGTTTTGGTCGCACGTACGGTCTGTCGGACCGGGCACCAGCCATGCAGTTACCTCTTTCTTAAGTAAGTGTGAATACACATGGTCCTATGGATATGCACATACCCATGAGACTAGTCATACACCCTATAAATCCTCACTGTCTAGCCGCACGACTTGCACTGGGTTGGTGTACGGCTTCTCCTAACTATGCTCCTAGGTAGGAGACTCTAAAATTCAAAACTCTCACTGGAAACTAGACCCATACCTCAACCAAAAGACCAAGAACCAATAAATAATCAAAAATAAAAGTACATCATGGTCATGGTGTAACAATTCACACCACCAAAAAAATTTCTTCCCCCATAAAGTCACTCAGCCAAACAAGGAGAAAAATCATATCTCAAGACTAAACAAATCCAAATGAAATCATAAACCATGGTGTGACTTTTTAAATCCTCAAGTCACATATGTCTAGCTCTAGAAAGAAGCACAATGAGGGAGATCGTAGAGATAATAAAAACTTCTCCCCACCATAAGAAACCAACTTGAACTGACCAACTCTAAAAGAAACCACAATAATATCCATGGCGGGTCTCCCCACCATTTAAGAACCGACTAGCTTAGACAAACCAGTACAAACTGACATAGGAAACCCAACACAGACCAACTCAGGAACTCCCCACATAGACTAACCCCCACCACAAGGGGGGCCCGATGTAAAAATAAATAAAAACCAAGAAGTGAACCAAACCACAATTCATAATTTCCACAAGACACAAGCATATCTAAAATGAGCACAAATTGAATCAAAAACTAACTCATGAGAAGGATAACCTTTCAAGAATTCGCATCCAAAAGTAAAAGCCATAGAAATTTGAGGAAAGAGACCACTAATATAATCAAAACAAAATTTTCTTAAGGACATTAATCCATAGTAGGGGAAATATTTAATGGAAACCAATATAACATCATAGAAAAAATGTTGGATGTACATCCCTCACACCTAGAAATCCCTGAATTCATGAAGATATTCACATAGGGAACTATGGCTAGATCCCTAGTGATTTGAAGCATAAGTTTCACCATAGTAAGGAGTTGATAATCCCTAAAAAATCCTTCTTCTGGTGTCACGAGTGGCTACACAGTCAACAAGACCTTGGGGAATTATAGAAAGATGGATTAGAATTCAGAAAACGACCATAATAGAAAAAAAATGAGTGAGTGGTACGGTGAATGAAATAAAGGAACTAACAAGGAGACTTTTCCATAATAGGTTAATCCTATTCACACTCCTCATAGGATGGGGAACCTCTATGATCACCAAAAGAAATTGGACCATCAACTGCCACAAGATTCCCTTTGATACTTTCTTAGATGAAAGGATGTGATTCTTGAACCCTGGATGGAGACCCCACACAAAAAGAGGAACTTCCAACTGACCATTCGAAATCTCTATAGAAAATGAAACCATTCATTGAAATGGTCAACATAACCCTTAACCATAGGTTGACCTCATTGAGAATCCATGAGCTTTATCACTTTCTTCTCCTTCAATTCCTCAAGAATAAACCACTAGATTCAAGTGGTATTAAAGATCATTCGAGACATCCCAACTCACAATGAGGATGGAATGAACACCTTCCATTGGTCCAGTCCTAGTCCTTCAAACATACCCAAGACAACTCGCACTTTCATGGCATCTGGAGTTCCCAAAAACATGAATACACTCTCAACTTCTTCAATACACTCAACAGCCTCTAACGGACTTCGATGGCTATAGAAAATAGGCAAAAATTGAAGAGATATTGGCTCCACACCCCACTAAGAGTCTGGGAAGGGCCAACGATTGTAAGATACCCCTTATAAACCTTCTAGGTCTTTCTAGGTGGAATAATTTCAATAACATAAATCACAAAACCAAATCAGATATCAACCAAAAAAACCACAACATCATTACAAAATAAGCCAAGAAAACTCATTTAAAAATCATCATTTTCATTCTAAATTGAAAAAAAAATTACCGCTTCCAAAACCATTTCAATGAATCCAATTTAAAATTAAAAAACCACCTCACTTTTCCCTTTAAAATAGAAATACACATTATAAAATAATCCCCCTTTTTAACATAAACCATTTTCCTTTTCAAAAACTACTTTAGAAAAACCAAGTTAGACCTTTGATTTTAAATACTCACCCACAAAATCCTATGAACTGTCACATATGTGTGCATCCCAATTCCGCTTATATCATCAACACATACATACCAACATGAACTTTCCACACACATACACATATATGTGAACATTCACAAGGAATACATCCATCCAAATCCATTTTTTTTGCATTTTCTGAAAACAATTTTAAAGGCTAAGTGTGAACCTTAACAAAGTTCAAAGAAGATAAAATACCATCTGAGAATACCATAAAATCAAAAAAATATCGACACATGCCAAAGAAAACCGAATTTGAATTTTAAACTGTGTTGGTGACTCCTGGATTCCAGTACAGCAACTCAGACCACTACGTGGAATGAGGACTGAAAAGTTGGGTCATAGCCTGTCAATAGTGATAGTGCCATCATCGCATCACCATTATAATCATATTATTACCATCGTCTGCATCACCATAGTCCTCCACACTTATCGGCATCGTAGTCATCACCAGCTTTAGTCATCAGTCCAATGCCAGTCGGTATCGTTACCATAAGAAAAAACCACTCATTGTCGTCTTCAGCTCTGAAATAAAAATCCCATCAACAAAGCCAAAAAATACCAGACAACAAAACCTTCATTGTAGAAAAAAATATAGAATTCTAAATGCCCTCCCGGAGACCAAAGGTCACTCGAACAACACCTCCCAGAGCCTCCAATAAGACCATCGCACCTGACCGACTGGGAAGGGAGTGTTGGACCGAGATGCCAGAGCAGAGTTGAATGGGGGAGGTCATGGTCAGGGATCACACTGAAGAACTTGTCATCAACAGTGGAGAACAACCACATACCTCCATCAACCATCGAGCCAAAATAAGACAAACAGGAAGAACCAACACCAAAAAACATGCTCCTAAAGTAATAATGGTCCCTTCAAAACACCAATCAGACCTCATACCATAGATCAAAACAAAAAAAAAACAAAAGGCCAAAAGACCGAAGAAGAACATGATATGAGATTTTTGTCAGGACCCCTCTATCATAATCCCAAGTAGGCCTAGATCCTACATCAAGCCTGACCAAAAATGGAGTCAAAGAAAGATGGGTTGGCTAGAAAGGGCAGTGGAGAAGATAGACACCAGATGCCGCCACCATCTCTGACCCAAACCGTCGAAGATGCCAGCACCCAGGCCTAGAGTGGAGGTCTGGTGCACCAGGTTAGACCGAAAGAGGGGTGGTGAGAGACATAAAATATCCACGCTAGTAGGTTGAATGAGTTGAGAAGGAAGGAAAGAGAAAGAAAGATAAGGGAGAGAAGAAAACCAGGTGAAGTAAGGAGCGTCACCACCATCTATCAAACCTGTGAAACCCTAGGAGAAGGAGAAGAAGATGCATCAGGAGAATTGGGAGCCTGGAGAGTGCAGAGACATTTTCCTTATCCCACACGGTGAGTTTTCTTATGAGATTAATTTTCCATAAGGAATACCAAGGATCAAACGTATCATTTTTTCATCAAAACCAATCATTTCCAATTTAATTCTCATTTTACATTTTATAAAACCATTTGAAATTAAAATCATTCTCTACTTCTCCTTTGAAACCAAAAATTACATTAGAAAAGAATCAATTTCCCCTTTTAAAACTCATTTTTTTACTCCAAAAACCCTTTTAAAAAATCATTTTTCTTTAAATAAATCCACTCACACCGACCAAAATTAGTCCAAGGCATCACCCATACCAAAATAACTTAAATAAGTAACTATAGGTAATTCATACCCTGGACACATGGTTCAGAAAACCATGAATTAGGCATAAACCAACCACTAGAATAATATTGAACCATGCATGTAGGCTTCACATGGTTTTCTACGCCATGTAAACTCACTGTGTAGCACCATCTCTCTTCCACCGCCATCCCCCAACATACACAAGATCACCATACTAAAAAAACGCTAACAGCATAATCCAAAACCCAAAAATAAAGACTCAAAACCCAACTACCCCTGGTGACTTAGGTCTCATCATGAGTGGTGATGATCAGGCACCAACCCGTGACCTACCTCCTAAGCCCTGATAATCCTATCTCTGGTCTACCTAACATCCTAAATAACAATGGCCTGCTCTGATACAATTTTGTCATGAACCATGTCAGACTATCATTTGACCCAACACCTTACCCGGTCTGTGGAAAGTCCTGATAGGTATTGTTAATCCTATCGAGTGGGAAAATAGTTTTGGGAATAAAAAATAAAGAAATTAGGAATGATTTATCCCATGAGATATCAAATAACTAAGGAAATATAATTTTAATAACAAAAATAAACACAAGTAGAAAAATAAATAAAATTGCACATACCTCCACATAACCTTGTGGGTCACCACCAACTACTAAACCAACGTCTCACCAAGAAGACTGAGAATGATCTATAAATAGCACCATAAGATAAAAAAAAATCTATAGGCATGAGTAATAAAACTCAATAGGTGTTTCCAAACAATATATTCCCATTGTATTTCATTTTAATAAAAGATCCATCAATTTCAAGTTTGAAATAAAATATATAAACGTAAGTTTTATATAAATATCCTTTAAATAAACAAATCATAGTCTATTTCCCTTTTCATTTAAAAACTGGTTTTATTTTTAAGAGATGGAGGCTTTAGCATTTTAGAGGGAAAGAGGGGAAGTAAAAAAATGAGGTTTTTATTGAATAAGAGAAAAACGAGTGCAAAATATTTTCAAAATAATTTTCCACAAAACATTTGAAAACCAATTCATCGCCTTTAAGAAATAAGTACACCACACATGGAAGAAAAATTGATGATCACACAACAAGGGTAATGTAAAATAGCACACATGAGTAACCAACCAAACAACACACCTCAATAATCTGCTATAAAAAAATAAGTGTCGAAGAACATGGGAAGACCTAGGATCTTATTGGATAATATAGAACACACTAAAACCCAATTCATCTCATAGGCGTGCCTCACCTGATGCCATCAATCTACCCCAAATGCTTGGTCTTACCCTACCTGGCCTAACTAAGGGTCACAATCCCAAAGTAGAGCAAGGTCTATAGTAAGGGCCACTATCCAGAGCATAATCTAAACTAGTGTAGCAAACATTATCAAAAAATACAATATATATGGAAGGTTACCATTTCATGTATAAAGTGGGGGTGATCCAAACAAATCAACCATATATAAATCACAAGCATAAGCCACCGCATGATCCACACAACCAAGCATCACTGCTGAATCACCCTAATTAAGAAGTATCCCCTTGCCTTCAAACCATCAACACACAAGGGAATTCTCATGTTAAGGACCTCCCAATACCATTAGCATAAAATAAGGTAAGATTCACACCCTAAGGGGACTTTTCAAAAGATAACCAGTTCATGAAAGTGTCAAAAAGACCTCAAGTAACTTTTGAGTGATAGACCATTTCCAAGAAGATTCAGACACACCATTTATGAACCCAGAACCATTTATAAATCCACTTGAAAAGCCAGAACACATTAACAAATCCAAATCCAACCTTTAATAACCACAAACCATGTTTAAAGGGCCAATCACGCATTTAAACAAACACTTGGTGTGAAAATTATGACTAAAAAAATTCCATCCAATTCAATACAAAGAGGATTTCACTTCATTTCGCATCAAATGATTTTTTAAAAAATCATATATCACTGATTAGCATTAAAGAGTGGTTTGAAAAGCAAGAAATCAATGTTTATTTAATTTAAAGGGAAAATGAAAAGGGAAACCTACCTCAATAGGAAGATAAATAAGCTGAAACACCCCAGAACTTGATGACTCTGATGATGACAACACAAATCCAGTCTTTATGATTACACAAAATATGCATTTATACATACATATATATATACCCATAGCTTTATTGTATATATCCCCCTTTCCATTAGGGAATATATACAAAGAGGGTGTGTATATATATTCCTTACCCATGTATATGTGTGAAATCCATCCTCATGAACGACTATCCAAACCGCACTAAAAAATACCAAAAACTCAAAAACCAAAAAAAACCCTAAATTAGAATCAAAATCACAAAGCTCGGTGAGACCTTTTATCTCCTTAAGTTACACCTAACTATATATAGAGATATGAACAATGAAGAAGACCATAGAGATAAGATAAAGGTCTCTCCACTATAAGAAACCAACTAGCACCAACCAACTTTAGAAGAAATCACAACAAGATCCATGGTGGGTATCCCCACTATTTAAGAATTGACCAGATTAGACCAACCAGCATGGACCTACAAAGGAAGCCCAAAAAAGACCAACCTGGGAACTCCCTACATAGACCAACCCCCACCACAAGGGTGTCTCGATAGAAAAAACTCTCAACCAATGGTGAACTAAACCACATTTCATCATTTCTACAAGAGACAAGAATTTCCAAAATGATCACAACTCAAATCTAAAACCAAATCACGAGAAGGATAATCATTCAAGAATTCACATCCATAAGGCACAACCACAAAAATTTTAGGAAAGAGGCCACTAAGATCATAAAAACAAAAGGTTATTAAGGACATAAAACCATAATAGGGGAAAAATTTAATGGCCACCACTTTGATGTTAGAGAAAAAATGTTGTATGTACATCCCTCACACCTAGAAATTCTCGAATTCATGAAGAGATTCACTCTGGGGAATATGGTTGGATCCCTAGTTCCTTGATGCATCTTCTACACTACTATCAGGATCATATAGTCCATGATCAAAATTCCTTCTTATGGTGTCATGAGAGAACACATGGTCAACAAGACCTCGAGTAATTATAGAAAGATTAATTAGAATGAAGAAATTGACCATAACAAAAACAAACTAATGGTGGTGTGACAAATGAAAGGTAGGAACTAACAAGGATACTTGTCCATAATAGTTTCTTCTGGTTCACACTCCTCATCAGATGGGGAAATTCCATTATCACCCAAAGAAATTGGACCATAAACAATCACGGGATGCCCTCTGAGACTTTCCCAGAAAAAATAATGTGATTATTTAACCCTGGACAGAGACCCCACATAAATATAGGAACATCTAACTGACCTCTTGATGTCTCTAGAGAATAGGAAACTGGTTAATTTAAATGGTCAACATACCCCTTCAACATAAGTTAACCTCATTGAGCATCCACAAGCTCTGGAACTTTATTTTCCTCCACTTCCTAAAGAATAAACCATTGGATTAAAGTGGTCTTGAAGATCACATGAGACACCCCAACTCACAACAGGAATGGAATGACCACCTTCCATTGGTCCAGTCTTGGTCCTTTAAACATACCTAAGAAAACTCACACTTTCATGAAATTTGGAGTTCCCAAAACTTAAATGCACTCTAAACTTCCTCAATCCACTCCATATCCTATAATTAACTTTGATGACTAAAGAAAATATGTAATTATTGAAGAGTGCTCGGATCCACCACTCCATTAAGAGATTGGGAAAGGCCAACGATTGCCAGGAACCCCTTAAAACCCTTTTAGAACTTTCTGGGAAGTATACTATCAACAACGTAAAGAGAAAAACCAAATCAAAACCAAATTGGATCTCAATTAGAACAAACCCACAACATCATTACAAAACAAGACAAGAACCCTCTTTTGAAAATCACTATTTTCCATTATAAATTGAAAACCATTTTTCCCACTTCCAAAACCATTTCAGTACATCCACTTTAAAATTCAAAACAACACCTCACTTTTCCCTTTAAAACCACAATTCCTGTAAGAAAAGAAACCCCCTTTTAACAGAAACCATTTTCCTTTTCAAAAACCACTTTAGAAAAACCAAGTCAAGCCTTTGATTTTAAATACTCACTTGCGACGTATCATGGACTATCACATATGTGTGCATCCAACTTCCTCTTATATCATCCACACATACATACCAACATGCACTTTCCATACACACACATATATGTGAATGTATATAAGGAATACCAAGGGTCACACGTATCATTTTTTCTATAAAAACCAATAATTTTAAATTTAATTCTCATTTCACATATTATAAAACCATTAAAAATTAAAAGCATTCTCCAATTATCCTTTGAAACCAAAAATTCCATTTGAAAATTAACCATTTTACCCTTTTAAAACTCATTTTTTTACTCTAAAAACCCTTTTCAAAAATCATTTTTCTTTAAATAAATCCACTCACATCAACCAAAATCAGACCAAGGCATCACCCATACCAAAATAACTTATATAGGTAACTAAAGGTAATTCATACCTCGACCACATGGTTTATAATACTATGCATTGAGCATGCACAAACCATTGGAATCATATTGAATCATGCATGCAGGATCCACATGGTTCGCTACACCATGTAATCTCATCATGTAGCACCAACTCACTTCCACCATCACCCCCAACATACACAGGCTCATCGAAATAAATAAACGCTGATAGGATAATCCAAAACCCAAAAATAAAGACTCAAAACCCAACTACCCCTGGTGACTCAGGTCTCATCAGAGTGGTGATGATTAAGCATCGACCCATGACCTAACTCCTGAGCCCTGAAAATCCTATATCTCTGATATACCTAACATCCCAAATAACAAGGGTCTACTCATGCCATTTTTTCACAAACTAGGTTGATCTATCATTTGAATCGACACTCAACCCATATTGTGTCAAGGCATGAGAGAAATTCACAATCCTCCTAGGCTGGAAACTATGTCAGCATCAAAAATAAAGCAATTGAGAATGATTTATCCCATGATATGGAAAACAACTAATAATATATAAAATTAATAATAAAAATAAACACAAGCAATGGAAATAAATAAAACCACACATACTGCCACATGACCCTACGGGTCACCACTAACCACTAAACCAATATCACTCCATGGATATCAAGACCAAGCTAGAAACATCACCAAAATATAAAAACAAAAATAAAGTTATAGGCGTGGGTATTAAAACTTAGTAGGTGTGCCCAAAAAATCTATTCCTATTGCATTTCCTTTAAATAAAATATCTATCAATTTCAAGTTTTAAATACAATATATAAACATAGTTTTTTCATATATCTCCTTTAAATAAACAAATCATAGTTTATTTCCCTTTTTATTTTAAAATTGGTTTTATTTTTAAGAGATCGAGGCTTTAAAATTTTAGAGGAATTGAGGGGAAGTGAGAAAATGAAGTTTTTATTGAATAAGGTGGAAAAGAGTGTAAAAAAATCTCAAAATCATTTTCCATAAAACATTTGAAACCCAGGTCATCACTTTTAACAAAGAAGTACACCACACCGAGAATTAGATGAAATAATCACACGATAAGGGAATTAGAAATATCATACATGAGTAACCAACCGAACAAGGAACCTAAATCGTCCACTACAGAAAAATAAGTGTCAATGAATATGGGAAAACCTAGGAGCTCAATGGATGATCTAGAACATACTAAAACTTGATTCATCTCGTAGGTGGGCCTCACCTGATGCCATCAATCCACCCAAATGCTCGGTCCTACCCTACTTGGTCTAACCGAGAGGTACAATCCCAAAGTAGAGAAAGGTCTATACTAAGGTCCACTAGACCTAGAGTAATCTAAACTAATGTAGTGAACATTCTCAGAAAATCTGCTAGTTATGTTAGGTTCCCATGTCATGTCCAAAGTGGGGGTGATCCAAACAAATCAACCATATATAAATCACATGCATAAGCCACCACATGATCCACACAACCAAGCATCACCCATGAATCACCCCAAGAAGTGTCCCCATGCCTTAAAACCATCAACACGTGAGGGAAGTATCATGATGAGGACCTCCCAATCCCATTATCATCAAACAAGGAAAGAGCACACACCAAGGGGAGTTTTCAAAATAGGACCAATTCATGAAGGTGCCAAACGGGCCTCAAGAAACTTTTGAGTGATAGGACATTTACAAGAAGATTCAGACACACCATTTATGAACCCAAAACCATTTATAAATCCACTTGAAGAAATATAACACATTAAAAAATCTAATTTCATATCTAACATCTTAGTTTCAGGTGTCGCCCAAAGGTGCCCCGTACCCGGTTGGTCACATGGCCTCAAGCGCATTTCTCCTAATGTCAGAGGCTTCTGACTAGTAGCGAGGGCCTTGGGTGTGATAGTGGAGAAACTATGCCCTCATTGGCAGAGTAACACAGCAGAAACAAATAGTAAACAGTAGCGGAAGCAGTAATACCATACAATAGAAGTAAACAACAGAAGACTGATATTATAAACAACTGTAGCATATATATAAATAAATGATGCATGTCACGTGTATCTAGTAAAGAATCCAAGAAAGTCACAATGCTAGAATACAATATAGAAACCAAAGTTATGAAAAGTAAGTAAACTCCAACAGCATCGCAAGCCTCATCTTGGTCTCATTCTCTCTATATCCAATAGCAATCAAGTACCTGATGAAGAAGGGTGTTTGTCCTTATCTATACCTGCAACCATATAATCTGTTTAGGCCCAAAATCATGACCCAAATAGGGTGTGAGATGAATCCCAATAGGAAACCACTAAAAGATCTCTTCCTAACTGTCAGTGAATATATATAGTAGGTAATATGCATAAATGAAGCAATAAACTAGGAATTACTCAAAAGAAACAACACTAAAATTTTCAATTACACTCATTTACATTTATAAATTATTCAAACCATTGAATAATGTAACCTCAATATCTAGCCTAA
Source organism: Viscum album (assembly GCA_963277665.1). NCBI lineage: Eukaryota > Viridiplantae > Streptophyta > Magnoliopsida > Santalales > Viscaceae > Viscum > Viscum album. Next base: position 1,325,313,007 of record OY728133.1, on the reverse strand, counting down.
TCTCTATATCACCCTATATAACAATAACAAACAGATGTCTCAAAGACCATCTAAACAATCAAGTAATATTGAGTCCAAGCTTTTGATTTTTCTTGGAAGACTCGTCACAATCATTCAATCATTCAAGAAGCAACCCTTTGGGAAAGTTCTCAAGGACTAACCCCTCTGGTTCAACATATCATCAATTCAATAAGTAATAATGACCCTCTGGGAAAGCTCACACAGTCAAAACCCTTTATTCACACATAGCACTAATCAAGTATAGACGACCACCTTGGTAGCTCTCACGGTCAATACCCCTTGGTTTGCATAGAAACAATAAAAGATAATGATCCCATAGAATCTCTCACCATCAATTCCCTATGGTACATCATTCATTTAATAACGACCCTTTGGGTGGCTCTCATGGTCTAACCCCTACGGTCTATGACCACATGGTAGCTCTCACAGTCAATACCTCTGGGTCAACATAACAACAATTATATATAAATGACCCTACCTTGGGAAGCTCACACAGTCAATTCCCCTTGGTCAACCTTCACAATGTGAAACACATGCATATCAAATAAATAGTAACTCCATCATAACAACACGAGGCATGGAAACAAAGAAAGACTAACATGCTTTCTAGACCCAACATACATAATCAAACAAACATGGGAAACAAACCCATAATTAATGTAATAAACCTTATGAATAAACAATAAACCTTTATCAATCAAACACTCCACAACAGGTCTTAAATAGGGTGAATTTCCAAAACATGCAATACCCTAAACATGGGTATTTGGAACTTTAAGAATATATAATCCAAAGACAACTAAAGAAAGGTGAAAACCACCTACCTTGATGTTGTATGAAGAACAATCTTGAACATCATCCCTTGAATCAGCCTAGAATGATATAGATCTACAAAAATTTTAAAAATGGTTAACCCTAAATAACTCATGAGAGAGTAGAAATCAAGAAGAGAGGCTCCAGGTAAAGAGAGAACTCATTGGTGGAAACCGGGTACACGGTGTGTACTCATAAGTACACGGTGTGTACTTATAAAAAATTTAAATCTTTTTGTTCCTAAAAAATAACCCAAAATAAATATCCATACCTGAAAAGATGATCCAGGTTCTTACAAACTTCCCCCCTTAAAGCAATTTGTCCCCAAATTTCCCTTCCAAGGGTGGCGAAGAAGAAACTTAAAACAACTCTAGCCAATATGATCGTACGCCAGCCTCCCTCTCCCAAGTATCATTCTATAATCACTTGTGCTTCCATAACACCCGTACTAGAGGAACAGACCATCCATGGAGAACCTCTATTTTGCAATCCACAATCCAAATAGTGTGTTCCTCAAAGGATTCATCCACCTCCAACTCAACATCCTTGGGTTGAAAAATGTGAGATGGGTCTGAGAATTAATATCATAGCTGAGAAACATGGAAGACTTCATTCATAGCTCGATACCTATGAGGTAACTACAACCGATAAGAAACCGGACCAACTCTCTCCAAAACCTCAAATGACCCAAAATATCTTAGTGAAAGCTTCTCCTATCTCTTAATCCTCCTGTTTCCCGACCTCAATGTGACATGTAATAAAACCTAATCTCTAAACTCAAACTCCAGAGGTTGTCTCCATCGATCAGCATAAGATTTCTGGTGAGACTGTGTAGTATCCATCCTCTTCTGAATCAACTCCACCTGATCAGTGGTATCCTAGATAAGACGTGGTCCCAACATAGTTGTGTCTCTTACCTCCATCCAACGTAGGGGTGATCGGTACGACCTACCGTACACAGCCTCATAAGGTGACATCTAAATCGTCGCCTGGAAACTATTATTGTAGAAGAAATCCACTAGGGGTATGTGTCTCTCCCAAGAACCCCTGAAATCCAAGACGCATGCTCAAAGCATGTCCTCCAAAACCTAAATTGTGTGCTCGAACTGGCCATCTGTCTAGGGATGGTAAGCTATAATCATAATTACATGTGTACCCAAAGCCCTCTGTATCCCCTACCAGACATGAGAAGTAAATCGAGCATCCCTTTATGAAATGATAGAGTGTGTAACCCCATGAAAACGTACAATATTTCAGATGTACAACCTTCTAAGCTCATCAACATTGAAGGTTACCTTGATCGTCAGGAAACATGAAACCTTCATGTGTCGGTCAACAACAACCCAAACCTCATTATTACCTTGATGCGACCTCGATAAACCCATCAAAAAATCCATCACAACATCATTCCACTTCCACTCGGGAATGGGTAACTACTGAAAAAGACATATTGGTCACTGATGCTCTACCTTAACCTACTGACAGGTAGAACATATCATAACAAAATTAGCTACATCCCTCTTCATACCTGGCCACCAATACTGGCGGTGTAGATCTCGATACATCTTGGTGACACCAAGATGAACTGCCCAAACTGAGGAATGAAAATCTCACAAAATCTTCTCGTGTATGTCAGCTGACGCCCATACGTTCCCATGAAAATGCAAAACCTCGTCGTCACCTATGGTCCACCCAGGAGTAGGGTCCTCTCCTGGAACACTCTCCCATAGGATTAGGCCTTCAAAATCTGATAGTTGCCTCATTCACACTCGATCTAGTAGAGTAGAGGTAACCGCTATAGAAGAAAGAAATGTGTTCCCCTGTCTATCGTGAACCTCCAAATACATCTTAGAGAATAGAGCCATAAGCTACCACCCACTAATGACCTTTTGAACTACCTGTATCTGATTCCTACAACTCAACACATTGGCCACTATGTTGCCTTTCCTAGGCGTGTAAGCAAGCTCAAAGTCAAAGGACTGAAGGTACTCAACCCAGCTTCGCTGTCTCAAATTCAGATCACACTGAGTAAAGATATACTTGAGACTTTTTTGGTCAGTAAATACCAAAAAATGATCTCCAAAAATATAATGTCTCCAACAGCATAAATCATGCGCAACTATAGCTAACTCAAGATCATGTGTCGGGTAATTCCTCTCATGTGGCCTCAACTGCTGAGACCCATACACAATGACTTCTTCCCCCTATATAATCACTTCTCCCAGCCCGATACCTGATGCATCACAGTAAATGGTGTAACTCTTTCCCAGATCTAGAAAAATTAGTATCAGTGCTGAAGTCAACCTCCCTTTCATCTCCTGAAAGGCTGAATCGTAGGAATATTTCCACAAGTACTTTGCAACCTTCTTAGTCAAGCCCGTCAGTGGTGCTGCTAAGCATGAAAAGTACTATATAAAGAACATGTAGTAACCAGCTAACCCTAGAAAACTTCGTACCTAAAATATGTTCTTTAGATGCACCTAGGAAACTACTTCTCTCACTTTCTATGGATCTATTGATACTCTTGTCTCTGAGATAACATAACCCAAGAAGTGAATCTGATCCATCTAAAAGTGGAATTTTGAGAGCTTAGAATATAATTGATGCTCTCTCAGTGTACTCAAAATGATCTCAAGATGGGTATCATAGTCGTTTAGAGTGTGATAGTACATCAAGATATTATCCATGAAGACTACCACAAAAGAATCCAAGTAAGGATGGAACACTTGGTTCATCAATTCCATTAAAACTGTTGGTGCGTTCGTGAGACCGAACGACATAACCACATACTTGTATATATTTTACCTACATCGAAAGGATGTAAGAGGTATATCTGATGGTATAAAACGCAACTGATGATAACCAGATCTCAAGTCAATCTTCGAGAACACTTGGGCCCCTCAAAGCTGATAAAAGAGATCATCAATCCTTGATAAGGGATATTGGTTCTTAACCGTCAACAGGTTCAGCTTCCGATAATCCACACAATGTCTGGGGGTGTCGTCTGCCTTCTTCACGAAAAGGATAGGCGAACCCCAAGGAGAAGTACTGGGTCAGATTAAACCTTTCTCCTACAACTCCTATAACTATTTCTTGAGCTCCTATAACTCTGGTGTAGCCATATTATAAGGAGGACTAGACACTGGTGTTGTTCCTGGAACAAGCTCAATAAAGAAATATACCTCACACTTTGGAGATAAACCAAAAAATTCATCTGGAAAGCCACCACTGAAGTAATGTCCATCTGTGAAGTCCCCTGGTCATCCAGATATAAACTAGCAATATGGGTTGTAATTCCTCCCAACCCATGATGCTCGGGTCCAGCTCTACTCTCTTGGACATCCCATTCTCTCTTGTGCAGAAAATACCCGCCCTCTGGTAACGTAAAACTCACCGTAAGGTGATAGCAGTCAACAAAGGCCTAAAAGGAGACCAACCATTCCATTCTGAGAATGAAATCGAAATATGTAATCTCTAAAACATAATGGTCCCACAATAAGTGACACCCACCAACCTCAAGAGGTAACTCCTTGCACTGACGTACACTAGTCGTACTAGTCCCCAACAGAGTGTCTAGTATCATAACATCCTAAGAAGTAATGATAAAGAGCCCAAGGCTCTCCACAATGGAAACATATATAAAACTATGGGAATCCTGTAACGACCCGAATTTTTTTAAATAAATTTTGTTTCCTAATTTTATGTGTTATTGTTATACTCAACAAAAATGTTTCATTTGGTAACATGAGTATAATTAAAATGAGACTGTTGGGTTTTGACTGTTATTTTACCATTGGTCAATATGACCGCTGGAAACTAAACATTTTGACTATTGTCTCTAAATACAAGCAATCTTGGTTAATTAATATAGAAAGAAGATTCGATGGCCTCACACAGTAGTCTTGGACCGATCGAAGCCCATCTAACAAAACTTGGGAAGGAGGTAGCACCACTGGGCTTCGCTCTGGACCAAACCCAAGCTGAACTTCATCGTATAAAGATAGAACGGGATCGCCTTCGCGAGAAGTTCAAACTGATAGAAATTACTACTCGTGCGATGTTGGCCGAGCGTCCCTCGGATTCTCTCACCTTAGCACACCTTACACTTAGGTCCTATGCTGGTGTGATAAGGGGATATGTAAGGAGACCGTAACTGTCTTGTGTAATCCTTTGTTTTAAATAAAATTTCGATTTCTTTTATGAATTTTCAAATGACCGGATAAATATAGTATGCAAATTTTTGATGAATTTTAGAAAAAGGATATTTTAAATATGTTTATGTGAACCCTAAATAATTAAAAATGTGTAATGATTTTCAAAAAATGGTCTTCTGCAATTATGTTCAGTACTAAATTTAGAGTCTAATAAGATCAACTTGATTTTTGATGAATAGTAAATTATGAATAGTGATTTTGTGATTAGGATTAATAATGTGTCCAAATGGATTAGTAATCTCACTTAAAGAAAGTATTAAAATAAGCTAGGCACTTTGATTAAGTAATGTGATTCAATAAAATGGTTAAATAACGGTTTCATAAATTATTATTCAAGTATTAGTTTTTTCGGATGAATAGTGTTTTTTAATTAAAAATTTAATTAAAAATAATTAGAAAATTATTTTTATAAAAATTGACTTTATTTTTGAACTCAGAGCATCGATATTATGTTATGGTAATTTTTGGGGATTTTTCTGAAAAAAATGAATTTTCGGTGAATAGTTTAGTTATTTAAAAATAAAATAAAAAATATTTAGAAAATTATTTTTATAAAATGGAGTTCATTTTTGAAATCAGAGCATTGATATTTAGTTCAGGTGAAAGTTTGGGATTTTTCTGAGGAAGATGAATTTTTTCAGTGAATAGTAAAAATGCAGTTTTAGGGTTTCGGTATGTTTAATGACATCAAAATTGTGTCATGATGATTTCATGAGATCTTTTAAGGGTTGGCCGGCCAAGGGTGATGAATTATTGTTTTGGGGGCCCCATGTGGCCTAACTCCAAGATAAATGCCAAGGGAGAGCACATGAGTTGGAGAAAAGCACATGTGAGGTGTCCCTTGGCCATTAAAGCCTTGTCCCCTCACATTCCCTATAAATACCAAGCCCTCCTCTCATCCATTCGACTCCCCACTCATTCCCAACGAATTTCTGGTCTCATTACCTCACAAGGAGTCCTCCCAAGGTGCCCCCAAGCCCTCAAGGTCCCAACCTTTGAGGTTTAAGAGTTACATTTTAAGGTAAGGGATCCGACCTCTCTCTTTCTTTTCAAGTAATCTCTTTTATGTCTTTTCTTTTATACTCCATGTTCTTATGTTGGAGTATGTTCTTTTATATTCATCCTACTGCCTATTTCATGTTCATATGATGAGAGACCCCCCCTTGCTCTCATCAATTTGTTTTAAGAATGTTTAAGTGGCGCCGTTAGGCTGCCGAATTTTTAAGGGATTCTTTCACCTTCCTCGTTTTCAAGTTCTATTTTCATTCAAGTCTTTCATGTTCCTTTTTATTATGTTGGGGTATGATCTCTAAATTATCATACTGATATTTTATTATCATATGATGAGAGACCCCATTTGATCGCTTCAATTCAGTATTTTTAAGTTTTAAGTGGCGCCGTTAGGCTGCCGAATTTTTAAGTGGTTCTTCACCCTTCTCGTTTTCAAGTTCTACTTTCATGTCAATTATTTCAAGTTCCTTTTTGTTATATTGGGGTATGATATCTATATATATAATACTATACTCTTATGTTCATATGATGAGAGACCCCATTTGATCTCTTCAATTCAGTATTTTGATGTTTTAAGTGGCGCCGTTAGGCTGCCGAATTTTTAAGTGGTTCTTCACCCTTCTCGTTTTGAAGTTCTACTTTCATGTCAATTATTTCAAGTTCCTTTTTTTTATATTGGGGTATGATCTCTATATATATCATACTGGACTCTTATGTTAATATTATGAGAGACCCCATTTGATCTCTTCAATTCAGTATTTTGATGTTTTAAGTGGCGCCGTTAGGCTGCTGAATTTTTAAGTGGTTCTTCACCCTTCTCGTTTTGAATTTCTACTTTCATGTCAATTCTTTCAAGTTCCTTTTTGTTATGTTGGGGAATTATCTCTATATCTATCATACTGAACTCGTATGTTCACATGATTAGAGATCCTATTTGATATTTTCAAATCATTTTTGTTGATGTTTAAGTAACGTCGTTGGGCTGCCGAACTTTCATAAGAGAAATCTAATTTTTGTCTTCCTTCCATGCTTTTCATTTCAAATGGTATGTCCTTGAAATTTAATTACCATGATCATGTATCCTTCTTATTCTGTCAATCTACTGTTTTATGGGTCATTTATGAATGTTTGACCCATTTTCCCTCTCTTTTTAATGTCTTCTAAAACCACGTAACTTAGTCGTTATGCTGCAGAATTTTCCCCTCAAAATGCCTCTCTCTTTTCTCAAAAATTATTTTATGTTATAAAGTGAATACTCAAAGCTCTTATTTCTACAATGGTATTCACATATATATCAAAATGTTCCATTTTAAATTCTGGTATTTACATACATGAGACCCGCTTTCCCTTTCCGTAGGTTTAAAGTGACGTAAAGATCATGTCTTTAAAGCAGTTTTTAAAACGTTATGATTATGAAATGAAACCCATTTATTTTATGCTATGTGGGTTATTTATGAAATGTTTGATGATTATATATGTGGCTCACATGATAATAAAGGCAAATTTAAGGGTGCGCCCTGATAGCGCTCCAATGCATTGGGTAATGATGTAACCACTAGAGATTACAATTTTCACGATACCATGGTGAATAACCTTGGTAATTTTCAAATGACACCTTGGGGATGGACCTTGGTGATATGTTCATGATTGTCTATGTTAAATGATGTAGCCACATCTTCAATTTATGAAAATGTTATTTTTATTATGATATGCCACATGATATTTTTTTATCATGCCTCAAAGTTCTTGTTCAGGACATAGTTGATGTATCTCAAGTTCACATGTTAAATGTTTCCCTTGTTCCCCTTACTGGGCCTTCTGCTCACCCTTTCTTTTGATGTATGATCTCAGGTTATGTGATGCCGTAATGAACCTAGGATGAACATGAGGAGAATCCTTTCAAGTCTTTTAGAAGAATGTTTTATGTTTTCATGTTTTAAGTTCCTGGTTTCCAAGACACTAAACCTTAAAGATCCTCAGTTTTGTATAATGTAATGAAAGTTTATGTGATAAAAAGGCGGGATGCTATAAATCCCCTGTATCAAAAAGAGAAGAAGATAAAACTGAGTCAACTAGAATCATAACTCAAACCATAGAGGATCCAGGATCCTACTTTTGTTGGGTATGCTCCACTGCAAAATTCTGACCTGTACCGCGGCCCTGCGACCCTACCTGACTACCTTGAGCTGATCCACCCTACTGTCGCTGAAATTTTTCCGACTGGTTACCACATCCACAACCTCCTCCTCGGCCTGAACGGACGGACAAACTCTAGTTCCCTGACTGATGAGAAACTGGTGGTCATGCTCCTAAATGTGGAGTCATAACAGAACCCCTACCAATTGCTGTTGGTGAGAACACCTGAAAGAAACCCTGAAGGTGACCCATCTTGATGTAAGATCGGTACTCTATTGGGTCTCTCGGGCACTGAGGTCTCGTATTCCCACTCTTGCCACACTGGTAGCATACCACCTGGATACCTAAAGAAACATCGTGTGAAATCTCCCTACGATGCTTCCTACTTTATGAAGAAGGAGTACTAGCCCTGGATGTCGAACTGCCCTGGCTCATAGCTCCCAACTCCCTCAGATTACACTCGGTAATCAATGTCTGGTTCACTATAGCTGTCACTGAAGTCATCCTAAAAACATTCACCTATGATCGGATGTCATACCTAAGACCATCCTCAAATATCCTGGACAAATATAACTCATCACCTCCTAGAACAGGTGTGAAACACTGAATCTCTCTAAAAAAGGATGAGTAATCCATCACTAAAAGAGTGCCCTACTGTAAATGTATGAACTCTCAGGCTCGATTGGCCCTCAACATCTCGGGATAGAAGTATTCATAGAAGGTCCTCTGAAACTCTTCCCAATCCATATCTCAATAATGTCCTGACTGTGAGATAACATCCCACCATCTCTTGGAAGAATCATGTAACATGTACGTAGAAAGCTTCACCCTACTCTCCGGAGGTTTCTCCAGATGCTCAAAGATAGATAACATGGCCTCTAACCATGAATTTTCATCATGTGGTCCTCCATCCACAGAAAAAGTGGGAGGATGCTCCGGCTGGAACACCCGTGTCTGCTCTGCCATAGACAGGGAAAGATTCGATGCTCCCTAAAAAGTTTGTAACATCCTCAAAAATATTCATGGAATTTTTCATCCGTACCTACATTCGGTATAACAGCTAGTGCCAAGACGGGCACGACGGGAGGATTTGTCGGTAGTCCCTGATCTATCCTTTCTAGAGTCTGGTCATCACCCTATACCTGGCGTACAACCAAAGGACATCTCAGTGGCATGAATTTGTAAGTTCAAGCGCACACCACAGTTTAAGATTATCAAGGACTGAAACTTAGAAGTGCAATAAAGGGACTGGAGAAGAAAACATTCAAGTTTTACAAAAGAAGGTTACACGACGTGTAGAACCACTACACGACGTTCTCCCTCAAGTTTCAACATGGGCGTGTACCTCTTCCAAACTTGGTCTTGTAACACCCCTACACATGGCGTGTTCCTCCTAAGACACGACATATACTTGGATTTTTCCCCTGCCCAAGTACTTCTACATGGCTCGAACCACATGTTTCTCTCCTGGGTAACACTACACGGCGTGTTCACCCTAGACACAGCGTGTACTACTTAATTTCTATCCACCTGTGTCGTTAGTCACACGGTAGACTCTAAATGACATACAAGAATAGTATACGGCATGTACAACCTAAGTTTCATCCACTCGTGTCGTTAGTCACACAGTCGAACACACGGTCCTTACGGCACAGCGTGTACTCCTAGTACACGACATGTTCTATAAAAGTTTCCCAACCCCATGTCTCTACTCACATAGTCAGTCACATGGTTAAAGACTACATGACGTGTATATACAGTACACGATGTGTCTTAAGAAAATTTGTTTCTTTTAGAACAAAACACATGGTTTGTGTTCATGACACCACATGTTGTATTGTCTGGGTTTCTGGACAGTAGGCCTCTGAAACTTCTCTTGAACCCTTAAAACTTAAAATTTTGTCCATGGCATGAAAAATTCAGACCCATGAGAACCCATACTCCCACAAATCAAAGTTTAGCATCCTTATTCATATCATAACTTGACAAAATTCAATTAAAGTTCAAAAATGATCCACCAAATTCTAATCCAAGAGGGATCATAACACCTTAGGGACCAAAGTTTGGCATCCATCCAAATGAAACTTTACAATTTCTAATACCCTATTGAAATAGTAGGTATCTCTATCACAACATATATCACAACAGCATTCATATCTAGCACAACATCTATCACAACATCATGAAATCAAAAATGCATCCTAAATGGAATGACAAGAATGCATGAAATGTGGTCTCTATCAAGTGCCTATATGATGCATGAGATGGAATACCCTCATCATCAGGTTGAAAAATAAATAGAACCAAAATGATATCAATATTAACATCACAAAAACAAGTGTGTCACCCAACGGTGAAATCAAATCAATTGTTACAATTGCAAAACCAGAAAAATTGCAATATTCGAGGTATCTTGGATTTTCCTTGTACACAAGTTAGCTACTCCCGACATATCTTATTACAACTACCCATTCCTCCCTATCCATGTCTATAGGATCCAAATAGTAAGACAAAGCAAAAAAGAAACCCCTTTGATACCACTTTGTAACGTCCTAGTTCCGGGTGTCGCCCAAAGGTGCCCCGTACCCTGTTAGACACATGGCCTCAAGCGCATTTCCCATAACGCCAGAGGCTACCGACTAGCAGTGAGGGGCTTGAGTGTGATAGTGGGGAAACTATGCCCACATTGGCATAGTAACACGGCAAAAACAAATAGTAAACAGTAGCAGAAGCAGTAATACCATGCAATAAAAGTAAACGACAGAATACTGATAGTATAAACAACTGTAGCATATATATAAATAAATGATGCATGTCATATGTATCTAGGAAAGCATCCAAACAAGTCACAATGCTAGAATACAATACAGAAACCAAAGTTTTAAAAATTAAGTAAACTCCAATAGCATCGCAAGCCTTAGCTTGGTCTCATGCTCTCCAGCTCCAACAGTAATCAAGTACCCGATGAAGAAGGGTGTTTACACTTATCTATACCTGCAACCATATAATCTGTTTGGGCCCAAAATCATGACTCAAATAGGGTGTGAGAAGAATCCCAATAGGAAACCACCAAAAGATTTATGCCTAACTGTCAGTGAATATATATAGCAGGTAATATGCAGAAATGAAGCAATAAACTAGGAAGTACTCAAAAGTAAACAATCCTATAGTTTTCAATTACATTCATTTACATTTATAAATTATTAAAATTGTTGAATAATGTAACCTTGGGATCTAGCCTAAGCTTTGTATCCCCCTATATAACAATAACAAACATACATCTCAAAAGACCATATAAACAATCAAGTAATACTGAGTCCAAGCTTGTGCTTTGGCATGGCAGACTCATCACAATCATTCAATCATTCAAGAAGCAACCCTCTGGGAAAGTTCTCATAGTTTAACCCCACTGGTTCAACATATCTTCAATTCAATAAGTAATAATGACCCTCTGGGAAAGCTCACACATTCTAACCCCTTTAGTCCCACATAGCACTAATCAAGTATAGACGACCACCTGGGTAGCTCTCACGGTCAATACCCCTTGGTATACATAGAAACAATAAAAGTTAATGACCCCATGGCATCTCTCACAGTCAATTCCCTATGGTCCAACATTAATTTAATGATGACCCTCTGGGTAGCTCTCATGGTCTAACCCCTCTGGTCTTTGACCACCTGACATCTCTCACATTTAATACATCTAGGTCAACATAACAACAATTATACATAAATGACCCTACCTCGGGAAGCTCTCACAGTCAATTCCCCTTGGTCAACTTTCACAATGAGAAACACATGCATCTAAAATAAACAGCAACTCCATACTAACAACACGAGGCATGGAAACAAAGCAACTCTAACATGCTTTCTATACCCAATGGCCATAATCAAAGAAACATGGGAAACACACCCATAATTAAGGTAATAAACCTTATGCATAAACAATAACTCTTTCTCAATCAAACACTCCATAAAAGGTCTTAAACAGGGTTAATTTCCAAAACATGCAATACCCTAAGCATGGGTATTCAGCACTTTAAGAATATATAATCCAAAGACAACCACAAAAAGGCAAAAACCACCTACCTTGGTGTTCTATGAAGAACACTCTTGAAAGTCGTCCCTTGAAACGTCCTAGAATGTCGTAGATCTATAAAAAGGTTAAAAACGATCAACCCTCAATAACTCATGAGAGAGGAGAAATCAGGAAGAGAGGCTCTAGGAAAAGAGAGAACTCACCGGTGGGAATCCAATGCACCTGGCGGCATCTCAATCGAAGCTCGGACGGAGGAATGGGAGGAGCTTGAAGATATTTGGCCATACGTTGCTCTCCTGTAAGAAACGCGGGGAGAAGAAGTTCATTCTGAAGATGAGATGCGACCCCACTCCGATTATTCAATTAAAAATAAAAGTACATGGCGTGTTTATTTAATGTACACACCGTGTACTAGCCTCAACCGGCTCCTACTTTAGGCGGTCTTCTATGCCACTCAAATGGCCATGTACTCAGCCGTTACATGGCCAGTACACGGCTACCCGCAGCAACCGGGTACACGCCGTGTACTCATGAGTACACAAATTTCCAAATCTTCTTTTTTCCTCAAAAACAACCTGAAATAAAGATCCATACCTGAAAAGAAGATATGGGTTCTTACACCATCTTTTAAGAACTAAAAATTACATTTAAAGGTCCAATCGGGGATTTCAACAAACACTTGGTGTGCAAAGTTTAACTAAAAAAAATCCATATAATTCAATACAAAATAGGATTTTACTTCATTTCACGTCAAAAAATTCTTCTAAAAATCATACATCACTAATTAGCATTAAAGAGAGGTGTGAAAAGCAAGAAATCGATGTTTCTTCAATTTAAAGGGAAAATGCAAAGGGAAACCTATCTCAACAGGAAGAGAAACAAGCTGAAACACCCTGGAACTCGATGACTCTGACGAAGGAAACATGAATCCAATATTTACGCTTACACGCATATGAATTTATACATACATACATACATACATATATATATATATAAATACTCATAGGTGCATTGTACATATTTCTCTCTCCATGGGAGAATATGTACAAAGAGGGAATATATATATGCCTTACCCATGCATATGTGTGCAATCCATCCTCATGAACGATGGCCCAAAATGAACTAAAAAAATATCAGAAACTCAAAAACCACAAAACCCCTAAATTAAAATCGACTAAAGTTGAAAAGCGGAAGAACCCTTACCTGAAACTGATGGCGCACCCACTACCTTCGACGGTTGTGGCAAGAACTGACCTCAATAGGACCAACAAACCCTAAACATCAACACTCAACAAATAAAATACCGTAAAATCAGTTTAGGGTTCAGCCGTGATGTGCGCAAATCACGGAGAAGAAGGAAAAACAAGAAATAGAAGAAGGAAATGGAGGAGAAGTGAGACTCACCAGAAGGAGGAGAAGAGGAGGTCGTGCACGAGGGAGCCCCTCCTAGGCATTGTGGATCGCAATGCGGGGGGGGGGGTCGCGCGATGGGAAGAGGGGAAAGGGGGGGAGAACCCATTTTAGGGTTTTTAACAAAACCTGATAATAATAATTATAATATTAATAATAATCTTATTAATAATAATAACCATAATAAAAATATTGTTATTATTATTATTAAAATGTTTCTTTTTATTCTCCATTTATTTTTATTTTATTTTCATTTTTTTAACTCAAGGCAGACTGCACGGTCTGCCAGACTGTGCGCCAACCATGTGGTTGTCTTTATCCCAAGGAAGAGGGACTGCATGGGCTCCTGTGGAGGGGTGCACGCCCGTGCGACCTGAATAGCCCCACTGTCTAGGCTACACGATTTGCACTGGGCTGACGCACAATTTCTCCTAACTGTACGCCAACCGTGCACCTAGGAAGGAAACTCCAAAATCCAAATCTCTCGTTGGAAACTTGACCCGGATCTCAACCAAAAGACCGAGCATCAAGAAATAAACAAAAATAAAAGGAAAATGTGGTCGAGGTGTGACAGTTTCTCTCCAGGCAAGCCTCACACCTAGGTTCAATGGTTGTCGTGAGTTGAATATTGTTATAATACCACTTTCCACGTTTCTACTGTGAAAATTTTGTTTGAAATTGTTTTTGGCAGGAAACGCCATATTTTCTCCTAGTATGTTAAAGGTGAAACTGCTCTCAAAGTAATGGCCACCGCTTTACTCAATAGGGATGAAGTGTTTCACCAACTCAAGTCCAATTTTCTTGCATCCCAACAATCCATGCAGTGTTTTGCCAATAAGCATTGGTAGTATGTTGAATTTAAACAGGGAGATTTGGTTTTTGTTAAGCTCTGATCCCAACAACTTTGTTTGAATTCCTCCATGTTTTGTCCTAAACTTGCTCCATGGTTTTATGGGCCTTTTCCAGTTGTTGACTGGGTCGATGGTGTTGTTTATTGGCTTGTTCTCCCGAAGACTAGTAATCTTCATCTGGACTTCCATGTTTCCCAACTTAAATTGGTTGTTGGTGATCACCTTCACGAGGACTTGACACGGTATTGTGTGGACACTACCAAAGGTTGTTTTGGCAACAAAGGGTTCTGGTTTTGATTATTAGTGGTTGGTATAATGACAAGGACGCCCTGTGGAAGGTGCTTATTGGGAGAATGTTGTTTTGTTTTCGCACCTAGTTTTTGTTTTTTCATCATGCAGACAAGGTGACTCTTCAAGGGGATGGTGGTAAGAGGGAGGCATGGGGTCCCATTTGGATCCACTTAAGACTTACTACAAGAGGAAGGGGCGTGTTGCTCAAGCGTAGGGGTAGTGAGGTAGTTGTTTCTCTTGAGTAGCGAGTATTGCATATAATTGTTGTTTGTGGTAAGGGGAAGCATTCATGTTTTTAGCTCAACTTGATTGTTTGGAGTCTATGACCTTGGCCCTAGGGAGCGTCATCCCAGGGAGAATTCTTCTTCTTCGTTTGTATTTCTCTAGATGGTTCCATATTGTAATCCTCGTTATGGCGAGGTTATATGATTCTTATGTCAATCCTTATACTAGCATCGAAGTTCCCATCACCCCTCCCCAGTTTCCCTTGGTTGATGGGGGTTTAATCGTCCGTCTAATCTAAATTGTCCATCCCCTTAGCAATCGAGGTAGAATGAGTGTTAACCCATGAAAAGATGGGGTGGCTGCCAACATCTGCAAGGAATGTGGAAGTTGGTCGAAAAATGGGATGTAAGGAATGAGGGAGGCGAGCGAGTTTAGGTTTCATGTAGCGGAGAAATTTGATTGTGAGCAGGATATACTCCTTAGGAGAAGTAATTTTTTGATGGTTGTTTCATAGTTTTAATATAGAGAAATTAAAATATGAAATTGATATCAAGAAATAAGCATTTTAGTTATTTTTATTGATGTGTTTATAAATGATTGGATTTTGTGTTGATTTTAAATTCTTATTTTGGTTTTTGGTAGATTTTTAATGTATTGAAAAAAGAGTGGCCCTAAGAATTTTATGCGATTGGGGTCAAGATTATAAAAAATTGATGGTTTTTATCTCTTAGTTCATTTTCTGCGATTCGGGTCATTTTTATGTGATTCGGGTCATGGTCCTCGTTTTTCCTATGATTCTGGTTTGCAACCCGTGACGGCGCCCACCTCGCAAACGCCACAACACTTCCTCAGCGGAGGACTGGAACTCAGAAAATCGATCAAAATTCTGCACCTTTTGCCTCTACGTTCGCCACCTTCTTACCTTCTTACCTTCTCTCGCTCCATCGGAAGGCCACTCGACTGCTCATTGACTCCCTCGGGAAAGCTTCCATAAAACCCTCCCTAAACCCAGCCCTGTCGTGAACAGTCCGCGTATCTGCAGATCGACTTACTGCTAATGGTGGCCGCCTTTTTGCCTCAGCTCTGCTGGCTCCTCATGATTCTTGACGCCGCTGCAGGCCCCGTTCCCCGGCGCTACTTAATCCCTTCTCAAAGCAGCGGCGGCAGCGTGAACGACAGAGGCGTCCGACCGCTGGAGCTCTGGTGCGCGGCTAGGAACAACGCCAACGACACCGCACTGGAGGGGGCGCTGAACTGGGCCTGTACTGCCGGCGGCATCGATTGCCACCCGATCATGAGCGGCGGGAACTGCTACGACGGTGCGGCCATTCAAGATCGGGCCACCTACGCCTTCAACAGCTACTTCCTCAGCCACAACCTGTCCGAAGAGAGCTGCAATTTTAGCGGCACCGCCGCCATCACCTCCATCAACCCCAGTAAGTCCCAGTATTAGGGCATAGATTTTCCGGGGACTTTACGGGCTTTTCTGTATCCGTGCCTTTTGCTGGGTTTCTGTGCGGTTTTCAATTTACCTGGGATTAGGTTGTACTTTGATTTGGCTCCTCTTTTGGGCTTTCGTGCTTGCATTTCCGGTCATGATTGTGCAGATTAGGGAATTCAAGACTGCAATTTTGCTCTGTTTTTTGTTACATTGTACGCAAAAAGGCGTTGATTGTCTTTCTGTTTTCCCCGTGCTTTTCAGGTTTTGGCGGTTGCAAGCTTCCTTCCAGGTAAACCTAACGAATTGCTGGTTCTTATTGAGCATTTTTGGTTCTTGGTGCATTTAAAAACAGTTCTTATACTGTTTATTTCATAGAATGGGGAAAGTGAAATGGCATATAAATAAAATTTAGGAGGCTTTGATGTTCTCATTTTCATTTCAATTAGAGCAAACCCCCCCTACTAATATTAACATATGGACCACAGGTGCTCAAATTGGAAATTTCTCGTTCTCCTTATGGGTTTTTGACCACTTGCCACCAGCTATGTTTCCAGTGGACTGATGCTCTGGAGGATAGATTTTCTTTAATTTTCTCTTCTTTTCTGTTCCTGTGTTTGGGACACCTGGAAAAAATGCTGGGACCTGGGGATAAATTTTCTTTAATCTTCTCTGTTTTTCTGTTTTTCTGTTTTTCTGTTTTTCTGTTAGGGTCACCTTGAAAAATGCTGGGTAATGTATAAATCTCTCTCCCAAATTCCATAGCATTTCAAGTGCATGATTTGTTGTTCTTGATTGCTGTTTGGGATGTTTTTCCAGTAGTTCATTTCTTAGGAATTATGAGTGTTCGTCAACTAAGTACTATAAATCTTATTAATTATGGTTCCCTAAAACATATGATCTTCAGTCTGCATTTGGTCTTGGAAAATTAAAATACAAGGAATAAAATCAAATTTATGAACCAAATGGATTGATAGAACATGAATGCAATGCGATTCATGCTTCTGTCTCAATTGCATTTTCTATGGAACCAGTCAAGTCAATTCTAATGCTTTCCTATATATCTGATGGCAGTTTTACTTTGAGAAGTAGAAATTCTGGAGTTCCGTTGACAGGCTTGGGGTCGAGGACTGGCACCGGGGTGGCATCATATGATATATCGAGCTGTGGTCGGGTTGCCGGTAGGCATGGCTGGGCTTCAATGCCCTCCCTTCTGTTGATCCCTATTGTATTGAACATCAGGGGAATATACTGAGTGTGGTTGTTTCATTTTGGCTGTTGATCTTAAACGTGGGCAAAGGCTCGTGCATTTTCTCTTCTTTGATTGATGATTAAGTATAATTGAATTGAAACTTAACAAAAGTTATGATCATGGGAATGCATTCCATTACAATGTGGTCAAAGGGGTTGAATGTTTAAGGCATGTCCTCTCACTTTACCCGGGAAGACTTTACTCGGGAAGGTCCAGTTTATAGACCTCCAAAATCTACAAAAGATGGGCATAGTAGTTATGTTCAAGAAGCGATATTTTCTGAAGGATGTAGCACTCAAGTGCCTATCTCGAGTAGGAAGAGCAATCACAAGAGCCTATATGCAACACATAAGATCATTCTTTGAGTCACTTCACTGCTCCGTGATAAAAGGAAGCTCCACAATCACCACCTTCTCCAACTGTGGCCAAGCTTGCGACCATGTTTGATCATTTAATTGAGATGTAAGAGTATACTTTGGATATTGTGACATCAATTTCAGAGAATCTACAGATTCAATTAACACCTCGGTCAACGCTACCAAGTTCGCCAAAAGTGGAGATTCCCCTTGGAGGATTTTCTTGACCAGACCCTACTAAATTGGCTGTCACTCTACCTGCACCTCATATTGAGGTAACTCATCCGGATGAGTCTACTCTTATCCTTCCTATTCTTGTTGATACTATACTCTTTTGTGAAGACAAACACATTTATGGAGATATTTTATAAAGCACATTTTGAGCTGGAGATTAAGAAAAAAGAAGAGGAAGAAAAGAAAATGAAAAGAGGGAGTATAAGAAGGAATAAAAGCAGATGTAAAAGGGTGTTATTGAAGAAAAATAGAGAGTGATGTTTTCATTGATCCAAAGAGGCAAAGGTTGGGATGACATTTCAAGAGTCTATTATACTTGAGCCTATAGTGTTGAGAATCCTGCACAACTTCCGATCCACTAGAAGTTAGATCACTGGAACTTACAATAGCGCAAACAAAGCACCAGATGGAATCCTACTGAGCTTCAGTGCATCGAAACTTAGGAAGAAAACCTCACCCTAAATCACTGCATTTAGTTGAACTACCCTGGTGCTCACACCCGCAACTCATAAACATACAAGAAATCATAAATGAAAGTAAGAAAAGAACGTCTGATTTACATGGTTCGAACATGAGTCCTACATCCATGAGAGAACACTATTGTCATTTTCATTAATTTGAAGTTACAAAGTTTTACAACACAATCAGCAGATACAACCGATATTAATACACTTTGTTTTCAATGTCACATAAAACATGTTTGAGTGGTCACACCCCACTCTTATAGTGGGGCCCTGCCGGTCAACTCATTCCGTTGCCATTCGAAATTCATGGGGGTTTCACTGTTTGCCTTGGTGACCTCCGATATCTTGTAGTTTTCCTCAGCTTGACCGCCAACATCTGATAGAGGTGTAAGAAACCCTTATGCTCGAGCAAGTTACCCTTACACATCGTCTAAAGGACCCTAATGTTCCATCCTTTGCCACAAAACCTACTTAGGTGATGTCAAAACAACTTTCACGTAAGCCTGTAACATCCACTCAACCTTCTTCCAGTGAATTGATCATCCCACACCCATCAGAAGGTAGCATCTTTTGATCATCCTGATGTTGCTAAATTTCCTTTGTCGTCGTGTCAAAGCATCCAGTCGAGGTAACTTCAGAACCACCACCTTCCGATCATTTGAATCGGCACATGAAAACCGACTTCGTCATTCCTAACAATCTTTCACTTGAAGATAATTTTCAAGGAAAACATGATAACCTCTGCCACTTCGGCACAACCGTTGATCTTCCGCGGCAACAACATTAAGTGTTCTCCACTACCATCTGACCACCCTAGTCCCACTGAAACACAATGTTGCCTCAAGCTTGCTTGGACTAGAACCTCGGTGAACACGTCCGTTGAATTTTGGCTTTCACTTATCTTTCACAACTTCAACGCTCCATCCTCGAATAACTTCAAGATAAAATGATATTTCAAACCAATGTGTTTTGTCCTTACATAGAACATTGGATTCTTGGCTAGATGTATTGCACTATGACCGTCACAGAATAAAAAGGCATTCCCCTGTTCCTTTTCGAGCACTTCCAACAAATACTTGAGCCATATCAATCTGTGCAGCCTTGACATTCAACTATCTGTCATTTCTCTGAGTGTGAACACATAGCTTTTGGAACTTTTCCTTGTTTTTGTATCCCCTCTAAAGCTGACATCCACATAGCCTTGCAACAGATCATCTGTTCTGAAGCATAAAGCTACACTTTCCAATATTTTGAGATGTTGGATGATCCACTTCATAGCTTCTATGTGCTCTTTCCCTGAATTTTCCATGTATCGGCTAACGACTCTCACTGCAATGTCAAGGAAAGTACACACCATTACATACATCTGACTACCTATCACTGATGCAAATGGAACCTTCACCATATACTTCACCTCATCTCCCGTTTTAGGTGTTTGCTCATTGGACAACTTGAAGTGTCCAACCAATGGAGTTGAGACTAACTTACATCCATATATCCCAAATCTCCCAACTCTCTTTCGGATATAGTCCTTCCGAGACAACTCCAAACTTCCATCTTTCCTTTCCCGCTCAATCCTTGCCCCTGAGACTTTTCTAGCCTCACCGAGATCTTTCGTCTTGAATCTCCCAGACAAATCACTCTTCAACTCCTGAATCCTCTTAATTTCGGGTCTGCCTCAGAGCATGTCATCCATATATAGTAGGATGATGAATCTCTCATCCTTGTACACCTTTCAATAGTAACAATGATATGAGTTGTTCCATATGAAAACTTTTTTTTGCCATGAAAGCATCAAATTTTTTGTTTCATTTCCTTGGTTCCTATTTCAAATCATAGACTTCTCTTCAGTTTACACACCAAGACTTGATCTGATTGTCCACGAAACCAGCATGTTGCTTCATGTAAATTTTCTCCTCCAAATCTCCATGGAGAAATTCTGTCTTTATATCTATTTGCTCTAATTGTAAATTTTTGAAAGCAACCAAACTCAACATTGGCCGGATGGTAATATGCTTAACTACTAGTGAAAATATTATTGAGTGACTCCTTGCTATTTAATTTGTTTGTGTTTTTATAATTACAAATTCCTAAATTTAACTATTTCTTTATATATTTACACATGCATCCCTCACTATATTTATAGTTTGGATTTTATGCTTGAATTTCACTGCTTGTAGAAGAAAAGAATGATGTTGAATTTCTTACCATTTGTTGAATTACCATCTTTCATTTTTTATCTTGTTGTTTACTGTAACGACCCATGTCGTTAGTTTTTAATTTTTCAGTTTAAGAGATTTATTTAAAAGGCAGAATATATGACTGCAAAAAAATCTATCAAATTATTTTGATTTGTTTGAACTGATAAAAATTAATCGGTACCTGAATTTTTGTTGGGCAGTTAATAATAATAATAATAATAATAATAATAATAATAATAATAATAATAATAATTGTCTTATTATTATTATTTGTGTCGAAGAAAAAAATGGAATGCATGCGTAATTAATAATTTTGTGTTGCGGAGGAAATTTTGGTTGAGTGAATATTTAGTGCGGGTCAAAGTAATAATGGTGATATTACTAATTGTGTTAAATAAATGAAATTGTGTGATTAATAAAATGTGTATATACATATATATGTATGTATATACATATATGGGTTTGTATATATATGCATGTGTTTGTGTGTGCGTGTATGTGGGCACGCACGCACGTGCGAGTGAATATATATATATATATATATATATATATAAATATATGAGTCAGTGTAAGTATGTATATACGAGTGTGTGTGTAATGTGTGTATATATATATAGGTTAAATATATATGTATATATATCTGTGTGTGCGCGCGTGCACGTGCGCGTGCGTGAGTATATAAATATATATATGCGCGCGTGTGTGTGTATATAACGTGTGTGTGTCTAAGGATGACTTTATGATATATTTATTGAAAGGTTAAATTGATTTAAGTGGAAGAAATAAATAAATAAATATTTGAATTAAGGGGGGCCAAGGGGGGCGTTGTACATTGAATTAGGGAGGAGATATTCATGCACTCAACATGAATTCAAAAACTTTTATGATTATAATAATAAATGGTATAAAATTATATTAAATAAAATGTGGAAAGATAATAATATATAAAATGGCATTTGGGCGCAGAGTAGGGGGAAGATACTCCCTCTCACGCCTCCCTACCTCTTCCTCTCTCACTTTCTTAAATTTTATTTTATTTTATTTTATTATTATTTCAAACTTATCTCTTCGATATCTTCTGTGATATTGATCGGATTTACACATCGTTGGTACCATTGGCTTCATCTCAACGAGTAGAAATTTAATTCTAAGTTTGTTTTTAAAGTCGGAGAGGTATTTTATTCTGATATAATTTGATCATTTTTCACTTTTTATAAGTATCAAAGGTGGTGACAATTTTAAATCATATCAAAACGGGAATGGTTTTTAGGATTAGATGGTTCAATTGAACTCGAATGTCAAAACTTTTCATCAATCGTCGCTGCATATAAGGTATGAAGCTCTTGACTTTAGTGCATATTTTATTACGAGTTATTGACATGATTGTTAGGTGTGCGCGTGTAGCCTGAAAAAACTATGTTTGATGCTTGATCACATGAGGTGTGTGTGTTTGGAGCTTTGATTTGTGCATGTGTTGCTTTCATATGATTTATGATGACGATGATACATGGTGATTTGACATGATGTTTGATCTGTTATATGTATTTGTATCGTATGTTCTGTATTTCTGTCTTCTGCAGTTGAACGTGCAGGTTTGGCCTATTTGGCTGACATGTGAGATGTGACACATGTTTGAGACTATCCACTCAAGAGGGATGTGCTAGACCTCAGGTTGACATGTACTTAGACTATTCCAGCAGGCGAGATGTGTCACATGCTTGGGACTATCCATTCAAGAGGGATATGCTTAGTTTTGGTCGGCATGTGAGATTTGACGCATGCTTGAGGTTATCCACTCGAGAGGGATGTGCTAGACTTCAGGTCGATATGTAATAGGACTATCCTAACTGGCGTAATGTGTCACATGTTTGGGGCTATCCATCGAGGGGATGTGTCACACTGGTTACCAATGTTATATCGATATGATGTTGAAACATGTATGTTTCTCCCGGCATGACGTCGAAACAGGTAGAGTCGGTCTTTGAGGACCCGACATGTGTTTTTGTATTTGTGTGTCACGACCCCCTCTCACCAAAGATGCCCCTCCTGAGCTGAAAATGGTGAAAGGGAGATAATGACCCCCGAGTCCCGCCTCCAGTAGGCCCTGGGGTGGCGACTAGCACCAAGGGTATGAGTTTTCACAAATATGAGAGACATTACCCTTTTCATTATTTTAAGATCGGGAAATAGGACAAGTCATCTACCAAAAAGGAAAAGAACAAGTGTATAGAAATAAACCCAAACCAAACCCACATGCATGTTTAAAAAATTTTATAACAAGGTGCAAGTACAAGAAAACTCAAAGTACAATACCAAAAGAAAAATAAGAGTACAACAACTGCAACAACTCCAACTGTCCGACTAGTAGGGTCCCACACGGCCCTGGTAGACATCCTGGAAACCTGAAAGTAAACGTAGGGTGAGCATACAAGTATACTCAGTAGGGAAACCTAAAGCTCTCGTGCACAAGTGGGGAGACATCCTAATGTCCTGTGAAAACAACAAAAGAAACCTAGCAAGGAATTCTATCCACCCAACCTCACCAGCCACACTCACCAAAACACAATCACGACAGGTAGTAGTATATAAGAACAAGAGTATTGGGTACCCTGCACCATTTCCTAATAGTTAGATGCTCTTCCTAACGGCGAACGTCCTAACGCTACCACACTCTTCCCGCCCGCACACACCTGGGCCTCACAACCACACATCCTGCCCGCACACACCTGGGCCTCACAACCACGCATCCCCCCCGCACACACCTGGACCTCACAACCATGCATCCCGCCCGCACACACCTGGGCCTCACCACCACGTATCCCGCCCGCACACACCTGGGCCTCATCCTGAAGATTCTTGGGAAAAAGTAAGCCTGCTCGAAGAGTCTTGGGCTAAACCACCCCAATCAAAACCTACCTGAAGAGTCTTAGGTGTAAGGTCACCTTAATCCATCACAGCCTAGGGAAGAAGGAGTAGGAAGGAGCTAGTAACTAAGGGGAAAACACCCTCTCCCATGAAATGGGAGTGTTCAACACTAAGTGATCAACATGGGTGGGGTGCGATAAAACACAAAAGATACAGATATATGTATATAGCAAACAATCAGCCCAACCTATGGCTTCTAAACAGAGAAATTGAGCACGTGCCTCAGCACTGCTACCACAAAGCATGCATACAACAATAACCCCAACCTCATTTAGGTTTTCACATTTCAGTAGAATTAGTTTATTAGTTTCTTAACTACTGGGAAACTATCTACAACCAACCACATCAATCATTCGTGAAACATATCCCTGCCATCCACAAATCAAGATAGGAAAACACAAGCAACACAACCAAGTCCCTTCTTATTAACCGACCAACCCATTGATTGTTATTCCCGTTCCATTACCATGACCCATCATTCATTAAATCTTCCACTTTCATTTATTATTCACAACCCATAGTTCGTTCACATTCAAACCCATCCCTGCAGACCCACTTCCAACCACCACAACCACAAACACACCAAACCCATACATCATTATCACTTTGATACCATTTATCACAGCCCCGCTGCCCATCACCAACATAGCATTCACACCAACCCACAACCAAGCCAACCGCAGCCCCGCTTCTCACCCGATCCACAACAACCCACAAAACAAGGTTCGTGCCACATCATCGCCCCCTTTAACATCATTTACCGCAACCCTGCTGCCCGTTCTATTCGTAAAAACCCAGGATTCACCCCCCTTTCACGCACCACGTAACCAATCCAACACCCACATGTTCATTATTCCATTTTGTTTAACCGGGGTGATCACACAAGGGTTCCATATTTTAAATCAACCAACTTTACGTGATTAACCAAAATTACACATTCCACAAAGTTCCATTCACAAAAACGGTCTAGAAAGATAGGGAAACATTTAATTGCGCAAGCAAAGGCCCCCAACGGCCGTGATTTTCAGTAGGCATAAGCCTATTCAATTCACAACATAATATCACAGGATATAAATAAAGTAACCGCATTCACAAACTTCCCATACCCGTTATATAAGCCATTTATTATATTTATTAAACCGGTTCAAAAGTGTTTCATGTAAACAAGAAGACACCCACCCTACATGATGCACAATTTAGAGAGACGAAGGTAAGATCCCTACCTCAACAGGTTTTGATCACAACGCTCCCCCGGATCAACTTTAGAAGATGTCCGTCAGCGTTCGTCACTTCTGTCGAGTCCCGGAAAAACCTCCTCAGGTGGAAGTTGGAAAGGAAAGGCCGAAGGAAAGACAACGGATCCAAGCTTAGAAGTTCCGCCTCGTCGTTACGATCTCGTGGCCGCTGACGGATCGTAAATCGGAGCTCGGACGAAGAAGTTATGGAAGAAAAGGAGCCTTAGAGTCTCTTGGGAGAGCTCTGATCAGAGAAAAGGGGAGGAGAGGAGTGAGTTGAAAAGGAGGAGGGGAACCCTCCTTTTATAGGTGAGAAAAACAAAAGTACACGACATGTACTTTATGGTACACGACGTGTACTCGGCCATTTCACACGGTCACCTCGAGGCTTCCAACACGGCCTTCAACACGGCACGCGACCGTCACATGGTTTGAGGTTAACGCATACGCGGGGAGGGACTACACAGCGTGTAGTATTGGATACACAGCGTGTACTCATTTATTTCACGCGGAAAGGACACGGCCTCAACACGGCACACAACCGTTGACTGTTCAACACACGGGTTGAACATAACGCGTACGTGGGGAGGGACTACACGACGTGTAGTTTGGGGTACATGGAGTGTACCCATTTATTTCACACAGCAAGGACACGACCTCAACACGGGGTATACCCAGCGAGGGGGTACACGACGTGTAGTTTCAAAATTCTGGAAAGTGTGGGAAAAGTTCATTTTACCCTCCAGAACACTTTGTGACCTTCTTTTTGAAAAAGGAATGGGCCGGAGAGGTCCGGGCCATTACATTGTGGGATACATTGTTGTTTATATCTGTACGTTGTTTACGATCATGATATGAACTCACATATTTTATGTACTGATGTAAGGGTCGTTGGGGATATCCTACCAAGTCATGTACTTACACACTACTCTGGCATTTTAGTGCGCTTGTAGATTCAATCCTTAGAGATCCAGAGAAGAATATGGGCCCTATGGTGGAAGGTTGAAAATATGGATCTAGAGGATGCAGACGTTGCTATATGAAGTTCGAGTGGGACGTATGCTGTTGCTTTTATTATTATCTTTATACTGTATTTTGGATCCATGTTTTGTCCGGTTATTTATATCATGTATGTCATCTCTGAGTTTCTGCATGTACTATGATTATTTATTTTATTGGTTATTTATTATTTTAATAATGACATGAAATTGATGGCAAAGTCTCCTCACTGACAGATTTAGACCCTTACTGCTAGTCGACAACCTATTGCGTACGAGGAGGCACGCATGAGGTCATGTGACACTCCAGCTCGAACCTAATGGTTTGGGTCGGGATGTTACAAAATGGTATCATACCTCTATGATTTGCTGTATTGTCTTTTCTATTTGCCTTTATTTGGGATTGGGTAGACAAGAGTATGAATGATTGAGACTTGGGCATGAGAACTATGTCAATGTTTGGTTAGCACTGTGTAGTGGACCTTTGAGTTTCCATAAAGTGAAAATTTATGTTTTTGGTAATTGATGTTGCTATTAATTAAATTCACCTTGGGTGATGCACGTGATGTTAATACGTGATTTATGGGTTTTAGTGTGTGTTCATGAATCATGCTATGCACGTAGGTTCAAATGCCATATATACCCATATCGTATGTGTTGTATTCCTGTCTTCTGTAGTTGAACGTGTAGGTTTGGCCTATTTAGTCGATATGTGATATATAACACATGTTTGAGACTGTCCACTCAAGAGGGATATGCTAATCCTCAGGTCGACATGTACTTAGACAATTCCAATCGGCGGGATGTGCCACCTGCTTGAGGTTATCCATTCAGGTGAGATGTGCAAGGCTTTGGTTGACATGTGAGATTTGATGCATGCAGAGAGCTATCAACTCGAGAGGGATGTGATATACTTTGGGTAAACATCTACTTGTACTATCCAAACTAGTGGAATGCATCACATGTTTGGGGCTATCCATCAAGGGGATGTGTCAGACTGGTTACCAATGTTCTATTGACATGGTGCCAAAACAAATATGTTTCTCCCGACATGGTGCAGAAGTAGGTAGATTCGGTCTATGAGGACCTGAAATGAGTTTTTTATTTATGAGATATTTTTTTATATTTGTATATAGTTTACGGCCATGACACATACTTGTATATTTTATGTATTGATGTTAAGGTTCATTAGTGGTGTCCTACTGAGCCTTGTACCCACAACCTACTCGAGCATTTTAGTGCGTTTGTAGATTAAATTCTTAGGGATCCAGTGAAGGGCAAGTGCCTTGTGGTGGACGGTTGAACAGGTGGAACTAGATACACTACTACAAAATAGGCCTCTAACAGCACTGACCGTTATCAACGCTAGAAAAAAGCTCTGATAATTGTGCTCTTTATCAGTGCTAAAAAAAACATTGATAAAGGGTATCTTTTATCAGTGCTAAAAAAATATTGACAAAAGTTACCCATTATTAGTGAGTTTTTATAGCAGTGATAAAAGATAACCTTTATCAGCGTTTTTTAGCACTCATAAAAGATATCTTTTACCAACAATTTATTTTTAGTGCCAATAAAGAGTGCCCTTTATCAGTGCTTTATTTTTAGCAGTGATAAAAGGTAGTCATTATCAACGTTTTTTTAGCGGTGATAAAGGTCCCGAATAAAATGAAATAATTAAACAAATAAAAATAAAAAATGAGTAAATTAAAAAAAGTATTAAAATTTTTATTAATTAAATATTTATTGATAAAAATGAATAAATTTATTATTATATATATATAAATCAAAAATATTAATAAATAGTATATATTAAATATATAGATATGTAAAATGATTAAAACAAATTAATTAAACAAATAAAAATTAAAAATGATTAAATTAAGAAAAATATTAAAAATTTAATTAATTAAATAATTATTGATAAAAATGAATAAATTTAATATACATATATATAGATTATAAATATTAATAAATAGTATATATTAAATATAGATATTTAAAATGAATAAATTATAATAATTAAACAAAAAAATTAAAAATGAATAAATTAAAAAATTATTAAAAAAATTATTAATAAAAGAATTATTAATAAAAATGAATAATTTTAATATATATATATATATTAATTATAAATAGTAATAAATAATATATATTAAATATAAATATAGAAAATGAATAAAATGTAATAATTTAAAACATATTAATGTCTTATTCATTTTAATGGGTTTTATAAGTAATTATTCATTATTATATTTAATATAGAAATATATTCACACACACACATATATATCAATGTATATAATATTTCCTAAAATATGATTTATATAATACAAAATATTTATGCTTACATTAAATAAGTCATATATTTAGTGAAAAACAGTTTATAATTAAAAATTAATATTAATTAAAAATATAGACTAATTGCATTGAGAAATGAAAAAAATTGAATGTCGTTTGATTTTTTAATTTAACATATATCAAATATAATGCCCCGACCCCAGTTAACCAAAATCGGTGCATTATTACATAACATTGGCATGATACAAGGAATCATGTCCTAAAAGACTGATCAGTTTAGTAGCCTTAGAAGTACTAGACACATACATAAGTTTTATATTACATCATGTAATAAAAAACAACAACATTGTGTCCCCTTTGAACACTCTTTTATCCCTTAGCCTATTCCTGCAGGTTAATCATAATATACATCTTTGCATCTTGGAAAAAATAAAACATAATAAAGGGGTGATCTCAGATGCTCAGTAAGGATATCAATATAACAGAAACTATCATAAATAAGAATAAATATTTAAGGCAATGTATAAGACTAGAACACATGCCTTTTAAACTTAAACTTCAGCATAATATGGAAAAGATAAATCAAATAATTCCATTTACTTATTCACATGGATATTCTACTAGTCGAATAATCACATGTAATATCAATATCAAATTTCATAATGATGGAATGCATAATGCTAGACTTCATAACCACATAGTCAATTACTTGTGCCAAGACTACAAATAAGATTTTATCAAGGCCTTGTGCCAAGATACTAGTTTGTCTCATGAGACCTACTGATGCATCGAGGAACTATAGCGGGCTCCACCCATCACTTACTAAGTCCAATTCATTCCTCACATGAAAAGTTTTAAACATAACATAAACATTCGTATTAAAACTAGCATACAAAATGTCAATACTTTATCCATAAACCACGAATGGTATAAAAACAACACATCCACAGTCAAACATATCACAAAACCTTCAATACAGTATGAAATATTTGTATCATAATAAATAAACCTTGATCAATAATAATATCTCGTAAAGTATGTTGACATAGTTGAAAATGATCAGTAAAAATCTTTGAGAGAAATATCCCTTTTTCATGAAAACATTTAAAAGTCTCACTATTTATCAAGAAGCTGTTTAAAATAGAACTTTGAATCAAAGTGTCCCATACCACTTTGAAACTTTTAAAAGGAATTTAAATTTTAAAACATTAATTTCCATATAAATAAAACCTTAAAACCATTTTCAAAACATTGACATTAATGAGAAAGATTTAAAAGAATAAAATTTTAAAACATTTAAAATGATATTTTAGTTAGAGTTCCTAACCAAATGAGAGATGCTTGAATATAGATAATTGAGGTAATAAAAACTTTATAATATCATGAGAATAAATGGATTCATGATATACTATGTTAAAGTATAGTATATACACCAAATAAAAGTGAATTGGCGCATAACAACAAAGAAGTCTCAATGAAATGTAAGTTGAGATAAATTCTTTTATAAAGACCGTATCCTTAGGTTAAGGATAAATCAATGAAATAATTATGTGTGAAAAATATAAATACACTCAATATGATTGGATATTCAGTGTAAATCAATCATATTACATTCACACGTATTCTTGTAAAAACAACACCAATGACTTGGATGTTTAACTCAATGAATAGAAATTGAGTTAAAATTACTCTTATCAAGTTTATATCGACGACTTGAGAATTTATCAATGGAGTGATTATGTGTATCAAAAGTATATCCACACAAAGGGGAGTGGAAATTACTAAATAAGTAAATAAATAGTGATTTCACACATAATCTTAGAGTAAAGTAATCAATGAAGTTTGCATAAAACTGAATGAGTGGAAATTGAAATTTGAAATTCCCTTACCGATTTGGTAACTTACGAAACATACACCACATGAAAGAAGGATCATCCAATGATGATGTAAATAACCACAAATTAAATTATATTATGCAAACAATACAATCATTGGCAGTACGTACACCACACAAAAGGTAATAGTGGAAAATATAGCATGAACCTCATGGGAATAAAAGTGAGATGAAAACCCCTTACCTTGTACTTTTCCTTAGTATAGGGTAGGTTAACCTACTTTATAATGGTGAAATAATAATTATTAAATTATAAAAGAACCAAATACATAAATATGATATCATATATGATCTTATAATATTGCTTTGTTAATGATATTTCAGTAGTATCATTGTTTTGGTTGTTAACTAATTCGTTTTCCTTTATATGTTTTGTTACGTAAGTCATGTTTGTTATGTATAAGATGTATTTGATTCATACCCAGAATGATGTTAAGTTCTTAAAAATTATTTTTAATCATAAAATGAAAATTATTCTTGAATGATTATGACGGGTAATGAATCTCATCGTGTTCGTGGAGACGGTAAGTCGTACGTACACATGAGCGACAATATCATTATATTGATGGAGAAATCATATGTAATTGGATGGTATATAATATATACAGAATCATTAATATATATTTATTATTTACATCAGTTATACTCATTATTATACCCATCCAAATAATGAAGTGTTTGAATAACAAACTACACCACGACGTGGAGACGGTAAGCCGTACGTACGCATGTATGGTGAATTTGTCATTTATAGGATGGATAGAATAACGAATATGGTTGTACCATATTTATAATAACATCACAATATATAAAAGTCACTAGATTTATTATTTTGGTATGGAAACAAAAAAATAAATAGGAATTGGAAGAAGAAAATAACTTGAAAGAGGGTGGTGAAATTATTACCTCTTCTTTGGGTGTTTCCTTTTAAGTTGATCAAAAGAGCTCCTTAGGTTGGCTTTATAATAAAAGTAAGGACTCTAGGTTAATGTGAGGGAATTTGTGAGGATATTTGGGTAGGGGTTGGTCGAGACAAATGGATTTGGTGGTGTTTTTTTTGAGAGAATGGGAAGTGCCCTTTTATAAGAGGGGTGAGGGGCACTTTAGGAAAAACCTGAAATATTATTTTATAATAAAATCATTTTCAGTTTCTAATGGATCCAAAATGATTTATTTCGAGGATAATGTGGGGATGGGTCGAAAAACTCTCAACCAATAGGTTTAAACAGGTTTAGGTCACCATATTAATCTTATCTTTTAGATTTAACTCTTAGTTAAATAGTTTGACATTTACCTTGTCTCTTTGTATTTTTATATTATATGGTTAATAAACTTACTATAACAAGACAAGAGAACCCCAAGTGGTTCATTATTAATAAATATAACATTATCTAATTCCTTTGTCCGAACCTTATATTTTTAGAAATATTATATCAATTAATAATATAGCATTTGTTTTAAAAACTCAATTATGTCAATTTTGATACTATTTAGTATTTTATTTTTTTGAAAGCCATAAAAACTTTATCACTTCGAATAAAATTTATTTAATCAACCCTAAAATTTCATATTAACCAATAAAATTAGTTGAATTCATCATAAGTCTCAATTTACATTTATTTGGATATTTATAATATCAATTATTTTAATATTTCATTAATAAGGTAATTACTGCATCATCATTGTGTCATAAATAAATTAAATAATTTAATGTTTAAAAATTATAAATAAAATACCATTATGTAGGAAATATTTTTATCTTTATAATGAATATTTATAGTCGAATTTATCTTATGTGTAACCCTATATTAAAAATGGTTTAGTTTTTTTTTGAAAAGAAAATGGTTTAGTTATTAAATTTTGAATTTAACACTTTTAACTTTTCTTTAAATAAAATAATAATAAATTTCCTAATATAATCCAAGTGGAGGAGGATCATATTTTATTCCCAAGGTTTTTTTGGTCGAATTACACTTATCCAATATAATTAGGACATGTATTAGGGTAATTATAATATCATTTTTACCCTTAATTACCCTATTTACTTTTAACTGTGGTAAATAAGTCAAAAGTTATTATTCACCAAAAATTATTTTCATCCTATTGAACCGAATTTTACTTACTGATGTTAACTGTGTCTCCGGGATTTTTGAAATTCAACTCACAAAAGCGGTAAAATTAAATTTTATGCAAATTTTCAAAAGCTCATAGAAGGTGGGTAAAAGATGGTAAAAAGTTCAATAAAATTTTATACATCTAAACTTATTATAAAATGACTCAAATGAATTAAATTGAACATATATAAGTATTAAGTATCTATTTTGACTAAAAATAAATTTAAATAAAATAAATAATTATTTAAATAAAAAGTCAGTTTTAAACAATAACGCTGTGTTTTTCACTATTCATCAAAAATTGAATGTTTTCAGAAAAATACCAAAAATTCACCCTAAGATAATTTTGATATTCCAAATTAAAAAATTAATTCTATTTTACCAAATTAAAAACATAGAAGGTCTTTTAATTAATTTAAAATTAATACCCATTGTCAAAACCAAAAAGCAGGTTTTTAAAAAGTAAAAACTATCTAAAGATTGACATGTGTTTATGTCAAATTTAAATGTGAAATTACTTATAATGACATAAATTGTATTAAATAATAAAAATATAATCTAATTATACTTCTAAACCATTCAAATGCATAATTTAACACTACAAATTATTTCAATTAAAAAAGTTGTTTTCAATTGAAATTTAGTATTTTTCAGTATTTATCAAAATATGAAAGTTATCAGAAAAGTAAAAAAAATTTATCCAAAATAAAATTTTATGTTCCAATTCTAAATAAGAATTTAATTTTATTAAATTGAATATATAAAAGTGTCAAATATTGATTTTAAAAAGGGTTTTCAATTACAAGGTGGTAAAATTGCATTTTCTAAAAAATACTTATTTTATCTGAAAAAAATGAATTTGTTCTTATATTATATCTAATAAACTCATAATATGGATTCTAAAATTATATTGAGTATATAAAATTCAAAATTCAGTTAATACTATTCATAACTGCTTTTTGAACGGCTAGTATGGTAAGTCGTGGTGCGCTCGAACTCAGTGTTGTGTGTAGCGCAAGCTATTGAATTACTTTAAAGAAAATAACTTACTATGAAATCTTGGGGTGTTACATAAAATGTATGTTATATTGATTTCACACATACATATGCATAATTAATGCATTTTTTATATACAACGCACACAGACAAATATTTACATAATTAATGAAATCTTATATAGAAACACACACTTGATATTTATGTAATTTATTCAAATTTTAGTATTCATTTTAGAATTTCATTTAGTGACATGATACATTTAATATATTATGTTTTTAATCATTAAATTTTATTTATTTATTTTTAATACTATTATAGTTAGGTATTATTTATTCATTTTAATATTTTTTAATTTTTTTGGAATTTAATCATTTTCTAATATTTATTTTTATATATTTATTTAATTATTTAATATTTTTAATATTAATTCATCTTTATTTCAATATATATCCATATTTTTTAATAATTTATATTTAATTAATAAAACATATCGATTTTTTTCAATATTTTTGAAGTGTACTCTTTTTTAATTATTCAATTTCACTCATTTTTAA
Source organism: Viscum album (assembly GCA_963277665.1). Taxonomy (NCBI): domain Eukaryota; kingdom Viridiplantae; phylum Streptophyta; class Magnoliopsida; order Santalales; family Viscaceae; genus Viscum; species Viscum album. The sequence continues at coordinate 1,325,279,034 of OY728133.1, read as the reverse complement.
CATGCATGCATTTAAAATTATAAATCCATTAATAATGTTAAAAAAATATTTTCTAAAAATATTTATAAATAAATAAATAAATATATTTAAATAATTATAAAATTATAATAAATTTATTTAAATAATGAATATATTTACTATATTTATATTTATATTTATCTATATCTTTATATTTTTATTGAATATATATATATATAATGATATAAATATTTGAAATGATATAAATATATAAATATTATTTTAAAAAAAGTATTTATATAATTATAAATAAATAATTATATATTTAAATAATTATAAAATTATAATAAATATTTTTAAATAATGAATATATTTATTATATTTATATTTATGTTTATATATATATATATATAATTATATATATATATATAATGATATAAATATATTTATAATTATAAATATTTTTTTTAAAAAGAATTTATATAATTATAAATAAATAATTACTTATTTAAATAATTATAAAACTATAATAAATATATTTAAATAATGAATATATTTAATATATATATATATATATATATAATATGATATACATACATTTATAATCAGAAAGAAATATTTATAAATATATTTACAATTTTATTTATTTATAATAATAATTATAAATCCTTTATCAATGCTTATTAATTTAGCACTGATAAAAGGTATCTTTATTAGTGTTTTTTTAGAAGCGCTGATAAAACCCTCTCCGATCTATTTAAAAGAACCTTAATCACAATTGATTCAATCACATTTCTCAAGCTTTCGCAGAACTCTCCTCATGCTGGCGCTTCTCCTCTATGTTCTCTCAGACAAATCAAGGTTAGAATCCAAGGTATGTTATTTTATCCTCCTCACTCGTTGATTGTTTATTTGGGTTCCGTGTAAGATTTTCCATGCATTGCTTTCCCATCTTCTTCAACAACCACTTGCTTGGGTTCTGCTTGTTTATTTCTTCCTCCATGTTGCTTCACCTATAGTGTTAGGGACGTGATAACCTTATTTCTTTTCCAATGGTGTTGTTATAGATGGGAACCCTTGGGTTGTTGATTATATTAGTATATGTTTAATATTGTCACACCCTAGGATCTAGTGATATTCCCTTGATGATTTTTCATTTGATGATATTATCTTAGAGATCTCCGCTATACACATTGTTTTCATCCCCTTTTACATTTCATGGATATATTGCAACAATTTATTTTTATTTACTATTATTATACATCATCATTATAATGTATCTCATTTGATCTATATGCCATATCTAATTTATGGTTGAGTTTACCTTTTGTTTTTATTATAAAATGTGTTTTGAGAAATGTTTTGGATGAATAAAATTGATTTTGATTTATTTTAATGAGCCATGAAGTCCAAATTTTTATCATTTTAAAGTGTTTTCACTTTTAATTGTATGATTCCATCCATTGATTGGTAAAAATTGTATTTCGAAAGAATGATTTTAAATGATTTTTTATCTACATGAGTATAAATGTATTGATCTTAATCAAGGTTGTATTTTATTTTCCAAAAGGTTTTACCTTGGGATTTCAAAAAGAGATAAATGTATGATAATTCATTCCTTTATACTTTCCATTTTTTGAAATTTTTTTTAAAATGGTGTTCAAACTATTTTTTGTGAAATATTTTATAAATGAAATTTAATTGACTATTTAGTGAAATTTTACTAGGCCTATTTAGCTCACACCCTACATACACACTCATATGGGTATATATAGCTTTAATGTTTTCATATATGTTCTGAGGTTAAGATCTCAAATTGGATGTCATTCATGTAGTCTATTTATGAAAATTTTGGTGGAGGTAAGTGACCATGGTCCACATGGAGATGTTCGAGATGCGGCTTAGTTGTTGGTTTATTTAGGGATGTTCTTTTATTGGAAAATTTGGAAATCTTCTCTATTTGAATTTTATTTTCCTTTACAAAGAGACCTGATTAAGTATTACCCTGATGTTTTATATAATAAGTGATTTTTTTGTTATTTTTCTTATGAATCCTTTGTTTTGATTATTTATTTTTAACTATTTAGTTTATATCCATGGATGTCTAATGTATAGACACACCATATTGGATACTCAAAAATGTTTACAATGCTTGTTTAATGTTATTAAAGGGTGAAATCAATCCCAATTGTATATAGATTAATACCATGGTTCTTTCACTACTAGAATCATATGTCTTGTTAGTAATGTATAATTATGATTTAGTAAAACTTTTTAAAGAATAAAAATACATAAGGTTGTAGTTTCATAAAAAATATATTTATTTAAGGTATTTATATAAAACTAAATCCATATATAATTATTTAAGAAAATAGACACACACTACTGAAAAAATGACCTATATCCACGGTTCAAAACCGTGGGTATAGCCCCCTAAACTGTGGGTATAGCCTATACCCACGGTTTTGGGAACCGTGGGCAACCGAGGTGTCAGGATAGGTCCCCAACCTATATCCACGGTTTTTTCAAACTGTGGGTATTGCTTTTTTGCCACCGTGTCAATGTCTCATACCCAATTTCCATGCTGTCAAAGCCTTATACCCACGGTTCTAAAACCGTGGGTATAAATAGTAAAAAAACCCAGTGGATAGTGTTGAACTTGCGACTTGTGTTTCTTATTTGGGGTGCCTTACTACTCAAGCTACGTCAATTAACAATATATATATATATATATATCACTAAAAATATTAATCAATGTCCGTATTAGAAAAAATATAGGGGGTGGATTTCGATATCGCGTCTTTACCTTAATGCTTCCAATGCCTAACCAACTAAGAAAACTCACCTTTATATAAGTATATCTACATCTATTCTAATATATTAATCTGGATTCCTATATTAGAAAAAAAATGGACAACGCGATTCGATCCCGCGACCGCACAGTTTTACAAACACCACCTCACCAACCAACCTACAAAACTCATATGTTTATATATTTGTATCAACATAAATATATTAATAAAAACTGTGTGTATAGGAGGGAAAATTGTGGGTATTGGTTTTCCTTCCAAATATTTTTTTTTGTCCCGTGGAATTTTTTTTCCTACCATAACATAGGAAAGCTATACCCATGGTTTTACAAAACTATGGGTATAGGTCTTTGGAAAAAAACCCTATACCTATGGTTTTGGAAAAACTGTGGGTATAGGCCTTGAAAAAAATACCTATACCCACAGTTTTGGTCAAAACCGTGGGTATAAGTGTTTCTTTTCCCACAGTTATGGAAAACCATGGGAATAGGTCTTCAAAAAAACCCTATACCCACGGTTTTTAAAAACTGTGGGTATAAGGCTATTTTCCAATAGTGACATTTAGTACTTAAAAAGTTTTTAGTTTAGTTTCAAAAAACAAAAAAGTTGATGATACCAAATAAGTTATTATAAAAAAATCATTCCTCCCCATTTAATCAACCCATCCATTATCTCATCACTAATGCAATCACTAAATCAAGTTTAAGTATTATTAATTGACTTATAATTCATTTAGGTTATAGTGAAAGGAAATTAATTTCTTTGTAATACAAGACAAGGTATAAAAGAGAATACTTAAATAAGTATTTTCATACCATTTAAACTCATGATTTAAAACTAAATCCACGTTTAATAAAAGTACTCAAGATATCAGAACATAAATGTGTACCAAATAATACTTTTCTTTCTTGAACAAAGTTCTAAGACATGTGAATATTCAGGTTACCTTATCAAAATAAAGTGAGGTAACATAACCCAAACATATGATAACTACATTCCTTTATGGATCTTAAAATGATTTGGAGCTTATAGAATTTATAATCATGATCTTATATAAATGAAAGAATGTAAATAATTAAAGAACAAAAGTCCTAACTTTAATTTCACATAATAAATAATTTTAAAATAAGTAAACATGGTGAACATACTTTACATGATAAACCATGCATAATATATAATGTGAAAAACACATGCGATGCGGTTTTCATCCCATCACACCCAATCTCATGAAAAAACACTATTCGATCCTCTGGTTAAATTTTCTCTGAAAATGATCAGTTGCACCCGTATTCACACTATCTCATTACTCGGTCACAATTATAAAATAACTAAAATAATCCCATGATATTCTAAACACCCATAAAAATATACAAACTCAAAACTTGGTGTAACTTCATGGTTGGTTCCTTGCCAAAAAACCAAATCCGCTATCGTTCTCTCACCCTGGGTACTAGAGCACCTACAATTCAACTCACACTAAGATAAACTCAAATCAAACCTAAGCCCATGATCTTTTTGAAAATAGTTTTCAATGTCATGAATATTTGTAAAACCTTCTTGATTTTTATTCTTGAATAAATTGTATGGAATGTGAAAGCTTGGATTTGTGGCTTCTTGTGTGATATTTGATGAAACTAGTTTTTGATAAATGAATAGTCCCTTGATTGAATTTTGAAAAAATCCCATGAGAACCTTGGAATTTATGTGGGAATCTCAGGACAATAATGTTAATATTTAAATTATTAATTTACTACTATCTTCTAAAGATGTTTTATTCATGTCAAATTTATAAAATGTTTATGAAATTTTTAATAATAATATTTTTTTAGAATGGGTAGTGGCCTAATTATCATTTCCATGGTCATTCCTATTTTTAATTTCAGTTTTGAAAATGAAAATTTGGTCTTAAATGTTAATTTGGGTTTTGAAATGTAAAAATGAGGCATTCCCTTAAAATGAACTAAAATGGATTTGGTGTTTTGAAACTCATGAAGTGATTTCAAAGTGAACTTGTAAAGTTTTAAACATTTCAAAATGTACATATTTCCATGGAAATTGTTTTAAAATTTTAATTTATTGTTAATGGTTTTTGAATATGATTTTAAATTTTTTCATTTGATGCTAATAATTTTTATAGAAAAAGGTATCCATATCCCATTAAGTGTTTTGAAAAAAATCGGTTGATTTTCATATAGAATTAAAAAAATATTTCAAGCAGGGGTTTAAAGGAGATAGCTTTCATCCTCATCATATTCATCTCTCAAACAATTATTATTGCATTTTTTTCTTGAGACTCATCCCCCATCTCTTCTATAAATGCACCAATGTTGTTTGAACTACTCTGAGCAGTAGTCATCCCATACTGGGTATCAATGATCATTTTGGACGAATTCAGAGGATAACACCTACCATAGTGGAGTAATTATTTTATTTAAATCCAATTAACCATTTCCTTCGAAGCATACAAAAATTATTTGAAACAAATAAATGTTGGGTTCCCCTTATTAGAATTATCTATAACTTTCACATTTGATAATGAATATCTTATGTGTATTTATTTATTTATTTTAAAAAATGAAAATTTTATGAACCTAATAGGATGGATATGAATCTAAAATGGATGCACACTAATCATATGACAAAAGATTATAAAGATGAAGTTAAAGAGTTCATCAAGTTTGCAACAGAGCATGCATATGAACCTTCTCAAATAATCTGTTCATGTTTATGTTGTTATTAAAGAAAAATTAGTCTGGAAGAGTTGGAAGAACCTTTGATTTTTTATGGAATAAATCCAAGTTATAAATTTTGGACTAAACATAGGGAAAAACTGAAATTTCACATCGATTGGGATGATATTGTGGTTTATGGATCATTTGATATGAATACCCGTGTAAATGATAATGGATATTTCATAGAAGAAATGACAGTGGAAATTTAAGATGACCTTTGTGATTGTAAAAAGTTGTTTGAGAAGTTAAATAACTGTGCTGAGAGACTATTGTATACTGGTTTTACTAAATACAAAACATTGTTAGTTGTATTAAAGTTATATAATTTGTAAACTGGAAACAGATGGAGTGAAACCAACTTTATAGAACTACTTGGTCTCCTAAATGATATGATATCAGAATAAAATTAAATTCCATGTCAAACATATGATGCAAAACCAATGCTATGTTCAATGTTCATGGTCTCTAAAAAAATACATGCTTGTCTAAATGATTGCATATTGTTTCACAAGGACTAGGAATCACTCATAAAATTCCCTAAGTGTGGAGTGGATCAATATAAGAAAAATGAATCAAGTCCCTCAAAATATGTATGGTACTTTATTATCATTCCATGTTTTAGAAGACTATATGGATGTCAAAAAACTGTAAGAAAAGTGACATGGAATGAAGATATAATAATTAAAGATGGTAACCCATGTCATCCATAAGATTCTCCTCAGTGGATGAAAATTGATTATGAGTATCCTAAATTTGGAAATGAGTAGAGAAAATTTTGTCTTCGGTTATATATAGATGGAATAAATACTTTTAGTGTACATATTATTACTCACTGTAGATGTCCCTCCATGTTGGTAAATTATAACTTTCTTCCATGGTTATATAGAAAGCACAAATACGTTATGTTGTATCTACTTATATATGGACCAAAGAAACCTGACAATGATATTGATTTCTATTTATCTCTACTGATTGAAGATATGAAATTGATGCGAGATACAACTGTTATAATGTATGATGATCATAGAAGTGAAAAATTCACATTGAGGGCCATATTGTATGGGATGGTAAATGAATTTATTTCTTATGTAAATTTATCAGGATATAGAATTAAAGGAATGTTGGGGTGTCCCATTTGTGAAGAATGCACACACTCAATTCCTTTGAAACATTCCTCAAAGACTATGTTTTTAGGAAATCATAAATTTTTACCTCGATGACATAAATACCGATTCTAGACAATAACATTCAATGGGAATACCAAACAAGGCACAACACCATATCCACTAATGGGTGATCAATTTTTAGATAAATTAAAAGATATTGACACTGTTTTCTGTAAACCATTTTCAAAAAACCATATGAAATCAGGTTGAAAAAAGAGATCAATTCTCTTTGAATTACTGTATTGGAATTATTTGTATGTTAGAAATTTTCTTGATGTCATGCATGTAGAAAAAAAAATGTATTTGATAGTGTTATTGGAATGTTACTAAATGTTCCTAAAAAAGATAGCATCAAGGCTATATTGGACATGATTGACATGAGGATAAGGGAAGAGTTGACACCGATAAATGGTAAAGGGCAATATTTTTTTCCTCCAGAAGCTTACACTCTATCCAGATAGGAAAAATTACAAATTTTTATTATCCTTAATGGTGTAAAAGTTCCATAGGGTTATAAATAAAAAATAAAGAATGTCGTTTCAATGAACAATTTAAAGTTACAAGAACTAAAATCACACGACTATCATGTTTTGATGGAAGATTTGATGTATGATGCTTTACATTGTATTCTTCCTAAAAAAGTATGACATATATTAACTTGATTATTCATTATTTTCAATGCCATATGCAATAAATTTATAGACCCAATGAAGTTTCTAATAATGAATAAAGAGGTTGTAGTCATATTATGTGAATTAGAGATGTTCTTCCCACCATTATTATTTGATATAATGGTCCATCTAATGGTTCACTTAGTTATAGAGGTTCAAATATATGGTACTATCCATTACAAATGGATGTACCCCATTGAATGATATGAGAATATTTTGAAAGGGTATTTCATGAATCAAAGTCATCCAGAAGGTTGTATTGTAAAATGGTATATTGTTGAATAAGCTGTTGAATTCTGTATCGATTATGTAAGAACCCGGATCTTTATTTCAGGTATGGATATTTTTTGGGGTTCTTTTTGAGGAAAAAAGGAAGAAATGGAAATTTTCTAAGTACACACCGTGTAATTTTGAGTACATGCCATGTACCCAATTTCCATGTGTATCCATGTACTGGCCGTGTAACGGCCAAGCACATGGCCGTGTAAGTGACCTGGAAGACCGCCTAAAGTGGGGGCCAATTGAGGATAGTACACAGTGTGTACATTAAATGAACACACCATGTACTTTTATTTTTATTTGATATATCAGAGTGGGGTTGCGTCTCATTTACAGATCATTCTTCTTCTAACCTTAGTTTGTCCAGGAGCGACTGAGAGCGATGATTAAAGTATGAGCCACTGATTCTCTATCCAAGGTCCAATATGAACTCCGAAACATGCGTTGGAATCCCACTGGTGAGTTCTCCCTTATTCTTGATCCTTTCTTCTTGATTCATCATCTCTTCTGATTTATATAGGGTTGATCATTTTTACCATTTTCATAGATCTATGTCGTTCTAGGCCGATTTAAGGGCTGAAGTTCTAGAGTGTTCTTCGTACAACATCAAGGTAGGTGGTTTGTACATTTCTTTGATTGTCATTGGATTATATATGCATAAAGTTCCAAATACCCATGTTTGAGGTATTACATGTTTTGGAATTTGAACCTGTTTAATGCCTTCTATGGTTTGATTGTTTGATTAAGGGTTGTTTCTTATGCAAAAAGTTAAATTCATTGTTTACGGGACACCCCATGGGTGAGTTTACCTAGTTTGACTCTTTATGGCCATTTGTCCTAGGATTCCTATGAGTCATACCTTGTTTCCGTGCATTAAATTTTTTAGGATGGAGTTTTACTAATTATATGAGATGCATGTGTTTCACATTGCGAAAGTTTGACCAAGGGGAATTTACTACGAGTGATTTCCGAAGTATGATCATTTATATATGAATTGTAGTTATGTTGACCTAGAGGTATTGACTATGAGAGCTGTCCGGTGGTCATTGAATATAGGGGTTAGATCGTGAGAACTACCCAGAGGGTCATTATAAAATGAATGTTAGACCTTAGGGAATTGACTGTGAGAGATTCCAGGTGGTCATTGGAATTTATTATTGCTATGTAGACCAAAGGGGTATTGACTGTGAGAGCTACCCAAGTGGTCATTTGTGAATGATTAGTGCTATGTGGGACTAAAGGGGTTAGACTGTGTGAGATTTCCTAGAGGTTAATTATTTATCTAATTGATGATATGTTGAACCAGAGGGGTTAGGATGTGAGAACTTTCCCAGAGGGCTGTTTATGAATGTTTGAATGATTGTGAAGATTATGCCAAGACAAAGCACAAGCTTGGACTCAGTCTTACTTGATTATTTAGATGGTCTTTTGAGATGTCTGTTTATTATTACTATTCAAGGGTATATAGAGCTTAGGCTAGATCCCTAGGTTACATTATTCACTGGATTGATCATTAATAAATGTAAATGAATTTAATTTAAAACTGTAGTATTGTTTACTTTTGAGTACTTCCTAGTTTATTTATTCATTTTGCATATTTTCTGTTATATATATATACACTAATAGTTAGGCAGAGCTATTTTGGCAGTTGCCTACTGGGCTTCATCTCACACCCTGTTTGGGTCATGATTTTGGACCCAAACAGATTATATGGATGTAGGTATAGATAAGGGAAATCACCCTTCTTCACTAGGTACTTGATTACCATCGGAGCTGGAGAGCATGGGACCAAGATGAGGCTTGAGATGCTATTGGAGTTTACTAATTTTCTATACTTTGGTTTTAGTATTATATTTCCAACATTGTGACTTTTTTGGATGATTTCCTAGACACATGTTACATGCATCATTTATATGTTCTCTAGTTGTTATATTACTATAAGTCTTCTATTATTTTATTTTGTTGTATGGTATTACTGTTTATGATACTGTTTACTATTGTTTTCTATTGTGTATACTTTTCCAATGAGGGCATAATTTCCCCATTATCAGACCTTGGCTCTCACTGCTAGTCGGCAGCCTTTGGCATTTAGGGAAATGTGCTTGAGGTCATGTGACCAACTGGGTTCGGGGAACTTTAGGGTGGAACCCAGGTCCAAGATGTTACAAAGTGGTATCATAGAGAGTTCTTTTCTACTTTTTCTTACTATTTAGAGATTATAGATAGGGATAGAAAGGAATACGTAGTTGGAAATAAGTTTCTCCCAATATTATCTAACCCTTGTATAGGGAAAAACCAAGTTACCTCAAATATTTCAATTTTTCTAGTTTTTCAATTGTTACAGTTGATTTTATTTCACCGTTGGGTGTTTCACTTATTTTGTGCTATTATGATTTATATCATTGTGGTTTAATTTTTGTTACAACCTAATGAGATGAGGGTATTCCATCTCATTCATCATATGGGTACTTGATAGAGATCACATTCCATGCATTCTTGTCAATCCATTTAGGGTACATTACTGATTGCATGCTATTGTGATAGATATTGTGCTAGATATGCATACTATTGTGATAGATTCCATGATAGAATACATACTATTTTGATAGGGTATTGGAATATGTAAAGTTTTATTTGGATGGATGCCAAAATTTTGTCCTTGAGGTGTTATGGGATCTCTTGGATCAAAGTTTGGTGGATCATGTTTGAACTTTAACTGATTTTTTTTAAAGTTATGATATGAATAAGGATGCCAAACCTTGATTCACAAGAGTATGGGCTATCACGAGTTGAAATTTGTCATGCCTTAGACAAAATTTTAAAGTTTTTAAGGGTTCTGGAGAAGTTTCATAGGCCTACTGTTAGGAAACCCAGACAACACTGTGTGTGGTGTCATGAACACACGCCATGTGTTCTTCCGTTTTGGAAGAAACAACTTTTATTAAGTACACACTGTGTACCGCATGTACATGCCATGTACCATATGTACATTTCTTGCAGTATCTAACTTTGTGACTTGACTATGTGAGCAAAGAATATTTGGTGGAACACACTGTGTACTGAGAGTACACGCCGTGCTGTAAGGACCGTGTGTTCAGCTGTGTGATGAACGACATAGGTGGATGAAACTTAGGTTATACACACAATGTCTAGTGTATGCACTCCGTGTAATTATCAATCGTGTATCTAGCCATGTGACTAATAACATGGGTGGATGATACTTAACTGGTACACACCATGTCTAGGGTTAACACGCCGTGTAGTGTTATACCGGGAGAGAACCGTGTAGTTCTAGCCGTGTAGAAGTACTTGGGCAGGAGGAAAAATTCAAGTACATGCCGTGTCTCAATAGGAACATGCCGTGTGTAAGGGTGTTACATGAATAGGATTGGAATAGGAACATTCCATGTTAAAAGCTTAAGGGAAAACACCGTGTATAGTTTATACATGCCGTGTAAACCTATTTTGTAAAATTTGAATGTTTTCCTTATCCTATTCCATTCATTTAACTTCTAAGTTACTGTACTTGATAATCTTGTACTAAGGTGTGCGCTTGACCTTACAGAGTCATGCCACCAAGACATCCTCCGGTTGTATGCCAGATACAAGGCAACGATTAGACACCGAAAATGGTAGATTAGGGTCTACCAGTAGATCCTCCCATTGTGCCTATCTTAGCACTATGTTATACCAGACACAATTGATGATTCACAGTTCCATGAAGGATTTATGAGGATGTTACAAACTTTTCAAGGAGCACCACATCCTTCCCCGACTATGGAAGAGTTGACATGGGTGTTCCAATAGCAGAATCCTCCCACTTTCTTAGGGGATGAAAGACCATAGGTTGTAAAGTCATGGTTGGAGGCCATGATTTCTATCGTTGAGCATTTAGAGATGAATCCAGAGAGGAGGTTGAATCTTGCTATTTATATGCTACATGATTCTACAAAGATATGGTGGGATGTTATCTCATAGGAAGGACGTCATCAGGATATGGCTTGGGAAGAGTTTCAGATGACCTTCTATGATTACTTATATCCTGAGATGTTGAGGGCCAATCAAGCATGATAGTTCATACATTTAGAGCAGGGTGCTCTTTCAGTGATGGATTAATCCTCTCATTTTATAGAGCTTCAGTGCTTCACACTTGTTCTGGGAGGTGACAAGTTATCTTTGGCTAGGTTATTTGAGGATGGTCTTAGGTATGACATACGATCACAAGTGAATGTCTTTAGGATTATTACGGTGATGGATTAGTGAACCAATCACTAATTACTGAGTGCAATATGAGGGAGTTAGGGGATTTAAGCCAGGGTGGTTCAACATTCATGGATGGTACTCCTTCTATAGATAGTAGGAAGCACTACTGGGAGATTTCATGTGATGTTTCTTCAGGTAGCCAGGTGGTATGATACCAGTGCAGGAAGAGTGGAAATATGAGACCACATTACCTGAAGGACCTATTTGAGTGCTGATCTTGAGATAAGATGGGAAATATTAAGCGTTTTTTCCGAGTGTACTCAATAATAATGAGCAATAGGGGTTCTTTTATGACTCCACGTTCAAAAGCAGAACCACCCGTTTCTCATCAGTCAGTGAACTAATAAGGACCCGACCTTAAACCTTACTTTATCTTGAGTTATTTCAAGAATATACATTGAGGATCTTTTCAAGTTTAGAGTTTTAGAGAATCAGATCATAAATCATGCATTACATTCCACATTTAAACAAAGTGGTTACATAAAAGATAGTATTCATTTTTTCCCAACAACGGAAACATATTTAAAATAAAACATGGCTTCTTTCTTGACACTTCCTTGACACTATCATCATATCATGTACCTTTCCCCTGACCTCTGAAAAACATTTCAAAAACTTGGGATGAGCATAAAAAGCTCAGTAAGGGATATAAAAATTTGGAAAGGAAACATTAGTACATGTATACATAATAATCAATGAAATCATACTTTACTCATAAAACATAACCATGTTAACATACCTCATGAAATCATAATATTTATGAATAACTCATAGAAATCATAAGACATAAAGGTAAATTGAGGCATTCATAACATTATTACATAGGGAGTAACCCTCATGGTTACATTTGGAATACCCATCACAGTATATTCCCTAAATCTCTTCAGAGAAACCATAATGTTTAAACCCTTCGCGTTACCCAATGCATTGGAGAGCTAAATCGGGCTCACCTGCCCTTAGTTTATCACGGAACCACCTGTCTTCATAAACAATGCCCAAGAACCATAAAATAATCATAGCACATAACTTAAGCATAAAGGAAAGATAACATTCCCACATTACAATAACAATATAACATTTTAAGATGTTGAAATAATGAATCCATTCTAAAAACTATTTTCACAACCATTTAAAACATTTAATAAAGAGATTTTTGAATCAAAGTGTCCCATACCACTTTGAATATTTTAACATTTTAAACCATTAACATCCATATAAATAATTCCTTAAAACCATTTTGAAAACATGGATATTAATGAGAAATATTTATAAGAATAAATCATTAAAACATTTAAAACGATATTTTAGTTAAAGGGTTTTTTACAAAATGATAGACACTTGAATACGATAATTGAGGAATAACATTTAATCAGAACTTTATAATATCATGAGAATAAAGGGATTCATGATATAATATTCCAAAGGACAGTATAGACACCATATAAGAGTGAATTGGTGCATAACAACAATGAAGTCTCAATAGAAATGTAAAATGAGATGAAATCCCTTATAAAGAAGGTATCTTTAGATTAAGGATAAATCAATCTCATAATTATGTGTGACAAATATAAATACACCCAATATAAGTGGATATTAAGTGTAAAACAATCAAAGGTCATTAACACATATTCAAAGGATGACATATTCAATAACTACATGTTGAACCCAAAGAAATCGAAATTGGGTTAAGAAGTTCCCTTGGTAAAATTCGACAACCTAACGACGTCACTTTAAAATTCATAAAATTTTGTTGATGAGAGAGAAAATGGTATCTCATCACTTGGACATAAAATTTACATCAATAAGGATATAGAAGAACATATCCCAACATAAAGAGATGTAAATTAAAAGACATAACAAAATAAGTCTTTTAAAAAGAAAAGGGTGAAAGGTTCCCCTACCGATTTGGGTAACTTTCGAAATGTACACCCCATGAAAGAAGGACTATAAAAAATTGATGTAAATACTCATAAACAAAAGTATATTATACAAAGAGTATAATAATGGGAATTACATATACCACTCAAAGTAAATGGTGGAAAATGTAGCATAAATCTCACGGGAATAAAAGTGAGATGAAAAACCCCTTATGAAAACTCGGCAGCCTAACGACACCACTTAAAACTTCCAAAAAAATGGATTGATGCAATCAAATAGGGTCTATAATAATATGAACATAAAAAGTACAGAATTAGGAATATAAAATAACATCCCCAAACATAAGAAAGATGAGCTTAAAAGAAATGACATAAAAGAGAGTACTTAAAAAGGAAGAGAGAGGTAGGATCCCTTACCTCAAGTCCGAATTGTCTTGTTCATTTCTTTATATTCCTGAATAATAAACTTTGGTTAATTTATAATTGATTAAGGTAATCCTTTAAATATTATTATTCAGTTCATATCACATATTATAATGTTATAATAATTGGTTAATAATGTGAGTTCATATCAGACGTTTTTGTCGATGTTTGGTACATGAGTCAAAAATGAACTTATTTGAAAATGACTGTCCATGTAGTTATAAGTAAATCATATCCAGAATAGTATTAATGATTTAAATATCATATATATCCAGTATATATTAATTTTATACTATTCCATAACATTTGGAGATAAAAATAAATGAAATGCACCGTTCATGGAGACGGTTGGCCGTACGTACGCATGAACGCTACTTTCATTTATTTATCATATTAATGGAATTAAAAATGATTGAGAGATATATATATTATAATTAAAGTATAATATATATGTTTTATAGTTCACATAAGTTCATTAATTTCATTCTTTATACATTCCATGTATTGCATGAATGAGTCACATCACTTGAGGGGGCGGTAGTCCACACTTCCTCGTATGAAATTATCGCAATTGCACAACATGAAAATCATAAAGGTATGTTTTAAATATAAAATACAGAAGCATATGGGAAACATAAATACCATATATATCATATATAAAATACAGTGACATCATAATGGCCACCATGAAAGGTATTAAGAGAAGACTGAACAATCATCGTTTCGTGAGGCAATCACTAGTGCAGAAATCGTTTTTTACGTCACCATTTTTTACGTCGGTTATATATAACCGACATAACAATGCGGCGAGTAGATTTTTCACGTCGGTTATTTTAATAACCGATGTTACAAATCGCGCCTGTTGGGTTTTTATGTCGGTTATCAAATAACCGACGTAAAAAACCAATGCGCGGGGGGTTTTTTACGTCGGTTATTTTGTAACCGACGTAAAAAACCAATGCGCGGTGTGTTTTACGTCAGTTATTTTATAACCGACGTAAAAAACCAAAGCGTGGGAGCCTTTTTACGTCGGTTTTAAGATAACCGACATAAAAAAGCTAAAAAATAGTTTATAATGTCGGTTATTATATAACCGATGTTATAAAGCATTTAAAAAAATTAAAGCCCGTGTTCTGTCATTTACGATTTTTTCGATTGACAGTCGCCGGCTCGTCTCTCTCTCGCGCGGTAAACCCTAATCGGCTCGTCGATCTCCTGCATTACACTCATTTTGGCTTCATTGTTTATCTTCTTCACTGCTCTCAGATCTATCATCTCAACTCGCGACATTCAAGTAAGCCTTCCACGAATTTATTTCGTTCGTTTTTGTTTCGATTCTTGATGTGCTTTTCGTTCGTTTTTGAATCTCATGGAATTTTTTTTATTGCAAATAGTTATTATGTTCATTCAACTCGCGACATTCAACTCGAAAATGGTTATTAAAACATTGTGGATTAGCTTCAGCAAAATCTGAAAAATAATGGGTGGTACTGTAACGTTCCATTCTTCCAGCAACATTATTATTTCCTACTTAGCTGGAATGTGTCTTTCTGGATGAAGATTGGTAGTACTTATTTTCTTAAAATCATATTTTCAATATGATTGTCCAGAAAATTATTTTCATGAATGAAATTGGACCAGGTACAATCGGTAATACCTATCCTTAAAATTTCATTCAACATTCTTACATCATAATATTTTTTCAAAAAATTATGATTTTTAGAACTCCTAGATCAGAAAACCATCATCTGTTTTCATCTGCATTCATAAAAATATCAATTCATACCTATTACAATCAAATATTTCATTCTGGACTCATGGTGAGTCTGATAATACATTTCTTCTTTCAGTCATCTCCTAAAAATGATGGACCTTTTCATGCAAAGTGTATCTGATTTCTTGAATACGATGGTATGTCCGATTTTCAACAAAACCAAGTGAGGTGATTTCTTTTATTATTAATAATTCATAAAAAAATTATAATACCTAAATATTATTATCATCCTTTTCAGATTTTTCATTATAAAAAAGTTAAAGGGTACTTTCTTTTCATTCTCAAGTTAAATTATATTTTTTATAAAGGTCTTTTCTATCTAGGTAGAAATAATTTAATGATAATTAGATTGAATTAGGTATATTATCTTATCTTACCATCCAAACACATTTTTATGTATTAATAATTATTATGTTTTGTAAAAACAATTATGACCCCCATTTCATTTTTGTTAGTTAATTGATCTACGAAAGTGTTATAAATGATTTAATGATCACGATTCACCCATATATATGGTTAGTCATTATGTGACATTTGGGTCCATAATATCCTTCTAATGCATTCAAAAATGCATTATATATCATAGATCAATATGGGATACAGATGGTTATACCATGTCCAATGTGTTATGTGATGTGCCTGGTAAGAAATATTATAATAAATTATAGGAAAGCTGATTAACATATCCCAATATGAGGTGAATGAAACTATGTTTTCCCTTGACATATGTTATGACTTATATGATTATGTTTGTGCCACACTCTTATGTTATTCCACATACCAATGTTGTGATCTTGTGAATAAGGTTTTTTAAATCATGTTCCCACTATCATATAAATCATGTATTATGTTATGCTAAAATTGTTATACTTGGACTCAGGTTTTATGATCTATGATTATATAGAACTGTTTCACTTATCTTTTTGATCATGTGATTTGTGTATGCTCTTATACCCCCATGGATATCTTTTTATGAGATTAGATATTATATTTATATATATCATGTTTACACATAATGATTATCATAAATCAAAACTTTTATTATTTTCATTCCCTAAGTTATAAAAATAAGTATTATGTAGGATGATTCAAAAATTTAATCTGTGAGATGAGTTGTTTTATGTGTGAAACCCAGGCCAAACACATATGTATTTTTTTATTGGTATTACATATATATAGTTCGACATATACTTTTTTTTACATTACCATGATATTAACATTACTTTTTCTAAATAAATATTAATGTCCTTAGATTATATATCAGATCAAAAGGATATAGTAATTCTAATATATAATCAGAATGATCAGATAATATGACAATATTATTAAACATAAAACAAATGGTCTATATTCATATTTTTAACATGACACTTACGATGTATATCTATTTGGTGTTGGGTACTTATGAAAACTACTACTACTTTCAAGATTTGTTTTATATTTTAAATTGTTTTACATTCAAATTATGATTTTTTTCATATAAACATGTTTTGTCTTATCTTAAAAATATATATTTTTTGTTGATATTTGTTATAGGTAATAATGAGTCGAAGTTGGATTACGGCACATCGAATGAGCAATGAATTTGAGGAAGGTGTTGATGCCTTTTTGGAATTTGCAAAACGAAATGTTCCAAGTAGTGACATTTTTTTCTGTCCATGCATGAAATGTTTGAATATGAAGAAGTTGAAAAGTAGAGAGATAAAAGATCATATGATATGTCATGGTTTTAATCCGAGTTACAGCCCTTGGATTTGGCATGGTGAAACTGGACGGAATGTCACTGATGATGATGATTCGCAAGATGGTAACTCCGATGGAATTGAAGAAATGATTCGCGATATTGCAGCAGAACAAATTGAGATAGAACCGACAGTTGCACGTCTATATGGTGATGCTGAAAAACCATTATATCCCGGTTGTACAGATTTTACGGTTCTGTCGGCGGTGTTAAGATTGATTAACCTAAAGGCGAAGCATGGATGGAGTGACATAAGTTTTACAGAGCTGCTATAATTGATGAAAGACATTCTTCCAAAAGATAACGATCTTCCAGATTCACATTACAAAGCCAAGAAAATATTATTCCCGATGGGATTGGGATACAAGAAAATACATGCCTGTCCGAATGACTGCATTATATATAGGAAGGAATATGAATTTCTGTCAGAGTGTCCAAAATGTGGACATCATGGTATAAAGTGAAAGAAAAATCACAGGGTGATGTAGAGATTACAAAGCTCCCTTCAAAGGTATTTTGGTATCTTCCTATAATTAATCGTTTCAAATGTTTATTTGCTAATTCACATGATGCAAAAAGGTTAAGATGGCATGCTGAAGAGCGGGTATGTGATGGAAAAATACGTCATCCAGCTGATTGTCCACAATGGAAGAAAATTGATGCGCAGTATTCTACATTTGGAAATGAAATAAGAAATCTCAGACTAGGGTTGTGTACAGATGGAATGAATCCATACCGAACACTCAGTAGCACACATTGTTCATGGCCTATTTTATTGGTAATTTAAAACCTCTCTCCTGAAGTTTGTATGAAGCGCAAATATGTCATGTTGAGTACAATGATCTCTGGTCCAAAGCAACTCAGAAATGATATTGATGTTTACTTGTCACCGTTGATTGATGATTTGAAACTGTTATGGGCTGATGGTATTAGGGTGTATGATTCTTATAAAATGGAATATTTTCAACTGCATGTAGTGCTTCTGTTCACTATAAATGACTTCCCAGCGTATGGAAATTTGTCTGGATACAGTGTTAAAGGGCATAAAGAATGTCCAATTTGCGAACAACAGACGTCCTATTGTCAATTGCATCATGGGAGGAAAACAGTGTACATGGGTCATCGAAAGTTTTTGCCTATGGAACACCCTTATAGAAGACTAAAAAAGGCATTTAATGGCTCATAAGAATTTGATACTGCTCCAAAACCTTTATCCCATGATCTGTATTTTGAGAGGGTGAAAAACCTTGACGTGACATTGGGAAAGACACAGAAATATGGTAATGATAGACATATTTGGAAGAAAAGGTCAATATTTTTTGAGCTACCATATTGGAGGTATCACGAAGTTAAACATAATATTGATGTCATGCATGTGGAGAAGAATATCTGTGATTCTTTGATTGGAACATTGTTAGATATTAAAAGAAAGACTAAAGATGGGTTGAATGCAAGATTAGACTTACTATCAATGGGAATACGTTTGGAGTTAGCTCCCACTCCTAAAGGAAGACGAACATTTCTTCCCCCGGCTTGTCATACATTATCGAAGAGGGAGAAAATTAGCTTCTGTCAGTGTCTTCATGATACCAAAGTGCCTCAAGGTTATTCTTCTAATGTAAAAATTTTTGTCTCATTGAAGGACTTGAAGTTGATAGGTATGAAATCACATGATTGTCACGTCATGATGCAACAAATTCTACCAGTTGCATTGCGTGGAATATTGCCCATTCGTGTCAGAAAGACTATAATGAAGTTGTGTTATTTTTTCAATTCAATTTGTAACAAGGCGATTGATGTGAATGCTTTGAACATTTTGGAAAAGGATGCAATTTTAATACTTTGTCAATTGGAAATGTATTTTCCTCCAACTTTTTTTGATATAATGGTGCATTTAATGATTCATCTGGTTCGATAAATAAAGCTTTGTGGACCTGCATATCTTCGTTGGATGTATCCTTTTGAAAGATATATGAAAATATTAAAGGGGTATGTTAAAAATATATATCGACCTGAAGCCTCCATTATTGAAAAGTATATTTCTGAGGAGGTAGCAGAGTTTTGTACGAGCTACTTGGCTGCAGCGCAACACATAGGTTTGCCTCCATCTCGCCATGAACGAGTTAATAATGAGGGAAAGGGGACTCGCGGCTTGAAAGTCAAATCATTGTCAGCTGAACAGATGAAGAAGTTAGAATCATACATCTTGAAGAACATAGCTAATGCTCAACCATATATCACATTGCATATTAATGAGTTGAAACAATATCATCCAAAGAAGAAAGAAATGTGGATTTTGAATGAGCACAACAAAACTTTTTTGTCATGGATTAAAAAGACTTTGCTTGGTAGATCAGATGTATCAGAGACATTAAAATGGATAGTGGGTGTTCCATGTTTAAATGTGATAACATGGTCTGGTTATGAAATTAATGGTTATACATTTTATACAAAAGCTCAGGACAACAGAAGTGCAGTTCAGAATAGTGGTGTATTGGTGTTTGCATAAGCAATGCATTTTTCGAGTGATAAGGACAAAAACCCAATTTCTGCATCAAATGCATATTATGGAGTGATTGAAGACATATGGGAGGTTGATTACTTTAAAATTAAAGTTCCCATTTTTAACTGTAAATGGTTTAACGGTAACAACAGTGTCAGACACGATGAATTTGGAATGACACTTGTTAATCTGAATAGATTGGAAGACACAACTGATTCTTTTATAATGGAAACACATGCAAAACAAATTTTTTATGTAGTAGATCAATCAGATATGCAGTGGGCTGTTGTTTTACAAGGGAAAAAACAATATGTTGGTGAGGATGAACTTGATGAATATGCTGATTTATGTGAGATCCCTACTTCAATGGAAATATTAACAGAACATAATGACGATCATGTTGAAGACATAGTTTGTGCCATAAGGAACGATCACAACGAAGGAATTTGGGAAAACAATCCATCTGTACATTCCTAAAATTACAGGTAACATATGTTTATTTCTTGTTTACATTTATTTTTTCTATAAATGTTAGATATTGTAAGTTTTTTATTTATTAAAACATGTTTTAAAATAAAATAAGTATATGTTATTGTTTGTTTTAAGTTTGTTTAGTTTACTTTATCATGTTTATTATTGTACCCCTCTCTCTTGGATTTTAATGATCACAATCACTCTCATCATGTTCTAACTTGTTTTCAAGTGTTTTGATGCTAGGAAAAAGGTTTCCCAGGAGTTGGACCAAGAAGGCTGATAGTGGACTCTCTGAGTCCACCGGCCAGCCGGTGGTCTCTGGCAGAAGCATTGCTTTCTGCCAGAGCCACCGGTCAGCCGGTGTTAGCGCACCGGCCAGCCGGTATGGGCACTGGCCAACCGATTCTTTCCCACCGGCCAGCCGGAGGACCCAGGCAGTAGGCTTGCCCACTGCCTGGTGACACCGGCCAACCGGTGGATGACCACCGGCCAGCCGGTGGAACCCAGACAGAAAGCCTGCTCTGTCTGGACCACCGGCCAGCCGGGAGCTCAGCACCGGCCAGCCGGTGGACCACCAGCCAGCTGGTGAGACACCACCGGCCCGCCGATGTGCCCAGTCAAACTAGCTGTTGGGCTTTGATAATTGTTTTAAATTGTTAATTATTTTTTGAAAAGGCAATTCACCCCCCTCTTGCCATCCTCTACGACCCAACAGTTTATAACCATTACATGAATTTTAAAATGCTTATTTTTGTTCACTGACAATTACTTTACCATGTTTACAATGTTTACCAGGTTTACCATTTTTACCATCTTGACCATCTTGACCATCTTTGCCATCTTTACCATTGTTTAACATGCTTACCATATTACCAATGTTTACTATTATGTAACTTAGTACACTTTTCTATTTTCTGATTAAAGTAGTATTAAAATATTTTAATTTGTATATTTGTTCACTAAAAATTACTTTACCATGTTTACAATGTTTACCAGGTTTACCATTTTTTCCATTTTTTACCATCTTGACCATCTTGACCATCTTGACCATCTTTTCCATCTTTACCATTGTTTAACATGCTTACCATATTACCAATGTTTACTATTATGTAACCTAGTACACTTTTCTATTTTCTGATTACAGTAGTATTAAAATATTTGAATTTGTATATTTGTGAACTGACGTTTGTTTTTTTGATTTGAAGGATAATGACAGATCATTCAGATGATCAACCACATGATTCTGGGGAGGATCATATTGCTGGTCATACCTCTGGGGATGAACATTCACATGCTCCTATTACGACAAAGAGTTAAAAGGTTGGTAAACGTGGTTGCACACGTTTACCAAAATTATCACTTGCCCGTACGCAGGATCAGAGGATAGTAGTTGAGTTTGATGATGATGATATTCCTAGAGGTCCGAATGCCAAAGATTTTAAGAGTTTTGTTGCAACTCAGGCTAAGACCAAAGTAAGCATTCTGTATGATGATTGGAGAGGTGTGGATAAAGCGATTATCTCTCAGTTGTGGGAGACGATTTTGGTATGATCTTTTTTCATTGTTTGACCATTCTTTTAATGTTTCTGGTATATATAATATGTTTAACCTCTTCTTTATCAGATGAAATTTGATATTCCTGACACTGGAGGAGTCAGGAAGAAATGCTTATCGTTGGATTCCAGGAGATGGAGGGATTTCAAATCAACCCTCAAATCTGATTTCATTTATGGTCATAGGAGTCATGACAATCCATGTCGTATATATCCTTTTATAGATGAAGACACATGGAGATAGTTTTTTGAAAGTAGAAAAAAAGTGTCATTTCTGGTAAGGGCAATGTAAACTTTTATATACTTTCTTATATAAATGATTTTATTAATGTTTTGTTAATGATTTCTTATTCTTAAATTATAGCAAACAAGGAAAGCTCATCAGGAGATCCAATCTAAAAATGTATACCCTCATAGTTTATCTCGGGGAGGGTATACATTATTGGAAGAAAAAATGATAGCGGAAAAATTTCAACAACTAAGAGCTGAGTCTTCAAGCTCTGGAGAGGTGGCCCCTCCATCCCCTCCATCTAGACATGAAAAATGGAAGAGAGCTCGGAAGGGAAAAAAAGGGCAATATCTTTCGGAAGAATCGAGAATCGTAGCTGAGAGGATTGTAAGATATCTATTTAATTTATTTAAGTTAACTTTTTTCTTCATATAAGTTTCAATCATTACAGAAATGTTCAATTAATTAATACATGACTCTCTTGAGGAGCAAAGTTCAGAGGGGACATTTACAGCTACTGGGAGGGAAGATATTTTATTTGCAGCATTGGGAAGGCCCGAACATCCTGGTCGTGTAAGAGGATATCCGACAGGTGTATCGGTAAGAAAAGTGTTTCCACGTTCTTCAACTTCTAACATTGAGGGGGTTTATAAAAAAAAAGAATCCTTGGAGGCTGAAGTTCAAAATATTAATGCGACGATGGAAGACAAGATTAGAGATTCGGTGCAGTCTATGTTTGTAGAAATGCAAAGACAATTTCAGACTGCAGCTCCCACTCCTCCACCTCCCCCTGCAGACCCCATTATTTATCCTCCACCTCCGCCAGTAGCTCCCACTCCCCCACCTCAGCCTTCGGACCCCATTTTTTATCCTACACCTCCGCCGCAACTTCCTACATATTGCGAGTTGTATGTTGATGATTCTCAACATCATATAGTAGCATACGGGTTGGTATATTGTATAGGAGATACAGTTCATCATCAACAATTAGAGGTAGAGAATCAGAGGGTCACTGTACAGGATATTATAGATAGATCAGCTAGGGTACCAATACCTACATATGAGGTGGCGACAGTTGGACAGAGTATCGGCCATTTTTTAGTTTGGCCATCCAGACTTCTTCGACTCATTACCATAGAGGTATGAATGTTATATCTTTTATTTTATTTTTTTATTAAAGTTGTTTTATCATTTGAAAACTAATATAATTCTCAATTTTTTTTCACAGGAATACTTCAAAGGTAAAGAAATACTGTATAGACAACAACAAAGACAATAGGCTATGACATCAGATACAGATTCCAGTGGTCTTGACAGATTGTCAAGATATTCACATTTGTTGTTGGGTTTTTATGAGTTTCCAATGGAATCTCATGTTTGTGGACGTGAAATAAGTGTGGGGATTACAAAATATGATATCATGGAGCTTGTTACTAGAGATAAGTTGGGCATCAACATGGTGCAAATTTTTTCCATGTAAGTCTTAACACCTTTTCCCTGCGTTATATTTATTAAAAATGTATACTTATATATGTTTTGTATTAGGTATCTTTATAAAATTTGTGAGAGGAATGAACTGACAGAAGTATATGGATTCATGGACCCGCAATTGATTTCCCCTGAAGCATGTGCATTGACTGAGGAACAAAGAATGGTTTATATTGCTGAAAGATTTGAAAAAATATAATCCAACAATGTTGGATGATGCCTTTTTGTGAGAGGTATGAAACAAATTTCTCTTAAATAGTTAATTATATTTTAACATAAAAAACCACTAACATTAAATTTCCTTTTATCAGTAATCATTGGATGTTAGGGATTTTTTGCCCAAGGGAGAAAGCTCTTTATTGGATATGCTCTGTTCATGGTGATGTGCAGGCAAGTTTTAAGAATATATTGGAAAAGTAAGTTTCAATTTCTCAATAGTTTTATATATTATAATAAATTTTAAATTTACCCCATTCGTATTATTTTCTAATAGTGCATGGGCCTACTTTCGAAAAAACACAAAGAAAAGAAATGCAAAGATCAAATATGTAAAGGCGAAGGTAAATTTCCTTTTATAATTTGTACTTTTTGATTTATTACATAAAAATAATATATTTAATTTACACTCATTCAAAACAGAATTGTCATGAATAACAAGGCCTCATCGAATTCGGATATTATATGTTAAGATTTATGTATGAAATAATAATAACTGGGACAGTTGTGAATTTTGACCTGGTACAATTTCCTCTTAAACTTTTCCATCATATTTCAATTTGATTTATTCATTATACACGTTAACTATCTTCTTTTTCATTTGTAGCTTTTTGATGACCCTCAACCCAATACTGCTGAAGACATAAAACGCGTACAAGTGGAGTGGTCAAATTATTTTACAGGTTTGATTGAATTTTAGTTGTTTGTAATGTAAAATGTAATTTTGAATATTGTTGTTTTAATTGTCTATTTGGTAGTTGTTTAGGTTTGATTTAGTTTTTTTTTGAAGTTGACAGTGTAAGTTTTGAATGTTATATAAGTGAATGTTTAATTTTGCTCTACTTCTTGTTTTGGTCTACTTTTGATGGTTCTTCTGGTATGGATTTGGGTCTGTGGGGGAGGGGTTCCCAGGGTGTGGGGGTGTGTTTAGTGGGGTTGGGGGTGTCCAGCGGTCTGGGAGGGCTGTCCGGTGGGGTGGGGGGACAGTCTTGGGGGGTGGCAGGGATGTCCAGGGGTGTGGGAAGCCGGTCCAGGGGTGTGGGAGTGCTGTCCAGGGGTGGGGGGTTGTCCAGGGGTGTGGTGGGGGCTGTCAAGTGGGGTGAGGGGGTGAGGAGGTGCTGTTTAGGTGGGTGGGGGGTTGTCGAGGGGTGTTAGGGGGTGTCCGGGGGTCGGGGGGCAGTCCAGGAGTGTGGTGGGGGATCCAATGGGGTGGGGGAGGGTTGTCCAAGGGGTATACATGAGGGTGGGAGCTCCAATGGGGTGGGGGAGGGCTGTCCAGGGGGTATACATGAGGGTGAGGGCTCCAACGGGGTGGGGGAGGGCTGTCCAGGGGGTATACATGAGGGTGAGGGCTCCAACGAGGTGGGGGAGGGCTGTCCATGGGGTATAAATGAGGGTGGATGCTGTCTAGTGGGTAAGTTTTATATGTTATCTATTTACATGCTTATTTTTGATGTACTTCTGTTTTTGTGGTATGATTTCTTGATTTATTTTCTGGTTGATTCTGGTGGAGAGAAGATCACTGCATTCTGTTTAAAAAAAAATCGGGTTTATCACGTCGGTTATTTAATAACCGACGTGATAAAATGCCTGGAAAATAGTTTATCATGTCGGTTATTTAATAACCGACGTTATAAAAGGCTGGGAAAATAGTTTATCACGTCGGTTATTTAATAACCGACGTGATAAAAGTCCTGGATAATGGTTTATCATGTCGGTTATCTAATAACCGACGTGATAAAGGGCCTGGAGAATGGTTTAGCACGTCGATTATTGAATAACGGACGTGGTAAACGGCCTGGACAAGGGTTTATCATGTCGGTTATTGACTAACCGACGTGATAAACCCCCTCCCACCGGTTTATCACGTCGGTTATAGAATAACTGACGTGATAAACCCCCCTCCCCCGGTTTTTCACGTCAGTTTTATATGAACCGACGTGATAAACCACGCTCAGCCCGGTTTATCACGTCGGTTCTTATAGAACTGACGTGATAAACCACCCTCACCCCAGTTTATCACGTCGGTTCTATATGAAATGACGTGATAAACCCCCTCACCCCCTGTTTATCACGTCGGTTGTTTAAGAACGGACATGATAAACCATTGTCCAGGCCGTTTATCACGTCGGTTCTTCGATAACCGACGTGATAAACATCGCGATTTTATGCTTTTTGACGTCGGTTTTTAAATAACCGACGTCAAAAACCTTATTTATAACATCGCACGTATTAACTTCGGCTAGAAACCGACGTAAAAAATTAAAAATAACCGACGTAAAAAACGTTTTCTGCACTAGTGAATAATTCGCCATCCACAGAAACAATATGTTCTTTAACTATTAGACGGAGGTGTGTGTAAGTGTAGCTCAAATAATTAACATAAAAAAATCCTAGTATATATAATATACTGGTGTTGTTACAAAAGAAATTAATAAAAATAGTTTAGGGGTTTGGAGAAGCAAAATTAAACAAAAGAACAAAAGTGAAGACATTACCTTTAAATCGGGTAACTCCCCTTGGTTTGAACCAAAAGGGTTTCTTGAAGAGAATTCTTCCAAGGTCGAGGCTTCAGTGATGAAGAGAGTGATGTAGAGAGATGAAATGGGTAGGGTTTGGCCGATCCAAATGCTTTAGAGGTGTGGTTAAGGTGGTATAGGTGGGGGCCTTTTATAAGTAAAGAGGAGGGGTGCTCTTGGAAAGTTATAAACTATTACTTTATTATAAAATTCTTTTCGGATTTAAAAGGTCCCAAAAGGATATATTTTGAGGATAAGGTGATAATGTTTTTAAATCCAACCATCCAATAGGTTTGTGACAAGTGTAAGACTTAGATTTCACCCTATCTTCTCATTTTATTTAAATCGTTCATTTATGAGGTAATCACTGCATCATCACAGTGTCATAAATAAATTAATTTATTTAATGTCTAAAAATTATAAAAAAATATCATGATGTAGGAAATCTTTTTAGCTTTCTAATTAATATTTATAGTAAAAAATATGACTTGTATAACTCCATGTAAAAATTGTTTTAGTAAAACAATACATGTTTGCGATATTTTAATTTTAACTTTAAATAAAAAGTTATTAATGTCATTTTCCAACCAAAGTGGCTCCATGGTGTCCCCAAGTTGACCCATGGATTGTATTTATCGTCCATGACTCATCCAATAAGGGTAGGACATGTGTCAATGTCATTTCATATTATTATAACATTATCTTTACCTTAAATTACACTAATTACCTTTAATCGTGATTAATAAAACTTAAAAGTTACTATTCACCAAAAAATTATTTTAATCTCATTGAACCACATTTTACTTCCTAATTACAACCATGTATGTCGGATTTTTGAAAATCAAATCACAGAAGTGGTAAAGTTTCATTTAAACGAAAAATCAGTTTCTTTAACTACCACTTAGTGGTTTCACTATTCATCAAAAATTGAAGTTTTTCAGAAAAATACCAAAAATTCACCCTAAGATATATTTGATATTCCAAATTAAAAAATTATGTATATTTTACAAAATTAAAAATATATAATTTGAATTAATTAATTTAATAATTCATTCCCGCTGTCAAAACAAATAGCGTGTTTTTAAGAAACAATATCTATTAAAAGATTGACACTAGTTTAAGTCCAATTTCAAAGTGAAATTAATTCCAATGACCACCATTGGATTAAATGGTAAAAATATATTCCAATTAACCTTTAAAACCAATTAAAAATATAATCTAACTATATATTTAAATTAGATGAAAAAGCAGTTTTGATGTAAAATGCAGTATTTTTTTTCACTATTCATTAAAAAAATGAACAATGTCAGAAACATACCAAAAATTTAACCAAAGTAAATTTCAATGTCCCAATCATAAAGAATAAGTTTATTTTGACAAATAGATCTTATAAAATTTTCAAAAGTTAGATTTTAAAAAGGTTCACCATCAAAAGGCGGTAAAACAATCTTTTAAAAATATTAGAGTATTTATTATTAAAATTGGATTCATTTGGATTTTAAGACTCATACATTTATTGGATAAATGTAAAAATATTTAACAAACATATGTAATCATTTTTTAGTTATTTCTGTTCATTCCCACCATTACAATGGCTAGTCGTTAGCTATTATAATATTATTATATTATTAGTGTGCAACGTAAGATTTCAAAGAAACTCATTGTTGCGTATTGGGTACACCATCGAGTATAACATTCCCTTTAAAGTAATATTAACATTTTATTCACAAATATTGATAAACATTAGAATTTAATATTATTTATTTACCCGGGATGTTACATCCTTCCCCCCTTTTGGGAATTGCGTCCTTGCAATTTCAAAATTGGGCTTGGAAACTTCATTGAAAGTCCCACATCGGAACAAGAGTCAGTAAAACTATCACTTTAAATGAAAGGGAGATAAGTACAAAGGTCACCCGAGTTAAGCCATACTAGGATTCCAAGTATAAAAATATGTATATGGAGGAGAAAACAAAGGGCCATGTTCTGATGGAGAGTGATAGTAAACATGTCTAGGAGAAAGTTAACCACAAGAAAATCACAAACTTATAATGGGTTAAATGGTATTCGATTCCCTAGTAGGAAAAGTTAACAGAATATTTTTTTGTTTTAAGTTACTCTTCATTGAGGAATTTATTTTTGAGCTTAACTAAATCATAATGAAACATACTTACTTGTCACGTAGACTTTCAACTTTTACTAGATTCCTTAATCAAACTCACATTTTCTCCAAAAGATGAGTATTTAGGAAGACTTGTTCACAATAAGAGTACTATAATCAACTTCTTGAGAATCACCTAATCCAAAAAAGAGAACCATATATTTCCCATGTATTTAGATCTCAACCAAAACCAAACCAAAAAGTTTAGTACGAGATCAGATAATACCCATAAAGGATATTTTTTTACAAAAAAGAAAAACTACTCCTAATCTCCAAAATTTGACAAACAAAACCCAAAGTTCAACGATGAGTATTTAGGAAGACTTGTTCGCAATAAGAGTACTATAATCAACTTCTTGAGAATCACCTAATCAAAAAAAGAGAACCATATATTTCCCATGTATTTAGATCTCAACCAAAACCAAACCAAAAAGTTTAGTACGAGATCAGATAATACCCATAAAGGATATTTTTTTACAAAAAGAAAAACTACTCCTAATCTCCAAAATTTGACAAACAAAACCCAAAGTTCAACGAAGACCATTCAATAAACAATTTTTACATAAAATTATTCAAGGTAAACCCAACTAAGATTGAAACCCAAATATTTGAAGGATTTAATCACATAGTCTCCCAAGGTACAAATTAACATTTATCTCCAAATAACATCAATTTCTCTTAAAGTATCATATTGAAAAGTAATTAACCTAATCACATATCCTACATGATAGGTTAATAATTTCCATAGATAATCCCAAAATCAACTTACTCTTGTTTCATAAAATCATCTAACTAAAAAAAATAATTAGTCAAAATAACCAGGGACTTCACGTAGTCCAGTGGTAGGAGATAAATACCAATCGCACTTTGGTTGTGGGTTCGATTCCCACAGATTTGTCCGACGTGATGGGTTGTCACACGGTCTGCGTGTTGTCCTTTTTCCATAACTATATAATTCTTAAAACATTCCCTAATAAGAGATAAAATCTTCAAAAATATCCATAACATAATTTAACCTCAATTTTACCTCATGCCTTTCATCTTCCATCATAACATATAGTAACCCATAATTACCTCAAAAGTAAGGATCATATAAACCCTAATGGTTACCTTTATAATTATCACATGAACTTCCACATCGAGTGGGTTCTCTCATACAAGAGGCATTAGAGAACTCACCAAGGTTCAAGTAGTTGATCATGACTCCTGATAGTTGGTTTAGAATAACCACGAGATTTCTCATTGAATCCCCCATTTCATCCAGTCTCTTAATCAGAGAACCACCACAGTTTCCTTAAAACCCACTGTCACTTTGGTGCCTGCTAGATCCATCCATTTACTAAAACTAAAAAGGCCAGTGTGAGTATATCAACAAAATCATCATGTACTAAAGAGGAAGATAAACACTAAGATATACTTATCCAAGATATCTCAAATTCATTCCAACCTTCAAAAATAACAATGAATCTATCTAATATAATAACCATTGTGGTTATACACAACTTGTCACTTATTCTTAAACAACACTCTAACCTATAAAGTTATCTAAACTGACCTTTGATACCAACTATAAGGACCCAACCTTAAACCTTACTTTATCTTGAGTTATTTCAAGAATACACATTGAGGATCTTTTCAAGTTTAGAGTTTTAGAGAATTAGATCATAAATCATGCATTACATTCCACATTTAAACAAAGTGGTTACATAAAAGATAGTATTCATTTTTTCCCAACAACAGAAACATATTTAAAATAAAACATGGATTATTTCTTGACACTTCCTTGACACTATCATCATATCATGTACCTTTCCCTTGACATGTGAAAAACATTTCAAAAACTTGGGATGAGCATAAAAAGCTCAGTAAGGGATATAAAAATTTGGAAAGGAAACATTAGTACATGTATACATAAGAATCAATGAAATCATACTTTACTCATAAAACATAAGCATGTTAACATACCTCGTGAAATCATAAGATTTATGAATAACTCATAGAAATCATAAGACATAAAGGTAACTTGAGGCATTAATAACATTCTTACGTAGGGAGTAACCCTCATGGTTACATTTGGAATACCCATCACAGTATATTCCCTAAATCTCTTCAGAGAAACCATAACGTTTAACCCCTTCGCGTTACCCAATGCATTGGAGAGCTATATCGGGCTCACCCGCCCTTAGTTTATCACAGAACCACCCGTCTTCATAAACAATGCCCAAGAACCATAAAATAATCATAGCACATAACTTAAGCATAAAGTAAAGATAACATTCCCACATTTCAATAACAATATAACACTTTAAGATGTTGAAATAATAAATCCATTCTAAAAACCATTTTCACAACCATTTAAAACATTTAATAAAGAGATTTTTGAATCAAAGTGTCCCATACCACTTTGAATATTTTAACATTTTAAAACATTAACATCCATATTAATAATTCCTTAAAACCATTTTGAAAACATGGATATTAATGATAAATATTTATAATAATAAATCATTAAAACATTTAAAACGATATTTTAGTTAAAGGGTTTTTTTCAAAATGAGAGACACTTGAATACAATAATTGAGGAATAAAATTTAATAATAACTTTATAATATCATGAGAATAAAGGTATTCATGATAGAATATTCCAAAGGACAGTATATACACCATATAAGAGTGAATTGGTGCATAACAACAATGAAGTCTCAATAGAAATGTAAAATGAGATGAAATCCCTTATAAAGAAGGTATCTTTAAATTAAGGATAAATCAATCTCATAATTATGTGTGACAAATATAAATACACCCAATATAAGTGGATATTAAGTTTAAAACAATCAAAGGTCATTAACACATATTTAAATGATGACATATTCAATAACTACATGTTGAACCCAAAGAAATTGAAATTGGGTTAAGAAGTTCCTTTGGTAAAATTCGACAGCCTAACGGCGTCACTTTAAAATTCATAAAATTAGTTTATGAGAGATAAAATGGTATCTCATCACTTGGAAATAAAATTTACATCAATAATGATATATAAGAACATATCCCAACATAAAAATATGTAAATTAAAAGACATAACAAAATAAGTCTTTTAAAAAGAGGAGGGTGAAAGGTTCCCCTACCGATTTGGGTAACTTTCGAAACGTACACCCCATGAAATAAGGACTATACAACATTGATGTAAATACTAATAAAATAAAGTATATTACACAAATATTAGAATAATGGGAAGTACATATACCACACAAAGGAAATGGTGGAAAATTTAGCATAAATCTCACAGGAATAAAAGTGAGATGAAAAACCCCTTATGAAAACTCGGCAGCCTAACGACACCACTTAAAACTTCCAAAAAAATGGATTGATGAAATAAAATAGGGTATATAATAATATGAACATAAAAATTACATAATTAGGAATATAAAATAACATACCCAAACATAAGAAAGATGAACTTAAAAGAAATGACATAAAAGAGAGTACTTAAAAAGAAAGAGAGAGGTAGGATCCCTTACCTCAAGTCCGACTTGTCTTGTTCGTTTCTTTATATTCCTGAATAATAAACTTTGTTCAATTTATAATTTCTTAAGGTCCTCCTTTAAAGATTATTATTCAGTTCATATCACATATTATAATGTTATAATAATTGGTTAATAATGCGAGTTCATATCAGACGTTTTTGTCGATGTTTGGTAGGTGAGTCAAAAATGAACTTGTTTGAAAATGAATGTCCATGTAGTTATAAATAAATCATCTCCAGAATAGTATTAATGATTTAAATATCATATATATCCAGTAAATATTCATTTTATACTATTCCATAACATTTGGAGATAAAAAAGAAATGAAATGCACCGTTCATGGAGACAGTAGGCCGTACGTACGCATGAACGCTACTTTCATTTCTTTGTCATATTAATGGAATTAAAAATAATTAAGAGATATATATATTATAATTACATTATAATATATATGTTTTATATGTCAAATAAGTTCATTAATTTCATTCTTTATACATTCCATGTATTGCATGAACGAGTCACATCACTTGAGGGGGCGGTAGTCCACACTTCCTCGTATGAAATTATCGCAATTTCACAACATGAAAAGCATAAAGGTATGTTTTAAATATAAAATACAGAAGAATATGGGAAAAATAAATACCATATATATCATATATAAAATACAGTGACATCATAATGGCCACCATGAAAGGTGTTAAGAGAAGACTGAACAATCATCGTTTCGTGAGGCAGTAATTTTCTATCCACAGAAACAATATGTTCTTTAACCATTAGACGGAGGTGTGTGTAAGTTTAGCTAGAATACTTAACATAAAAAAATACTAGTATATTGAAGATACTGGTTTTGTTACAAAAGAAAGGAATAAAAAGAGTTTAGGGGTTTGGAGAAGCAAAATAAAACAAAAGAACAAAAGTGAAGACATTTCCTTTAAATCGGGTAACTCCTCTTGGTTTGAACCAAAAGGGTTTCTTGAAGAGCATTCTGCCAAAGGTGAGGCTTAAATGATGAAGAGATGGATGTGGAGAGATAAAATGGGCAGGGGTTAGCTGAGACAAAGGCTTGAGAGGTGTGGTTAAGGTGGTATAGATGGGGGCCTTTTATAAGAGAAGAGGAGGGGCACTCTTGGAAAGTTATAAACTATTACTTTATTATAAAATGATTTTCAGATTTAAAAGGTCCCAAAAGGATATATTTCAAGTCTAAGGTGATAAGGTTTCTAAATAAACCCATAAAATAGGTTTTTGACAAGTTTAAGACTTAGAGTTTACCCTATCTTCTCATTTTATTTAAATCGTTCATTTATGAGGTAATCACTGCATCATCACGGTGTCATAAATAAATTAATTTATTTAATGTATAAAAATTATAAAAAAATATCATGATGTAGGAAATATTTTTATATTTATAATTAATATTTTTAGTCAAAAATATGACTTGTATAACTCCATGTAAAAATTGTTTTAGTAAAACAATACATGTTTGTGACATTTTAATTTTAACTTTAAATAAAAAGTTATTAATGTCATTTTCCAACCAAAGTGGCTCCATGGGGTCCCCAAGTTGACCCATGGATTTTCTTGGTCGGCCATGACTCCTCAAATAAGGGTAGGACATGTGTAAATGTCATTTCATATTATTATAACATTGTCTTTACCTTAAATTACACTAATTACCTTTAATGGTGATTAATAAAACTTAAAAGTTACTATTCACCACAAAATTATTTTAATCTCATTGAACCAAATTTTAATTCCTAATGACAACCATATATGTCAGATTTTTAAAAATCAAATCATAGAAGTGGTAAAGTTTCATTTAAACGAAAAATCAGTTTCTTTAACTACCACTTAGTGGTTTCACTATTCATCAAAAATTGAAGTTTTTCAGAAAAATACCAAAAATTCACCCTAAGATATATTTGATATTCTGAATTCAAAAATGATGTATATTTTACAAAATTAAAAATATATAAGTTGAATTAATTAATTTAATAATTCATTCCCGTTGTCAAAACAAATAGCATGTTTTTAAGAAACAATATCTATTAAAAGATTGACACTACTTTAAGTCCAATTTCAAAGTGAAATTAATTCCAATGACCACCATTGGATTAAATGGTAAAAATATATTACAATTAAACTTTAAAACCAATTAAAAATATAATCTAACCGTATATTTAAATTAGATGAAAAATCAGTTTTGATGTAAAATGCAGTATTTTTTTCACTATTCCTTACAAAAATGAACAATGTCAGAAACATACCAAAAATTTAACCAAAGTGAATTTAAATGTCCCAATAATAAATAATAAGTTTATTTTGACAAATAGATCTTATAAAATTTGAAAAAGTTAGATTTTAAAAAGGTTCACCATCAAAATGCGGTAAAACAATCTTTTAAAAATATTAGAGTATTTATTCTTAAAATTGGATTCATTTGGATTTTAAGCCTATAAAATTTATTGGATAAATTTAAAAATATTTAACAAACATATGTAATCATTTTTTAGTTATTTCTATTCATTCCCGCCATTACAATGGCTAGGCGTTGACTATTATATTATTATTATATTATTAGTGTGCAACGTAAGATTTCAAAGAAACTCGTTGTTGCGTATTGGGTATGCTATCGAGCATAAAATTCCCTTTAAAGTAATATTAACATTTTATTGACAAATATTGATAAACATTAGAATGTAATATTATTTATTTACCTGGGATGTTACAGAACTAGATTTCTTTAGTCCATTTAGGCATAGGAGGTGGTCATAGATGTGGTATTCAGGATATAGGCTTTCAATGATAATAGGGTGGATCAGATCAGGGTAGTCAGGTAGGGTTGTAGGGCTGCGATACAGGTCAGACTTTTTCAGTGGAGCAGACCCAATAGAAGTAGGATCCCAAACCCTTTACGGTTAGAGGTATGATTCTAGTTGCCTCCATTTTAACTTATGATCTTTTTTATATTGGGTATTCCCATAGTTTTATATCTTTTTTCCATTGTGGAGAGCCTTGGGCTCTACATCTTTACTTCTGAGGATGTTATGATGTTAGACACTCCGTTGGGGATTAGGATGGCTAGTGTACATCAGTGCAAGGAGTAAAATCTTGAGGTTTGTGAGTGTCACTTCTTATGTGACCTCTATGTATTAGAGATTATAGGATTTGATTTCATTCTCAGAATGGATTGGTTGGTCTCATTCCAGGCCTTTGTTGACTGCTATCGTTGTAGGGTGAGTTTCACATCACTAGAGGGTGGGTCTTTTCTAGACAAGGGCGAATGGGATGTCTAAGAGAGAAGAGATGGACCTGAGAATCATGGGTTGAGAGGAATTATATCCCAGATTTCTAGTTTATATCTAGATGACTAGGAGACTTCATATATGGACTTTCCTCTAGTGGTGGATCATTTTAGGGATGTCTTTACAGAATACTTTTCAGGTTTACCTTCAGAGTGAGAGGTAGATTTCTCTATTGATCTTATGCCAAGAGAATCACCAGTGTCCATTCATCCTTATAGGATGGCTACACCAGAGTTATAGGAGATCAAGAAGAATTTATAGGTGTTTTAGGAAAAGGGGTTCATCCAACCCAGTACTTCTCCTTGGGGTTCACCTGTCCTTTTTGTGAAGAAGGTAGACGATACCCTCAGACTTTGTGTGGATTATAGGAAGCTGAACCAGTTGGCGATCAAGAACCGATATCCATTACCAATGATTTATGATCTCTTTGATCAGCTTTTAGGATCCTTGGTGATCTTGAATATTGACTTGATATCCAGTTATCATCAATTTCATGTTAGACCATATGATATACCTCTTACAATATTTCAGAGTAGTTATGGTCTATATGAGTATTTGGTTATACCGTTCGGTCTCACGAATGCACTAGTATTTTTCATGGCACTGATGAACCGAGTGTTCCATAGTTACTTGGATTCTTTCATGGCAGTCTTCATGGAAGATATCTTGGTGTACTCTCACACTCGACACCACCATGCCACCCATCTTGAGATCATTTTGAGTACAATGAGAGAACATAAGTTATATGCTAAACTCTTAAAATTCCACTTTTGGATGGACCCGATTCACTTCTTGGGTCATGTTATCTCAGATAAAGAAGTACCAGTAAACCTATAGAAAATGAGAGAAGTAGTCTCCTGGGAGCATCCAAAGAACATCTTTGAGGTACAAAGTTTTCTAGGGCTATATGGTTACTACATGCACTTTATATAGGACTTTTCATGCTTAATATCACCACTGATGGGGTTGAATAAGAATGGTGCTAAGTACTTGTGGACAAATTCTTATGATTCAGCCTTTCAGGAGCTGGAAGGAAGATTGACTTCAACACCGATACTGATTTTTCCAGATCTAGGAAAGAGCTACACCATTTACTGTGATGCATCAGGTATCAGGCTAGGATAAATGCTTATACATGGGGAAGAATTCGTTTCATACGGGTCTCGGTAGTTGAGTCCACATGAGAGGAATTAACCAATGCATGATCTCGAGTTAGCTACAATTGTGCATGCTTTACGCTGTTGGAGACATTATCTTTTGGGAGAGAATTTTGTGGTATTCACTAACCACAAGAGCCTCAAGTATATCTTTACTCAACATGATCTGAATTTTAGATAATGATTTTGGGTTGAGTACCTTCAATTTTTTTGACTTTGATCTTTCCTACACACCTGGGAAAGGCAACACAGTGGCTGGTGTGTTGATTAGGAGGGCTCAGATATAGGAAGTTCAGGAGGCCAGCAGTGATTTGAAGCTTATGGCTTTGTTCTCTAAGATGATTTTGGAGGTGCATGACAGACAAAGGAAGACATTTCTTTCTTCTATATCTATTACCTATACTCTACAAGATAGAGTGCGAATGAGGAAACTATTAGATTCCGAGGGCCTAATACTACGAGAGAGTGTGTTAGGTGAGGAACCTACTCCTGGGTGGACCATATATGAGGATGAGGTTTTGTGTTTTCATGGGCACGTATGGGTGTCATCAGACATATGCGAGGAGCTATTGTGAGATTTTCATTCCTTAGTTTGGGCAGTTCATCCTAGTGTCACCATGATGTATTGAGATCTACACCGTCAGTACTAGTAGCCAGGAATGAAGAGAGATATAGCTGGTTTTGTTACAAGACACTCCACATTTCAAAAGGCGAAGGAGGAACATCAGCGTTTGGAAGGACTTTTACAATAGTTACCCATTCCCGAGAGTAATTGGAATGATGTTGCAATGTATTTGGTGATGGATTTACTGAGGTCTCCTCAAGGAAATGATGTGGTCTGGGTTTTTGTTGACAGACTCATGAAGGTTTCACATTTCTTGATGATTAAGGAAACCTTTAGTGTTTATGAGCTTGGAAGGTTGTACATCTGAGAGATTGTACATTTGCATGGGGTTCCACACTTTATTGTTTCAAATAGGGATGCATGGTTTACTTCTTGTGTCTAGTAGAAACTATAGATGGATTTAGGTACAAAAGTACTTCTGAGTACAACTTACCATCCCCAGACATATGGCTAGTCTGAGCACACCATTCAGGTGTTGGAGGACGTGCCTCGAGCATGTGTCCTGAATTTCAGGGGTTCTTGGGAGAGACACATACCCTTAGTGGAGTTTTCCAACAATCACAGTTTTCAGGTGACTATTTAGATGGAACCTTATGAGGCTTTGTATGGTAGGCCATGACTATCACCCCTATGTTGGATGGAGGCAGGAGAGGTAGCTATGATGGGACCTCATCTTGTCCAGGAGACCATAGAGCAAGTGGAGTTGATTTGGAAGATGATGACTACTGTACAATCTCTCTAGAAATATTATGATGATCAACGGATATGACATATGAAGTTCGAGGTTGGAGATCATGTTTTCTTACGTGTCACACTAATTTTGGGACATAAGAGGATTAATAGATAGGTAAATCTTTCACCGAGATACGTTAGTCCGTTTGAGGTTTTGGAGAGAGTTGGAACAGTTGTCTATCAGTTACAGTTACCTCAGAGGTACTGGGATATGCACAACGTCTTTCATGTTTCTCAGCTGCAATGTTACTTTTCAGACCCATCTCATGTTTTTCAACCCGGGGAGGTTGAGTTGAAGGTGGATTAATCCTTTGAGGATCACCCTATACGGATTGTGGATCACAACATGAAGGTTATCCATGGCCGGTCTGTTCCTTTGGTACGGGTGCTATGATAGCACATGCAAGTACATGATGAGACTTGGGAGAGGGAGGCCGACGTACGATCACAATGACCATAGTTTTTTGATGTTTCTTATTCACCACCCTTGGAAGGGAAATTCAGGGATGAATTGATTTAAGGGAGAAAGTTTGTAAGAACCTGGATCTTCATTTTAGGTATGGATCTTTATTTCAGGTTATTTTTGAGGAAAAAAGGAAGAAATAGAAATTGTCCTAGTATGCTCCGTGTACCCAGTTGCCGTGTGTAGCCATGTACAAGCCATGTAATGGCCGAGTACATGGCCATGTAGGTGACTTGGAAGACTGCCTAAAGTAGGGGATAATTGAGGCTAGTACACAGTGTGTACATTAAATGAACACGCAATGTACTTTTATTTTTATTTGATATATCAGAGCGGGGCCACGTCTCGTTTACAGATCATTATTCTTCTAACCTTGGTTTGTCTAGGAGTGACTGAGAGTGATGATCAAAGTCCAAGACACTGATTCTCTATCGAAGGTCTGATCCAAACTCCAGTGGGTGTGTTGGAATCCCACCAGTGAGTTCCCCCTTCTTCTTGATCCTTTCTTCCCGATTCCTCCTCTCTCATGAGTTATCAAGGGTTGATCATTTTTACCCTTTTTGTAGATCTACGTCATTCAAGGATGATACAAGGGCCGATGTTCTAGAGTGTTCTTTGTACAACATCAAGGTAGGTGGTTTGTACATTTCTTTGATTTTCATTGAATTATATATTCATAAAGTTCCAAATACCCATGTTTGTGGTATTACATGTTTTGGAAATTGACCCTGTTTAATGCCTACTATGGTTTGATTTTTTGATTAAGGCTTTTTGATTATGAAAAAGGTTAAATTCATTGTTTATGGGACACCCCATGGGTGCGTTTCCCTAGTTTGACTGTTTATGGCCATTTTGACTAGGGTGACTATGAGTCATACCTTTTTTCCTTGCCTTAAATTGTTTAGGATGGAGTTTGACTGATTATATGAGATGCATGTGTTTCACATTGAGAAAGTTTGACCAAGGGGAATTGACTGCGAGAGATTCCCTAAATAGGGTCATTTATGTATGAATTGTAGTTATGTTGACCTAGAGGTATTGAATGTGAGAGCTGCTGGGTGGTTATAGAACAGAGGGGTTAGACCGTGAGAACTACCCAAAGGGTTGTTATTAAATGAATGTTAGACCTTAGTGCATTAACTGTGAGGGCTTCTAGGTGGTCATTGTAATTTATTGTTGCTATGCATACCAAGGGGGTATTGACCATGAGAGCTACCCAGTTGGTCATTTGTGAATGATTGTGTTATATGGGACTAAAGGGGTTAGACTATGTGAGCTTTCCTACAGGGTCATTATTTATCGAATTGATGATATGTTGAACCAGAGGGGTCAAACTGTGAGAACTTTCCTAGAGGATTTCTTATGAATGTTTGGATGATTGTGATGAGTCTTCCAAGCCAAAGCACAAGCTTAGAATCAATCTTACTTGATTATTTAGATTGTATTTTGAGACGTCTTTTTGTTATTACTATGAAAGGGGATACAGATCTTAGGCTAGATCATGAGGTTACATTATTCAATGGATTAAATAATTAATAAATTTAAATGAATGTAATTAGAAATTATAGGATTGTTTACTTTTGATTACTTCCTAGTTTATTGCTTCATTTTTCATATTGTATGCTATATATATATTTATTGACAGTTAGGAACAAATATTTTGGTGGTTTCATACTGGGATTTTTCTCACACTCTGTTTGGGTCATGCTTTTGGACCCAAATAGATTATATGGTTGCATGTATAGATAAGGGAAATCACCCTTCTTCATCAGGTAGTTGATTGCTATTAGATATAAAGAGCATGTGACCAAGATGAGGTTTGTTATGATATTGGAGTTTACTGCTTTTCTGTACTTTAGTTTTAGTATTGTATTTATAGTATTATGAATTGTTTGGCTACTATCCTAGACACATGTGACATTCATCATTTATATGTTCTCCAGTTGTTATATTACTATCAATATTCTGCTGTTTGCTTTTGTTCTATGGTATTATTATTTCCTCTACTATTTACTATTGTCTTATTTTATGTATAATTTTCCAATGAGAGCATAGTTTCCCCATTATCAGACCTTGGCCCACGCTGCTAGTCAGAAGATTTTGGGGTTTGGGGAAATGTGCTTGAGGTCATGTGACCAACCGGGTTCGGGGCACTTTAAGGTGGCACCTAGGTCTGAGATGTTACAGATTACCTATCTGATGTTGAAAACATCAGTCTCCCAAAGTATTTCCACAATATATGCCTTATGGGAAAAATTATTTTTGGAAGAGATGTTGTTACAATTACCATCACAGAGTGCGATAAATCATGCCTTTACATTTTATATAACAGTGAATATGTTGATCCATATATTTAATCCCACAAATCAATTATTATAGATTTGAATCCAACAAGGAATAAAGGATGGAAATAAAATACATATAATAAAAAATTTATAGGATTGTTCCAAGATCAAATTTGTAAGGAGTTATATGAAAATAAGAATTCAATTACTGAATGACTTCGATGGATAGCCAGGAGACTAAATGAAAATGTTATATCTTACACTGGTTTTGTAATCAATGGTTATACATTCTATACAAAGGAACATGATGATTATAGTACAATGAAAAATAGTGAAGTTATGTTTGTGGTGGAAGCGATGAACATATCTAGTTCTAAGGATAGAAATCCAATTTTTGAGAATATGTCACATTTCGGCATTATTGAACAAATATTTGAGTTGGAATATACAAAATTTCATGTGTTAATTTTCTATTGCAAACTGGTTGACAATAGGAGAGTAGTGAAATTTGATGAAATGGGATTCATGAAGGTGAATTTCAGCATGGAAGGGAAAAAGGAAAATCCATTCATAATGGCATCATAACTAGTGCATGTATTTTATTTCTAAGATCCAACAAAAAAGAATTGGTAGATTGTATTGCTGGTGACTAAAATAACTGTATGGTTATATGAAATTTCAATTGAGGATGACTCTTTTATTAGGAGATCACAATCAGTTCATGGATGTCTCAATGTAAACAATGCCTTTTACGTTATAGGGGAATATAAAGAGGGAATTCTGATTCTTGATAGAGGATGAAAATCCCTAAAACTATTAAAAAAATTAAAGATATTTCAATGATAAGGCTAAAGTTTTTTTAATATACTATTCTTTTCCATATAATATTATATGTTATCTACTAAATTAACATAATGTAAATTGAGTTTTTGACTACTCAAGTATAAAATTTCTTTTACACATGATGATGTTACAAATTATTAGGAAGAAAAATTTGTTGATGCTGAAACTGAAGAATTATTAGGGGATCAATAATATGTTCATGACAAAAAAGAACGATGAAAAATCATAGTGTTGAATAAAATTATCAAGGTAAGAATTAAGGGTATATAATTTTAGGTTGGATGAAATAAACATGGCTAACCTGTTGACCCCAATAAGTCAATGTTCATTAGTTATGTTGGGGTCACAACAAGGATGAATGTACCAATTGATATAGATTCATGGTGCCACATATAGATTTTAATGAATAAAACCCTTTGATAATATATAAAGGTAATGTTACAATATACTTTCTCTATTTTACCAAAAAATTATACAATGAAACGTTGATTTAATTTTTATTATTCTTTGCAGAGTTCATTTATTTTAGAAGATTTTTTAAGAAATATATCTTAATGGCTACTGGAAAAGCCCATAGAGGATTCTGGACTCTTCTTACCAAGTTAAATCTTAGGGATACTAAGGGGAAAGTAAATCCCCACCCACAAGTTAGTTATGAACACATTATAAACCAGGAAACATGTAATGATTTCATTATTCATCGTAATGAGAAATCATTTCAAGTTCATTGTAGTCGATAATATATTATTTTACATTATTTATTTTATCTAATTAGAATCAAAATTATTAATTTATGAAATAGAAAAAGAGATCTGAAAATAAATAATGTGCATAAAAACCAATATACCCCTATCAAAAATCAAGGATAGGGTAAGCTTCACGAGAGAAGAAATTGGTATGTATTTTAAATTAGCAATAAAAGTTTTATGTGATATGAAACAACATATGATCCTTTGTTTATATATAGATTGATGAATCAAAATATGAAGCTACTTCCATCCCATGTCATGTGCTATGGAAGGATACTCGTGTAAATAAGGTGGCTAAACTAGTTGATGAAATCAAAAAAGAAGTATATGAAACATGTATAAGAATGAAATAATAGTAATTAACTATGATTTATAATAGCATTACATAAAAATATCTATTTATTTTCATATTTTTTATATGGTTTTGACAAAATAATCAATAAAGACTGTACTGGAAGAAAAAATATTTTCAGTATCTTTGAAGCGACCATAACAATATGGCCGTGTTAGAGGAGTAGGTTTTAGAGTGTCTCATAGAACATATTTCGAGAAGATAAAACCACATGAAGATAAATATAATATTATGAGAGTATTTCTGGCACAAATAGATTCTTTTTAAGATATTATTTTCCAGTCTAGTTTGGAAAACCAATGTATGAGAAAGGATCAAAGTGAACTTATGGTGGAACAAATATTCGCACATGAAGAACCAAATGACCCCACTAGCTTTGATTCTAGTCATTCCCAACAACCATATACCTTGTTCTAGGTAATAAATTTTTTTATTACTCTTTCTCCTAAATGTGAATCAAACAAATTTTGATAACTTTATATTACTAAAATTCTATAGGGTAAAGTTGTATGCGATTTCTATCTTTCAACACCCACACACCGCCTTGTTGTGAGGGGTATAGTGTATAATATCCCATGAGACAAGCTACACAATAAATAAATTCCAAAATATCACATGATAGTTGGGATTGAGGTAGCCCAAGAGTTGGCCACTAAGTTTCCTATTCCACTTGATGATCTGGACATTACAACGGTCAATGAATACATGAGGTATATATTAAAAAAAATTCTTATGAAAAACTTGTAATAGTTTATGAAAAAAGGTCTGATGTGAGGTATGTTATTACAAATGGATAAAGAAATAGGGAAACAGAAGGTTAGATCAATATAATCTAGTGAATCGACTAAGAAATCAAAAGGACCTTCCGGTCTACTGCAATATTTATTATCATTACAACTTCATGAAGATACCACATTTAATGATTAAAATATGTATTAAATTCCATATAAATTAGAAATTTTTGGAAATTTCATTACAGATGGAGTTGGTCTCAAGATTATAAATGATATTCTCAAGTTTGAATGGATGGGAGTCTCAATTGTGAATACACACATAAGTTAAATTTTTATAACACATCTATATAAATAGTGATCTAATATGTTCATTAAAGTTAATAAATATGCCTATTTTCTAT
The DNA here is from genome assembly GCA_963277665.1 of Viscum album. Classification (NCBI taxonomy): domain Eukaryota; kingdom Viridiplantae; phylum Streptophyta; class Magnoliopsida; order Santalales; family Viscaceae; genus Viscum; species Viscum album. The sequence continues at coordinate 1,325,235,026 of OY728133.1, read as the reverse complement.
AGGAATTTATATTAATAATATATAAAGGGAAAACTGTGTGAAGCACAATTTGGATTCATTATTCCCCATAACATTTCTACACAAGAAACTTCTTTGGATAAGGAATAAATTGAGAAGAAAAAAGATGAACTAAACGATGCGTTTGAGAAAAAAATAACAGAAGACAAACTCTTTTTGATGCCTATATCATAGGGGTAAAACTATATAATATAATCACATAAAATATATTATTATTTATTTTCATTACTTTTTTATTTTTGTTTTTTAGGAAGCACTGGATGCTGATCGTACTTAATCTGGATACCCTAAATATTTATTTTTTGAATCCAATGCATGGATATCCAATAAACCAACCACACATGATGTGTATTGTGAATTTTTAATACACTAAAATCAATATTTTATAGATAAAATTTGAATTATATGTTTCAATATATGTTTTAACAAGAATTTTTTTTATGATAGGTTGGTTTCTAAATATAGTCTAAATCATGGCATGAAGTTAGTGACTGAATATAAAAAGATCGTGGATTACATCAAATGGAAATAGATTAAGGTATATATGGAATGTTTTAACTATAAAAACATATTTCAAAAACAAATTACTTATTTTTTTCAATGTTTTTTCGGTGTCCAAAGTTAGATAATGGAAATAATTATGGATATTATGTTTGCAAATTTATGAGAGATATCATAAACCATCAAAAGACTAGCATCACTAAACATGCCATTTTCAAAGGTAATTACAATTTCATAAAAAATATTTATTAATTGTTTGTTTGTTTATATTTTCTTAGTACTACCAAATTTTTTGAAAACCTTCATACTCAAAAGGAGAATTAGATTTTTTTTATAGATGAGTGGACAACATATATAAAGAATGTTTTCCAACATCAAATTTAGGTGATTACCTACTTTGTTTGTGATCTAGTATGGTCTATAACCTTAGAAATATATTTGGGGTTTCAAGTATTAATATCAAAATAATTATATATTATTTTTGATTTTTATAAAGGATAAGTATAATATAGTAAATCAATTTGCTTAGAAATGAATAGAAAAAATACATGGTGTCAGGATTTATAAAGTCATTATGAAGAGGTGACTTCATACTATGTATTTAGTTAATTTTATCAACATTTTATCTACCTTTTTAGTTAATTTAATTATAATTTTTAGAATAAAATTAGACTAATTCCCTCTCTAGGGTTTCATCATGGGTTATGGTAAATGATAGAATAAAATAATAATAAAATGGTTTCATTTGTCACTAATATACATGTGCACATTCATTATGTAAAGTGATCAATGTTCACAAGCTTATTAAAAAAATAATAATCATTATCAATAAAAAATAAATAAAAATAGGGATGTTACCATTTTTATGTAAAAATAATTATGATTTTATGTTAGAGTTTATCATCACCCAAAATATTGAAAAGGATATACTAATATATAGAAAAATTCATAAATATTTAATGGATGAACTAGATTTTAGTGTCATGTGGATGATATAAAGGGATATACTGATGTTTTATACTATCAAAAAGGGGTAAAAAAATTATAATAGAGTTTAATGTCTTATGAAAATACATAATGGGTCACAATGAAGTTTTTTCCATTAAATAAGGTAAATGGTTTATCATGGAGTCTTTACTCTCTATGATAATGAAAGGGAAATATAGATTTATTATGTTCCCTAAAAACTAAAATTTAAATATTTATTTTAGTTCAATAAATGATTTTATAAAGTAATAATATTCACAAGATGAAATATATTTGTTTATAAATTAGTGGGAAGCACACCAGATGTCAGAATGGACACATATATCATGAAGAATCAACTTCATACTACTTATGTAGTTGATTTTATCATCATTTTATCTATTTTTTAGTTAATTTACTCATCATTTTTATTTTATACTAATTTTATTAATTTTAATAGAAATAATTAAGAAATGAACTCGTCAATATGGATGATTCAATCATATACTATGATCATTCACTCAATCCGATACACGGTGCACCCGATATGACTCAAATTTTATGGTTTCAGTTTAATATTGAAATTTTATTAATTTATTATTTCATATTTATGTTTAATTTATTTCTTTATAGTTTTACTACTATAATAATTGTTATATTATATAGGTGGATTATTTTTCTTGGGTTGGGGTAGTTTTTTTGAATAGAAGGAACATGTTCCTTTCCGATAGAAGAGGAACCCCCATGTGCCTAAAACGTGAAGTGTTTGAGGTAGTATGAGGTTTCATCTTCTATAATAATGGAAAATGTTCTCTATTTTTTTGGATTTTTTCATATATTTGAATGTAAAACACATATCTCATACTGAATCATCTGTGCCTCAATCTTATACATAGTGTTCTTGGTATAACTGAGATTGTATGTTTTTACTTTATAATTTACATTTTAGTTCAAAAAACAAATTAAATACTAAAAAAAAACCAAATTCATTAATTTTTTTTTGATAATTTAGGATGTGTAAGAATTATTCTCACATAAAAATGACACATGATGTGACTAGTATGACTCAAAGTATGTGTTTTAAGTTTAAAATTACATCTTAGTAAAAAAGACAAGTGACATACTCAAAACTGAGAAAACACATTCATATTGTTTAGATACTTTAATAAAATTATCCATAAGTAATTTTTGATGTGTAAGAATCACTTTCACCTCAATATGATTTACAGTGTGACCTGTATGACTCTAAGTGTGTCTTTTTATTTAAAATTGACACTAATTTTAGTAAAAAAGACAACTGACATCCTCAAAATTGAGAAAATGCATTCATATTGTTTTGATAATTTAGGAAAATGATCTATAATTCATTTTTACATGTAGGAATTATCCTAACCACAATCCAATAAATGATGTTCCTGGTTGAATCAAAGTGTCTGTTATTAGTTTAAAATTAACATTTTAGTTCAAAAAGTGTCACATAATGAAAATTGAGAAAAAATGCTTGGATTTTCTTAATAATTTAGGAAAATTATTCATAAGTAATTTTGACATATAGAAATTAGTATTACATAAAACTGATACACGATGCGACCGATATGACTCAAAGTGTATGTTTATAGTTTAAAATGAAATTTTAGTAAAAACCATAAGTAACATACCCAAAACTAAGAAAAATCATTTAGATTGTTTTGATACTTTATTAAAAAGATCCATAAGTCATTTGGGATGTGTAGTAATCATTCTCACCTTAATTTGATGCCTGGTGTGACCGGTATCACTCAAAGTGTGTCTTTTTATTTAAAATTGACATTAATTTTAGTGAAAAAGATAACTGACATACTCAAAATCAATAAAACACATTCGTATTATTTTTATACTTTTATAAAATGATCCATAAGTCATTTTTAATGTGTAAGAATCATCCTCACCTCAATCCAACACATGATGTGCCTAGTATGAATCAAAGTGTTCATTATCAGTTTAAAATTGACATTTTTGTTCAAAAAGTGTCACTCATTGAAAACCAAGTAAATAAGATTTTATTGTATTGGTAATTTATAACAATGATTAATAATTTTTTTAATAATCAGTCTCATATCATACCGATACACGATGTGACCGATATGACTCAAAGTGTGCATTTTGAATTTAAAATGGAATTTTAGTAAAAAGAAAAAGTAACATACTCAAAACTGATAAAACACATTAATATCATTTTGATAATTTATGAAAATTATATATAATTAATTTAGGACATGTAGGAATTAGATTCACCTCAATCCGATGCACGGTGTGACCGATATGACTCTAAGTGTGTCTTTTTATTTTAAACTGACATTAATTTTAGTAAAAAAGATAGCTGACATACTCAAAACTAATAAAATGAATTTATATTGTTTTGATACTTTAGTAAAATGATCTGTAAGTCATTTTTATGTCTAGAAATCATATGAACCTCAATCAAATACATGACATTCCTGATATGACTCAAAGTTTCCATTATCAGTTTAAAATTGACATTTTAGTCCAAAAAGTGTTACTCACTCAATATTGAGAAAACACACTCGGATTGTCTTGATAATTTACAAAAATGGTTCATAAGTCATTTTTAACATTTTGGCATCACATCAAACTAACACATGATGTGACCAATATGACTCAAAGTGTGTGTTTCCAGTTTAAAATGACATTTTATTAAAAAATGAAAGTGACATACTCAAAACTAAGAAAATGAATTCATATTCTTTTTATAATTTATAGAAATGATACATAATTAATTTGGTATGTGTAGGAATCATTCGAACCTAAATATGATACACATTGTGACTGATATGACTCTAAGTGTGTTTTTTTATTTAAAATTAACATTAATTTTAGTAAAGAAGACAACTGACATACTCAAAATTGAGAAAATGAATTTGGATTATTTTTATACTTTATAAAAATGATTAATAATTTATTTTTGATGTGTATGAATAATCCATACCTCAATATGATACATGATCTGCTTGATATGACTCAAAGTGTCTGTTACTAGTTTAAAATTAGCATTTTAGTTCAAAACGAGTCACTGGATAAAAACCAAGTAAACATGCTCGGATTTTCTTGATAATTTTGAAACAATTATTCATATGTAATTTTTTATCTTTAGGAATCATTATCATATAAAACCGACACATGATGTGACTGGTATGACTCAAAGTATGTGTTTCCAGTTTAAAATGACATTTTAGTAAAAAAGAAAAGTGACGATCTCAAAACTGATCAAACACATTTTTATTATTTTGATACTTTAGTAAAATGATACATAATACATTTTGGATGTGTAGGAATCATCATCACCTCAATTTGATGCACAATGTGACTGATATGACTCAAAGTGCATCTTTTTATTTAAAATTAACATTATTTTTTGTAAAAAATACAACTAACATACTCAAAACCAAGAAAATGATTTTTTTTTTATTTTTATACTTTAGGAAAAATATCTATAATTCATTTGTGACTTGTAGGAATTATATGCACCTCAATCTGTTATGGTATGTGCTCAGTATGGTTCAAAGTGTCCGTTATCAGTTTTAAATTGTTATTTTAGTTCAAAAAGTGCGACTCACTGAAAACTAATAAAACATAGTCAAATTGTATTGAAAATTTATTAAAATGATTAATAATTCATTTTTGAAATTTATAAATTAGTCTCATGTGAAACTGGAACACAATGTGACCTGTATGACTCAAAGTGAATGTTTCCAGTTTAAAATGAAATTTTATTAAAAAACATAAGTGATATACTCAAATATAAGAATACACATTCATAATGTTTTGATACTTTATAAAAATGATCTATAAGTCATTTAGGATGTTTATTAATTAGCCTCACCTAAATCCGACACACGGTGCAACCAATATGACTCAAAGTGTGTCTTTTTATTTAAAATTGACATTAATTTTAGTAAAAAAGATAGCTGTCATACTCAAAACTGAGAAAATGAATTTGTATTACTTTGATATTTTAGGAAAATGACACATAAGTCATTTTGGACATGTAGGAATCATATTCACCTCAATCCAATACACTATGTTTCCGGTATGACTCAAAGTGTCCCTTATCAATTTTAAATAAATATTTTAGTTTAAAAAGTGCCACTCATTGAAAATCAAGAAAAAACACTCAAATTTTCTTGATAATTTAGGAAAAAAAATTCATAATTCATTTTTGAACTGTATGAATTAGTTTCACATCAAACTGACACATGATGTGACCGATATGACTCGAAGTGCGTGTTTCTAGTTTAAAATGTCATTTTAGTGAAAAACACAAGTGATATACTCAAAAATGAGAAAAAACATTTGTATTGTTTTGATACTTTAGTAAAATGATCCATAAGTTATTTGGGACATTTAGAAATCATCCTCATCTCAATCTGATGCATAGTGTGATTGGTATGACTCAAAGTGTGTCTTTTTATTTAAAATTGACATCAATTTTAGTAAAAAAGGAAACTGACATAATCAAAACCAAGTAAACACATATAGATTTTTTTTATAATTTAGAAAAATAATCCATATGTAAATTTTGACATTTAAGAATCAGCTCCACCTCAATCCAATATATAACGTGCCCAATATGACTAAAAGTGTCCTTTATTAGTTTAAGACTGACATTTTAGTTCAAAAAGTGCCACTCACTGAAAATTGATCAAATTCACTTTTATTATATTTATAATTTAGGAAAATTATTTATAAGTCATTTTTGTGTGTGTATGAATTAGTCACACATCAAAACAACACACGATGTGACTGATATGACTCAAAGTTCATGATTTTAGTTTAAAATGACATTTTAGTAAAAAACAAAAGCAATATACTCAAAATTGAGAAACACATTATGATTGTTTTGATACTTTATAAAAATAATAAATAAGTCATTTGGGATGCGTATGAATCATCCACACCTAAATATGATGCATAGTGTGACTGGTATGACTCAAAGTGTGTTTTTTATTTAAATTTGACATTAATTCTAGTAAAAAAGACAACTGACATACTCAAAACTAGGAAAATGTTTTTATATTGTTTTGATACTTTAAAAAAACAATCCATAAGTAATTTATTATGTGTATTAATCAGACTAAACTTAATATGATACACAATTTTCTCAGTATGACTCAAAGTATTCAGCATTTTAGTTTAAAAAGTGCCACTCAATGAAAATTGATAAAACTTGCTCATATTGTATTGGAAATTTAGGAAAATGATTCATAAGTAATTTTTGATGTATAAGAATCAGCCTCACATCAAACTAACACATGATGTGACTGGTATGACTCAAAGTACATTTTTATAGTTTAAATTTACATTTTAGTAAAAAACACAAGTGACATACTAAAAACTGAGAAAACACATTCAGATTATTTTGATACTTTAGAAAAATTATCCCTAAGTCATTTGATATGCTTAGGAATCAACCACACCTAGATCCAACTCATGGTGTGATCAATATTACTCCAAGTGTGTGTTTTTAATATATAAGTTCCATTTTAGTTTAAAACACACATCACATTTCCAAAATTCAGGCAAATAAGATCATATTGTTTTCTCATCATTTTATATGCCATTAATTAATTAATTTACTTATCATTTTTATCTTATACTTATTTAGTTAATTTTCACATATATAATGCTTGAAGATAAAAAATAAATGGGGTGACATGCAAGAATCAACCACAACTCAATCCGACACACAATGTTCCTGGTATGACTCAAAGTTTAGTTTAATATAAACACTTTCTATTTAATTTATTTCTTTATATTATTACTAACATAAGATTTTTTTTCTTATATAGGTGAATTATTTTGTTCGAGCTGGGGTGGTTTGTTTGAGAATAAAATGAGTGGGAGATAGGGTCCAAAGACAAAGGAACATTGATGTTTTGAATGTTTGTGATAATTTATACTTACTCATATAATTATATAAAACAATGTTTGAAATGTATATAATATAGTGTTTTTTCTTGTATATTCATTATAAATTTCATTTCATTTATAATCTGTATTTTTACCTATTTATGTTTTTGTTTTTGGTGGTGCAGTGTGCTGTAAATTTAACATCACATTGCTATATACCCCTTTATCAACTCTTTTTTTAGCATTGATAAAAAAATATTTATCAGTGCTAAATAAAATCACTAATAAATGAGGTCCTTTATCAGCAATTTTATAGTACTAATAAAATTATATGGATTTTAATTATGATTTAGTATTTAGAATTTTTTTCACTGAAAAAGGCCAATTTTAGTGCTGTTAAAGGCCTATTTTTTAGTAGTGGGGATGTAGACGTTGCAGGATAGAGTTCGAGCAGGAAGTCTGCTCTTGTTTTTATTACTATATTTATCCTATGTTTTGGATCCATGTTTAGTCTGATTATTTATATCATGTATGTAATATATCAATTTCTACACGTATTATTGTTTATTTTATTGGTTATTTATTATTTGAGCTATAACATGATACCGAGGGTATAATCTCCCCACTAATGGACTTAGACCATCGCTGCTAGTCGACGATCTCTTGCATACATGGAGGAATGCATGTGGTCATGTGCCACTCTCACTCATACCTGGTGATTCGATTCTAGATGTTATATTTACCACAATGACCCTACTTTTTCTTACATGACTATTACATTATTTTTATGATAAACAACATAATTTTGATACAATCTAGGATCCAAAGGTTTAATATCTTGGGAAAATTAGGCTCATACTTCACTTGCACATAATAAAAAATAAACATTATTTAAATCCTCATTCTTTATCATTCTAAATGATCTCACAATATCCTTAGTACATGTAATCACCGAAGGATATATGTCAAAGAAAGGGGTGATCTAAAAGCCCAGTAAGGGGAGGGATATGATGGGAGGATTAAGGGACATGCATCAATAGTACACGAGTGAGCATAATCAAAACCATCATATCATAATCATATTATCATAATCATAATCATAATATAAACATTTTAAAAATTCATGGAATGTGGCATATTCATAATAATGAAACATTACAACATATTGATCAAATACCATACATATTTGTGAGAAAATATAGAATCATGTTCATACATAACATATGTGTATAAATCATAACATCATAAATATGAACAAAGATAACATCATGTTCAAGCATAATACACATAATCTCATGAGATATATAACATTAACCAATGTATTGGAGATATATAATTCTATCCCCACTCGTTACATAATATAAAATGCTTATAATCATGCATGCCACATAGAAAGAGAACAATCATAGTCATGAAATAAACACATGGAAATAAATGAGTGTCATAAGGATTCCATGAATCATTCTATAAGGAATTACCTTTGGGTTTCACAAATGAGTAAGGAAAATCATATTTTATCATAAAAATTCACCATTCTTGGATGGAGAAGAAATATCTCAAGAGGAGTTAAGGCGGTGTTTTAGAAAATAAACATTTTTTGAAAAATATTTATATTTAGTTTAAAAATTATTTTGATGTGGTAAAAACATGTATATCCCTAGAAAGAGAAGGTAAATAATATTAAAATTAAATTTTAATTATATTATCAGATTATCCAAATTGAAATCAAATTTAAATAAGAGATAACCTAAAAAGAAAGAGTTGTGTTTGAGAATCCCCTTACCTTAAATCCTGTTTTATTTCATTACTTTTCTGCCTCCAAAATAATAAACTTAGTTTTATTAAAAAATGGAACCAGAAGTGAATAATGTTCATTATTTTTCACTATTGATCAATTATAATCATTGGATTATATTTCTTAATTCTCTTTGTTAAGGGTGAAACATTTTGATATCATATTTTTCTTAAAATATCCCACCTTGATTCGATTTAATGGTATTTATTTATTTATATTTATACATTATTAATATTAACTCCAAAATATTATAAATACTTATATTTATATATTTATATATTATAAATAATTTATTATAACCATAAATAAGGGTGAAAATAAGAAAAAATTTGATAACGTCATTTTTGGATGTTAATCGACCGTTAATGGGAAATTGTCAAAAGAAAAAGAAATAGAAGTATAAAATATAAATACATCATAAATGTAATCATTAAATTAGGTTAAAATCATTAATATAATGTTAATATACAACTAAATTAATATTATATGATTTGGGTATGAAAGGAATGGATAAAAATAAGAAGAGAATATGAACATGAGAAGAGAAGTTGATGAAAACTTACGCTCTTCTTAATGTTGCTTCTTTTCTACGACACTAAAATCCTTGAGTGATTGGAGTTGAGTGGATCTATAATATCCATAAGTATGATAAGGGGAATAAACGTGGGGATTTTTTCAGATCCTTTGATTTTTTAGTGTAAGGTAAGTGGTTTTCTAACGGAGGGGTGAGGGGCTATTTATACATGAGGAGAGGGGCATTTTAAGGAAAAAAATTGAATAAATTATTATATCCAAGGTAAAAGAGATACTCACACTTTCCATACACAAACCCTGATTCTCTTCCGCCCTTCCCTAGGGTTTTGTTGTCTCCGAAAGTCCTCGAGTTGTTTCAGGATGCACCACAGCTCCCTCTATCCCCAACGAAACTTAATGGCACTGCAGAGCTTTGCAAGTTCACCTTGGTTGCTAGTTTTCGTCATCATTGACCATTAGTTGACGAATTTGACTGTTTTATTTCTAGTTCCTGGAAGCTACAGGAGCATGTGGTCATTGGGCCACTTGATCGACGTCATTTTATGATTCATTTTCGATCGGAAGAGGACCTTGTCGTCACCTGGTCTAGGGCATCCCGAAGATGCAACATAGCTTCCTTTCTTCTATTTTTCTGGTGCTTTGATTTCCATATGCGGCGAGACCCATCAAAAGTCTCAACCTGGGTAAGTCTCCCTGGTCTCCCTCTTCACTTTCAAAATCCAGTGATTTTGTGTGTTATTGGAAACATGATTGGACGGTATCTCTGTTCCGATCAGAGAAGAAAGGTTTTATGTCATCCTGTCTGTCCAAGAATTTGTGTCGAAGTGGATGTTGCAAGGCCACCTGTGCATTGGGTTTGGTTCATAGACCGGGAAGAATTCCGGTGGAAGCAGAAGGTTATCTTTGAGTCTTGGATTAATTACTGTGTCAATTTCCGTTGTTTTGGTCATCTTGTGACAGTCTGTCGAGGCAAGAATGTGTTTGGATTTTTGCGAGCAGTGGAGTTGGGACCTGATGGCTCTGGCAGCAAAGGTATGGTACAACTACCAATGGAGTTTCAGCCGAGTTACGTGGGAAAACTAGTAGCAGTACAAGTGAGGGGAAGGCTCCATCTTCAGAGGTCACAAAGTGTGCTGGAAGGGTGGCTTCCTGTGAGAAGGGATGGAAGTTTTACGAGCAGTCTCATCCAGTTACAGATGGTGAAGCTGAGAAGAATACAGCATCTGCAGTTGTGGTGAAGGCAGTGCCACCTGCAGTGAATCCCTCTATGAAGAGAGTGTTCGAGACTTTGAAATTGACTCTTGGGGAATGGAATCGGCCCTCGCCTGATTCTAATGGAAATGGTCATTTGCAGGTGGACAATGTTCCCATTCACAATCAGTTTGAGATATTGGAGACCAACAGGGCCCCTCTCACAGAGGACGATTTGAAAGGATATGAGCATGAGAATATATAGCTTGTCCCTTATTCCCAACCTGCAATGAACACAGTTTCTCTTGGGAAGGAGCCCCTAGATGATTATGGTAATGAGATCCCCCTCCAATGCCTCAAGCTGACTGATGTGCAATTGCAGTTGGTGGGAGGAGGATGTTTATATGCTCCAGAGGGTATAATGATTGGAGGAAATGATGGATGCTAAAATTCTGATTCCGCACACATCACGAGAAGATGGGGAAATGTCTCTGATAGTGACAAAGAGAATTACAATGATGTTGCTGTAATATCCTATAGTGATGTTGTTCAAAGTGAAAAAAATAAACTGTCTGCATGTGAAGGTGGTAGAAATGCTCCAGCAAAAAGGCGACTGAGAAAGGATTATTCCTATCTACCGAACCCAGTTATTACCAGATCATCCTCCAAGAGGGAGAATTCTTCGAGAGCCGTCAATGGTGTGAGGAAGGGAATGCAATCTCCAATGGAGTTTCTCTCATTGGAGAAGATGAATCTGAGAAGGAAGTATGCAAAGATTCTTAATCACTATGAAAGCTCAGAGTGGGAATTGGTGACTGTGGATGAAACTTTTCATCAGGAATATGGTGATGGGGATGATTTATATGATTTATAGCTGTATGCGTTTTTGTGCATTTCTTTCTTTCTGTACCTTTTCTTTTCATTAATAAATGGTCAGATGTTTACCTCTGGCTGAGCTTACCTGGTTATGTCATAAAACAAATAGCATTTGAAAAACAACCTTTTTACTATTCATATAAAATGGAAGTTTCTAAAAAAATTAAAAAAATTCACCCTTGGTAAATTTTGATATAAATATTCTAAAAAATATATTAATTTTATGGTTTTTTTCTATCATAGTTAATTTTAAATTTTAACATAAAAAATATGATTTTTATGAAATACCTTAAAATACAGTTTATTAAAAATGTGATTATATTTTCTTTGAGTTTTTAATATTGATATTTATTTTATAGAATTATAATATTTATATTTTATTAAATAACTCATGATAAATATTATATATATTAAATTTTATTATTTTGAGGTCAAATTACTATTCTAACAGTCAGGTTAGTATTCCTAACAACTATGTTACTAATCCCAATGGTCATGTTACTATTCCCAATGACCAAGTTACTATTACAATTATCACAATACTATTATAATAATTATAGTACATCCTATAAATACCAATTCATTCCTTCATACACTATTCAATAAAATTCCTCCCAAGATTCTAAATTTTTCTTTTCTAAGATATCGATTGGTTTACCAATATTTCATTTCTTTTATATAGTACTACTCGTGTGGGTGATAATTCTAATATATTGGAATTATCCAAGTTTTTCCATTATAATTTCTATATTTAATATTTTACCCATTTTAATATTTGGCCTTTCTATGGATTTAATTTTTAACTAATGTAACGACTCCCCTTAATGAAATAAAGTGTTATTAGTTTCTCTATGTGATGTATGTGTATAATTATATATATTATAATACACATTTATTAAAGAAACAAATATAATTTATAAATTCTGGGTCACTACATTCTTCCCCCTTTAAAAATTCCATCCCCAGAATTTATACTCATATTCTTATTTGAGAAAAATGGGGGTACTTCCATTTCATCGTTTCCTCTAGTTTTCATGACACCTCTTTATATTTATGGTTGCACCACAACACTTTGACAAGGTGAGTTGTCTTATTGCATAGAAATTTTCCACTATAGTCCAAGAGATTCAGCAGATTCTCCTCATATGAGTGGTCATGCTCCAGTTGTACCACCTCTGGATTCATTGCATGTGATGGATTAGGTATGTACTTCCTCAAGAGTGATATGTGGAATAAATCATAAACTTGATCCATGTTTGGTTGAAGTTCTACCTAATAGGACACTGATCCTATGAAATAAATGATCTTAAAGGGGTCAGTGTACCTAGGTCTAAGATTTAATTTCATTAAAAACCACACAACTCTCTTCCATGGTGATATTCGAAGAAAAATGTTGTCTCTAACATCAAACTTCAAGTCCCTTCGATGGTTTTCATCATAGATTTTTTACTGACTCTGAGGAGATTTTATATTCTATTGGATATATTAAAACTTATTTTTCACCTCTTTCACAAGATCAGGTCCAAGTAAATTTTTTTCACTGACTTTATCCCAAAAGTATGAGTTTTACATCACTTCCCATATAGTTCTTCATATAAATCCATTTAAATACTCATGTGGAAGATGTTGTTGTATGAGGACACAACTAATTATAGATGTTGATACCATCCTCCTTTAAATTCTAGTGAGGAGTATTTTAGCATGTACTTGAGTTTTTAAATGTTCCTTTAAATTGTCCATTGGTTTGGGGGTGATAGTCCATACTAAAATTCAATTTAGTATTTAGATCATATTGAATAATTCTCCAGAATTTAGAAGTGAAACTTGAATCCTGATTAGATATGATAAAAAGTGGTTCCCCATATAGCCTCACTAATTCATTTACATATATATTAGTAAGTTATTCAAGTGATAAATCTTCTCAAATAATAATGAAGTGTGCATTCTTGGTGAGTCAATCCACCACAACCCATATCAAATTGCTTCTTTTAGATTTATCCAGTAGATAAATGAAAAATTCTATGGTAATTTTATCCCATTTTCATTTGGGTATGGGAAATGGTTGCATCACCCCCATGGAAATTTTCAATATACTTTAACTTCATAACATACCAAGCACTTTGAGTTGTACTTAGTGATCTCCTACTTCTTTTTGTCCCACCAGAAGCGCTCTCAAAGATCATAGTACACCTTAGTAATTCTATGATGGATAGATGAAGATAAGCTATGATAATTATCCATTAGGTATTTCAGTATCTTAGGTGATATAGGAACACACATTCTATTTTCAAACTGAATAAAACCATTCACATCGATGTGGAATTCATGAAGCTTCCCATCCTTTACTACTTTCATCTTATTTTGAAGCTCCAGATCATCCCTTTGTGTCTCCTTGATCTTCTCTTGGATATATGGTTGGGAAATCATTTAGGAAAGGTAGGATTTATTTCCTACCATTTGGATTTATAGATCTATCCTTTACATATACATGAAGATATCATCTTTCTAAATCTACATAATGATAGAGTATCAGGTTATTTTATTATAAGAGCATCAGCTACCTTGTCCACCTTTCTAGGATGGTAGTGAATAGATCAATCGTATTCATTAATTTTATCTAACCATCTTTATTGATGTATGTTTATATATTTATATGTGAATATATACTTTAGACTCCTATGATCTGTATATATGTCACACTTATTACCATAAAGTTAATTCCACAAAATCTTCAAGGTGAATATCATATCTACTAACTCCATATCATGCGTTGGATAGTTTTATACATGGATATTAAACCATTGTGATGTATATGATATCACTTTATCATTTTTCATGAGTATACAAACCAAGAATTTCTTTTAAGAATCATTGTATATCAGGAAATATTTTCCACATGATGGTAGTTTGAGTACAGGATTAGTGATTAGCCTCTTCCTGAGCTCCTTAAATATTTCCTCACATTATTACATTCAGAGATAATTTACCCCTTTCTATGTTAACTTAGTTATTGGGCTATAAAATTGTTGGATATTTCCCACAAAACATCAATAATACCCAACCCATCCAAGAAAATTATGGATTTATGTGAAACTTGAGGGTCTGGAATATTCCTCAATTTCCTTTTTCTTTGAGGGGTCTAAATAAATTCCCTCACTTATAATCACGTTCCCTAAGAATGTGAATTACTACATAAAAATTCACACTTTCTAAAATTAGCATACATTTTCTCATTTCTTAATGCCATCAGAATAATCCTTAGACACTCTTGATATTCCTCCTTGATCTTGTATTAAATTATAATATCATTAATAAAGACTACCACAAATTTTTCAAGGTAGTATCTAAAGACTTTATTCATCAAATCCATAAAGATTACAGGGGAATTAATTAGTCTTAAGGGCATCAATATGAACTCATAGTGGACATACCTTTTATGAAAGCTCATATTTCTAATATATTCATTCTTTATATTTAGTTGATGATATCTATAATAAAGATCCACTTTGAAAAGTACTAATCTCCTCATAGGTGATCAAAAAAGTCATCAATCCTTGGCATGTGATACTTTTTCTTTATGTTGTTCTTATCAATCCCCTAGTAATCGATACACAATATCATTGATCCATCCTTTTTCTTGAAAAAGAGAACCAACACACCCCAAACCGATGCACTAGAACATATAAATCATTTTTTCAAATTATCTTTTAGCTACTTCTTTAACTCCTATAGTTTGATCAGGGCCATCCTATAAGGGAATTTAGAGCTAGGAGTGGCTCCAAGTATAAGTTCTATTGAGAAATATTCTTCTAGATATGGGGGAAGTCATGGAAAATCATTAGTAAATACATAAATATATTCTATTATAATGGGAATTTTCTCAAGGTTGACACTTTCCTTCAGATCAACCATTTAGTAAAGGTATGCTTCTTCATTGTGTATCAATACCAAAACCATTGAGGGATTTTAAAAAGCCGATTCATGATCTTCCTTAAATTTTTATAGGAGAATGGGATGGTTCAGAATATAAAAAAAGATTTACTTTCATAATAGTTGATGTGATATCTATATAATGAGATCCAATCCATGCCAAGTATAGCATAAAATTCCACCAATGGAATGATTATGAGATTAATCGGAAGAATATTCCCATATACACTAATAAAAGAAGAGTTTAATACTATGGATGAATTTATAGCACCACTAGGTGTTTTTATAGATATATCCCTTTCAAGGTATCATGGTATGGATTTAATAGTTATATAAAACTTACAGGATATAAAGGAATTCATAGAAACATAATCAAATAAAAATTCTATATTCTTTAGTGAATAATTTTGTACCTTGTATAAATTCATTTTTATTTTCCACCTCAGTGATAGTGATAGAATATGCTTTCCATTTCTCCATATATTTTGGTGGTTTCTGATTTTTATTATCCTCAATGTCCTATGGTTTATTTCAATGTATTTAATAGTTCCTATGCACCCTATAGTTGAAGCATTGAACCAAGAATGGTGCATTGAGAGGTTTTAATTAGCTACTAAAATAGGATAATATTCATTGTTAATATATCTATAATTTTCACATGCTTAATTATTCATAAACACCATTTTTAGTACATATTTTAAATTGAACATTATTTCACATTATGATTGTAATTCCTTCTTAAAATGCACTATTACATGATACATTTTTGAACAGCTCCTAAAACACCCAACAATCTTTATTTTATTTTAACAATTAATTTTCAAGTTTCCTATTCCATTGGGAATATTTCATTCTTATATATCACTTGAATAATCACATCAGAAGATGAAAAAAGTGTTATTTCATGAAAACACATTCCAGGAGAAGTAAACTAGAAAAAAACCTAATAAAATGACTGTAGAGGAAAAGATACAAGCCCAATGATTCAAAAATTTAAGCTGGATATAGAGGAAATCTTGTAGAAAATTTAGTTCAATAGTTTCCCAATCTAATTATGAGGTTTTAATGGATTTCTAGGTAGCATAAGTTGAATATGAAATTATGGGACATATTTTGTGTCCCAGAAAAACATCCCATGATTTCAAACATATCTAGAAAAACTAAAATTAATTTGGTATACAATTTTACATTATGTTAAGAGACATTCAGATCTTTATTTTCTTCTTCTATGCCCCACCCCAATTTGGAAATATAGAAGGTAATTTTAGTGCCTCTATTTGGTGGATTCAAGTTGGATATTATTTTTTTCAAGGGTGGAAAAGTCCAAATTCCAGAAACTTTCCACAACCATAGGACTACCATAATCAAGTGAGAATACTTGGAATATTGAGGTATCTACCCAATGATTACAAAATCCCTATTTAAGGTAGTGGTGGTGAAGGATTTAAGAAATATTTGAGTTTTGTTTCTTTGTAATGTTATCCTACAACTTTGTCTTTGTAATGTTCTTATTTCTATTGTAAGTTATTTGAATCACCTTAGTCTCTTAATAAAACTTCTTGTTATTCTTATTTTCTATTATTTTTGTTAACTTATTGACACTATTTCATTAATGTGTTAATTTATTCACACATAATAGAGTTAAATACTTCAAATAATGGTTGATAGTTTATTATTTCATTATTTTTCACTTATTCAATTTCACCCTCATCAATCTACTTATTTCTTACATTGAGATCATAACATTAATGTAGGGATAAACATTTTATGGGTTGATCCAAGGGAGTATCAAGGGTCTATATTGGATGTTATTTTTCACTCTATTAATGTTTAATTACTTCTTTTAATTGATAATTTTGTTTTGTGACCTTAATAATTCTTTTTCCTTGTTGAATTTTAAGGCCACAAACTTCAAGTGATAATAAGAACATTTAACTTAGAGTGCTCATAAAAATGATCTTCCAAGTGTATAGGTAATTACCATTAGGTTTTTTTATTAAAATAACAAGTTATGAAGTTGTTTTTATCCCTTTAAATGAACCACTCTTGAGTATAATAAATTGAAATAGTTAAAATGGAATTTCATCCAATCCATCCTTTATAATAACTTAGGATCAACCCTTTATCATAATTTAACTTCAAATAGGTCTCATAGTGTTCATTTAAAACCATCTAAAATAAACCCAAATTTGTCCACTTAATAGCCAAAACAATCCATAGAATATACATGTCTATTGGTTTCTTATTAGGTCTCTGAGGATTTGACAACCCAAGCTACAATACAAGTGATTTATTAACCCTAAAAACTTAGGAAAATTTGGGTGAGATCAAATTTTGGAACCTTTTCTAGGTACCCAATTAAGTCATCTAAACACTCATTCTATTCTCCCCCATTTCTCTTTTTTCTCCTCAATGTCTCTTATATTTTCTCTTTTTTTTGTTTTCCACTTTTCTTAGTGCATGTATGCCTGTAATAATGATCATTCAAATAGTCTAGTTAGGGCGGATAGTCCTGGGGTTGGGGAGTCAATAAAAACTAGTAGTCTCTTTCCATTAGATCCTAATCTTCCTAATAATTCATATTAAAAAATTGGGACCATTTTAATGGAGAGTTTTCAAAGAAATCAACTCATAAAACTGGGTGGGAACCAAAATTGAAATCCAAATAAGGAAACCCCAAACTTGGGGAATGCAGTCAATAAAACCATGAATGACTACCTCACATATTCTTGGACCAATTAACCCTCTTACATTAAGAATGGTTCCTTATTAGAAGCCTATTATGTCTTCAAACCTCATGTCCTAAACCACCTTCCTACCTTCTATGGTATGGAGTTGGAAATTCCATACCTTCATGTCAAAGAGTTAAACAAAATTATTGAAACAATGTTAACACAACATAATCCCAAGTTAGATAAGATGAGGCTCTTTCCTTTATCACTTAAGGATAGATAAAAGAATTGGTTAAAAAATATAATACCTACATCAATCCACTCTTGGGACCAAACAAAACAATTACACCTAAAAAGTGTATCCAATACTTTTTTGAAAAAGAAGGGGATTCATTTTATGAAACATGGGAAAGGTTCAAAGACACACTCATCATGGTACCTCACCATGTATTTTCAATCCCAAAATAAGTTTTAATTTTCTATGAAGGTTTAGGTTCTAGAAACAAACAATTCATTGACATAATGTGTAATAGAACCTTTAAAAACAAATCCCCAAATGATGATTACGAGTATCTGGAAGGTCTGAAAAAAAACCAAAAATGGGGAACATAACTTTACTATGAGAAGCCACCAAAATATGGTGGAATTCACACCCTTAGAGTAGAATAAAATATCAGGGCAAAACTTACTACACTCACTAGGAAGGCCAAGGAGATCGATCTTATTATAGTCTAAGAAATCCAAAATGTTGACCCTTTTTGTACAATTTGTGATAAACATGACCATAAGACCAACAATTTCCCAACCATCCCTTCCATAAAGGATTTTATTTTAGTAGGACCACCAGTGGGGGTTAATTCTCTGAACTTATAAATGAAACAGTACCAAAACACTTTCAATCTAAGGTACAATAACCTTACAGGATTATATTGGAAAGATAACTAGTAACCAATCCAACAACCCAGTCAACCATAATGACCAAACCACTACCCTACACAAAATTTTCAAACCCATAACTAGTTACAATCACAACCATTCCAATACCAACATCCTCCTATCCAATACCAACATCCAATCCAACAACCAAAGTATTCTCCTGGGATAAACCAACCAACACAACCCCCTTAAAAATCTTTCCTATACCAATCCTTGAACAATTTTTTAAACAAATGGATAAAATTATATCAGAAGTCTCATCACTTAAACATGAATTGAAAACCATTAAAACTGAAAAAACACCCATACTAACTCAGGAAGTACCATCCTCAAACATAAGGGGAGAATATAGTTACACACAAACCTCTAATGAACAACTAAAAGTAGTGACGATATTAAGAACTATTAAATCTATTGAAAAACCTAAAAAAACCATTCCAAAACCTTTAAAATATTCAACATCACATGAAAATGATGAATAACCACCGTCATATTATGAAAAATCCCAATGAGAATATGAAATAACCACAACCTCACTAAATACCCAAACAACATGATCCATTCCCTCAATTCATGAGAGGAAAATCTAAACCATAAATGAATGAAACATTGAGGAAAATATTATCTAAGTTAAATATGAACATTCCCACTCTCAGTTAAATCCAAATCATTCTAGCCAACTCAAATTATCTTAAGGATTCGTGCACTTTTAAGAGAAAAATTCCACATCAAAACCAAGTCTTTTTGGCAACTAATGTGAGTAACAATGTTCAAGGGACCATTCCTCCTAAGTTAAAATATCCATGATGTCCATACATCAATGTTGAGTTAATATAGAACAAAATTGTCAAATCCCTTTGTAATCTATGTGCTATTGTGAACATCATTTCATATGTAATGTATTTTCTGTTAGGTCTTGAGGAAATCCAACCCACATCTTCAACTCTTCAACTTTTTGATCACAGTGTTCAATTTTCTAAGGGGATATCAAAGAATGTTTTGGCGAAAGTTGAAAATTTAATTTACCCTACTGACTTAATTGTCTTCAAAATCACCCAATCTTAGGTCCTATGGAGCAAACCCCTATCATCCTTGGTTGTATATTATTAAAAACAATCAAATCAGTCATGTAAGTTAGGAATGGGAACATGAAAATAACCTTTAGAAGCATAAGCCTTGATCTAAAAATTTATAATGACAACTCCCAAATTGGGGATGATGAAGAGATCCATGAGGTTAATTAGATAGGTAGTGTTAATTATGAACTAGAGGAACATCAAGGATTTATTGAAGGATGTTTAAGTAAATATGAGATTGATTTCCTTTGTTCATATGAGGGAAATTTGTCTCCTTAGATTGAATATCTTTCAGAAAACTCCTTTAATAATTTTTCAGGATTAACAATCAATGATACCATTGGTTAAATAAAAAAAATTGAGTATATATGCATTCCTAACACTGATTTTTCCAATGTGGTGGCTGAAACTTTTGTTCAAAAGGAAATAATTTTTTCAAGAAATTTCAAAAACGAAACTGAGTTTAGTATAAATCCCCATCCTTATTTTGAAAGTTTTAACCAATATAATCTCAAATTTAAGGTCCCACCTTCATCACTCAAGTATGAATTATTAGGGGATAATCAAACCTTCCATGTTTTCATTTCTTAATCTCTTGAATCCAATCAAGAGAGGATGCTCCTGGATTCCATAGGAAAGGATAAGAAAATAATTGGATGGAACCTTTATGATATTATTGGAATTATCCCACTCATTGGAACTCATAATATTCTTATAGAATTTTAATCCAAACCATGTAGTCAACCTTAGTGGAGACTCAATCCTAATCTTATGGATGTGGTAAGGAAATATCTTATTAAGTTATTGAAAGTGGGTATCATCTACCCCATTGTTGAGGGTGAGTGGGTAAGAAAAATTAAAGTTGTTCCAATGAAGGTTGGAATTACTGTGATCACCAATGAGGATGGTGATATTCTCACCACAAGGGTTATTAGTGGATGGAGAGTGTTCATTGACTGTATGAAATTAAAATCATGCACCAAGAAAAACCATTACGCCCTTTTGTTCATTGATCAATTCCTCAAATGAGTGGTGAGTAATGAGTTCTAATACTTCCTAGATGAATCATCAAGGTATAATAAAATATAGGTCTCATTAAAGGATCAAGGAAAAAAACCTTCACCTACCCATTCAACACTTTTCTTTCAAGCACATGCACTTTGGGTTATGTAATCCCCCTAGTACCGTACAACAGTTCATGATTGTAATCTTCTCTAACATGGTGGGGGATTGTTTATAGGTATTTATGGATGACTTCTCCATCTCTGAGGATAAATTTGAGGGATGCATTATGATCATTAAAAGGGTTTTATCAAGATTCGAGGATAAGAATATCCTCCTAAAATGGAAAAAATTCCATTTCATGGTAAAGGAAGGACTAGTTTTGGCCCATCTGGTCTCTGGTAGAGGGATTGAAGTTGATAAATCTAAGGTTGATATCATTTATAAATTAACCTCTACAAAAAATATCAAGTAATTGAGGTCATTATTAGGATAAGATGGGTTCTATAGAAGTTTCATTAGGATTTTAAGCTCTATTCCCCAACCACTTTTTCTCTTTTTGTGAAAGATTATTCATTTATATGAAAAAATATATGAGTAATAATTCTTGAAACTCAAGTTATTTCTTATCTCTCTACCTATAATGCATGTTTTTAATTGGAAACTTCCATTCAAACTCATGTGTGATGCGAGTGACTTTACTGTAGGAGATGTCTTAGGACAACATTAGGATAAAAATCTATGTGTCATTTATTATGAAAGTACATATTTGAATGATTAAAAAATAAAATACACCAACATTGAGAAAGAGTTAAATTTTGTTGTATTTTCCTTAGAGAAATTTAGGTTATATCTCTTAGGATCCCCTATCACCATCTTCATCGATCATTCATCTCTAAAATACCTTTTCTAAAAACAATATGCTAAGTCTATATTGATTAGGTGGATTATTCTTCTTCAAGAGTTTTATTTAACCATTAAGGATAAAAAAGGAGTAAATTTTTTTAGTTTATCACCTCTATCAAATGGAATTAAAATAAAACTCACACCAACTTTCTATGTCTGATTCATTCCCTAATGAGAACCTTTATTCTGTGAGTGATTTCCTATGGTATGCTGACATAACAAACCATTTGGTCACGAGTAACATTCCAAAATTATTCAAGAGCCAAGATAAGAGTAAATTTATTTATTATGTCAAATACTATGTGTTTTATGATCCGTACCTCTTAAAGTTTTGTCTTGATCAAATCATTAGAAGATGTGTTCCCAAGTCTGAGAAAGAGTCCATTCTAAATTTTTTCCACGGAGAGGCATGCGAAGGCCACTTTTCCACAAATAAAACCACTTTAAATATCCTACAAAGTGGTTTCTACTATCCTAACCTCACTAATTATTCCTTTAAATTCTTCCAAAGTTTTCCTTAGTGACAAAAATTAGGATCCATAACCCAAAGTAATCAAATGACCCTTACACCCATTCTACTTTTCAAAATATTTTATTATTGGGGAATTGATTTCATGGGACCCCTCCCAAACTTTATGGTATATCTCCACATCCTCTTAGATGTTTATTATGTCTCAAAATGGGTTAAGTATATTCCCTAAAAGTAAAATGGCCATCATGTTGTGATCTGATTCTTGAAAGAGAACATATTTTATATATTTGGAATTCATAGGGTTATCATTAGTGATCGTGGGACCCATTTCTACAACTGTACCTTCTAGGAACTCATGTATAAGTATGGGGGTTTTCACAAAGTTTCCACTACCTACCATCCTCAAACAAATGGTTAATATGAGTTAGAAAATAGGGAAATTAAGAAAATGCTTAAAAAAACTGTCAATCCCTCTAAGAAAGATTGGTCAGAGAAACTCTTGGATTCCCTTTGGCTATATTTTACTACATTAAAAACCATCATAGTCATGTAACCATTTAGGTTGGTTTATAGAAATCATTCCATTTACCTATTTAAATTTAATATAAGTCCTTTTAATCAATAAAAAAAATGAACTTTGACATTTCTTTGGATGAAACAAAGAGGAAATTAGATCTTAGTGCACTTGAGGAACTTAGGATAGAGGCTTATGAAAATTAAGGGATTAATAAATCAAGAGTTCAAGCCAAACAATCTAGGAATCTCAAAGTTAAAAACTTTGAACTAAGAAAATTCATGCTCTTGTATAATTCCAAACTTAATTTACACCTAGAAAAGTTAAGGTCTAGATGGTTAGGTCCATACATAGTGCATCATGTGTACCCCCATGGGGTAGTAGAGATTTATGATCCCACTAGTATTCATATCTTTAAAGTTAATGGTCATAGATTAAAACCGTTCATTTAATTATTCAATAAACATGAAATATAGGAATATTTAAATAATCCAACTTATGAACCAAACAAAATTTGATAGTTTTAGGGTCTATATAGAGATAACAACTTTAAACAAATCACTTTTCGGGAGGTAACCTGGATTTTACCTATACATAGACTTAGTGTTTGGAGTTCCAAAATAAATAGATACATTTTTTCCTTTCCTTTTGATTTTTAAGGTAACCTATTAGTGTTTTTATGATTTATAATTTGGTTTGTGTGTGAGAAGTAGGGGGTTTTGAGGTCAAAGTTTTTTTCTAGGGAAATCACCTATATCTAGAAATTCCACAATATTCTGCCATCCACTACGGGGAGTCCATGAGTGACATGGGGATTGAAGAATCAATTTTTGTGGCATGAACTTCATCAGTACACCAAACTTGTAAAATTGTTCCATAAATCATTTTCAAATTTAAAATTTTTAATTCCTCTCCTCTACCACTACCCCCTTAAAAATTTTCTTTTATTTAAACACTAGAGAAAATATTATTCTAAGTTGAGGGTGATGGAATAATTTTCGTGTGTGCATAAAAAAGATTTTAAATGAAAAATAATGCATATTAATGGAAAGAAAAATTTATTTAACCTTGAACATGATAATATACATTTCATAGTGTGAAACTAAATATCAAATAATTTTGAATTTCTTGATTTTGATTTTGATCCATGTTTAAGTTCATGAGAATAAATTTTGTAAAGTGTGACCGTATAATGTGTTTTTTCACTACTTAAATTTTCATACAATTAATAAAAAAAATTCACAATGCACATCCTTTGGATTGTGGGGTATTAATTTGAGTTCTTGGGGTCTCATAATAAATATAACCAGTTTTGTAAATGTTTTAATTTTAACAGGGGTATTAAAAAAAATCTATGAAAAAAATCTTTACATAAAAAAAATACCAAAAGATTTTATAGTAGAGAAATGGATTGACCTAATATATGGCTTTTAGAACTTGGGAATTATTAATCCATAGCGTTATGGACCAGATTTGGGAATTTTATCTCTATTTTTGGTAATTTGAATTTTTTATTGATTGAGTAAAATTGACATGATTCCTGAGTATGTCATCTTCACTTAGTGCCCTAAGGTCTTTGAAACTAGGAGTTACCAACAAAGTCTTGTTATAGAGGTTAAATTGATTGAGTGCAATTTCAATTAACAAGGAAAAATTTCAAAAATAAAAAAAATAAAAAAAATTGAATACTCATCTTAATATTAAAATTCGATTCCACCTAGCACTTCTATATTTTTCCCTTGAATAAAAATAAACCCCCATGTCTATTGAGACACACAACACATCATCATGCTTAATTGAAATTGGATGAAATGTGGTGATGAATTTTAAAAAAGGAATGAGATTGGTCTTAGGATATTCATATGAACATATATTGTGTTAAATAATTTTTATAGTTTTAATAATTATTTTTTATGAGGTTTTTGGTGAGAATTTTATATTAAAATATTTTTGGAAAAGGTAATCTGAATTTCATATTTTTGAGATACATTATTCTCAGGACTAGAAAAAATCAAATTAGTGGGGGGGGGGGGTGTGATTAGACACTAAAATAAGTTAATATCAATTATTAATATATATAATTTTCTTGTGATTAATTATTCATAAACACCATTTTTAGTCTATTTTCCAAATTGAACATTATTTCACATTATGACTATAATTCCTTCTTAAACTGCACTATTTCATGATAAATTTTTGAACACCTCCTAAAACATCCAATGATCTTGATTTTATTTTAATATTTAATTTTCAGGTTTTCTATTCTATTGGGAATATTTCACTATTCTAGATCACATGAATAATCACATTGGAAGATGACCAATGTGGGCTTTCATGCCAACACATTCTAGGAGATGTGAATTGGATGAAAACCCAATAAAATGGCTGTAGATTCCAATATACATGACTAATGATTCTAAAATTCTAAATTAAGATAGAATACATCCTAGGGAACATTTAATTCAACAGTGGACCTAACTAATTCGGATGTTTTAATGGAATCCTAGGTGTCCCAAGTTGAAGATGAAATTATGGGTTAGATTCTATGGCCCAAAAAAATATCCCACTATTTCGATCATAAATAAAAAAAAACATCCATTTTGGATGAAATTTTAAATACTATCAGGATATTCATTTTATCCTTATATGTCCCACCCCAATTTTTCTACCTAAAAGGTAATTTAGGCGCCTCTTTTTGGTGGATGAAAGTTGGATAAATTTTTTGTCAAGGGTGGAAATTCCACATTCCACAAACTTTCCACCACCATAGGCCTACCGTAATCAAGTGGGAATAATTGGAATGTTGGGGGATCGAACCAAGTCTTCCAAAATTCATATTTAAGGAAGTTTTAGTGAAGGAGTTGAGAAATATTTGTGTTTTGTTTCATTGTAATGTTATGATTTTGCTTTGTCTTTGTAATGTTATTCTTTCAATTGTAAGTTATTTGAATCAACTTAGTCTCTTAATAAAACTCAATCTTTTTATTATTCTAATTTTTTCTTATTTTTTTATCAAATTGAAACCTTTTAATTAAGGTATAAATTTATTCACACATTTAAGAGAGTAATCCTTCAAATAGTGGTTGAGTTTTTTCTATTTCAATATTTTTCACTTCTCCAATTCCACCCTCACGAGTCTACTTCCCACTTTCATTGAGAGAATACCATAAATGGAGGGGTAAAACTCTTATGGGTTGATCCAAGAGAGTATAAATGGTTTGTATTGAATTTAATTTCTCACTCTATTAATTTTTAATCACTTCTTTTAATTGATATTTTTTTATGATCTTAATACTTCTTTATCCATGTTGAATTTTAAGGCCACACACTTCAAGTGATAATGAGAACCTTTACATTAGAGTGCTAATAAAAATGATTATCCAAGTTTATAGGTGATTAGAATGAGGTTTTTTTTGTTATTAAAATAATAAGTGATGAATTTTTTTTGATCTATTCAAATGAATCACTCTTAAGTCTAAGAAATTGAAATCGATATAAGGAATTCCATCTAATCCATAACTTATAATAACCTAGGATAAACCCTTTATCATGATTTGGATTCAAATAGGTCTTATAGTGATAATTTAAACCCATCTAAAATCAAACCAAAGTTTTCCATTTTATATCCAAAAACAATCTATAGAGTATACGTGTCTGAAGGTTTCTTCTTAGATCTCTAAGGACATGACAACCCAAGATACACTAAAAGTGACTGCTTAACACTAAAATCTTGGTTAAATTTGGGAGAGACCAGGTGCCATTATTTACTCCATAATGTTGGATGAATTATTCACGTTTCTTAAAAATTCATGAGCCTGGTGGCCTTATCTATCACACTTGAAGAATTTATTTATCCCTTTGAGGAAATTCCCATGCTGCTTCTTCCTACTTTTTTGATATGTGGATGGTTAGATATTCTTTCCTCCTTTTTCATTTGATCCATCATCTTGAAAGTATATTCTTATCTTCTTATATTCATATCCATGGGTATATTCTCAAAACCCAATATCTTCTTTTAGATCACATCTTACCACTTTGTAACTCCTAAAGTCTCAGATAGCTAGAGCCTTTCAAAGGTGTTATTTTAATCAACTAAATAATATATCTATTTTTATATCATTGTTGATAACAAAACTTGAGGTATATATTTAAAGTTTTGTGAAAGTTTCCTTATAATACATGATAAATTTACCCTCATTTTACTTAATCTCTATAAATTACTTCTCCATATTTATTTGAAGAGTTTGAGTGAAATAATTATTAATAAACATCTTCTTAAAACCTTCCCACTCCATTTATTCCATTTCATCCTTCATCTTGGTATTGTTTGTCAATTATCACCAATGAATATCCTATCAATATAAATGATATATGGACAATATAACATTATAACTCATAAAATAGTGGAGTATAGAAAATATATTCTCCATTGAGTTAACTTATTGTTCTGCGATAAGTGGTCAGAAGATCTACTAAACTTCGGTGGTCATTTCCATATAAAGGAGTTGATGGCTAGTTGATCCTTCTTGGGTGAAGGTATATGTTCACATAGATCAGGTTATTTTTCATATATTGATACTGTTGGGTAAGAATCTCTATAATGTTTTAAACTCCACCTCCCATTTCATTGGTAATATTGTTTATAAAATCATTAAATTGTTCATCACACTAATTTTTGGTTTGGTTTCTCATGGTTCCCACTATTTTATAAAATAAAAAAGGTATAAACAAACATAAAATAATAAATAATGAATAAATAATTAATTATTATGTGAAAATTATTTCTAAAGTAATATCTTTTGGGATCCCTATGTTTATCCTGTTTCTTAAATGATGATTCTAGGATCATGTAATTTAATCCTTTTCTAAATTTAAGAGAAATAATTTATTTATATATTCTTAATAATGGTTTATATAGAGGTTATGATTATCCAAAACATATCCCCTAAGAGTGTCAAACGAGGTGTGAAATAAGACCTATTTATTGTGAACTAGGAGAAAATTGAGTTAATACCCAATCCACCTTTATTGGTGTTATTACCCCTAGGTACATCTATGATAGAGCTACATCCATTTGTAGTACCCATAGAGGAATTTAATTACTCAAAAATGACATGCTATTATACTTTACCAAAATTTAGGATATTTACCCATACTTGGACTTATCTTTATAATATTCACCCATGTTTTCTAATCATAATTACAAAATTAACTAAACTATTCTCCAATACCAACTATAATGATCCAATTTTTTTCTTACATAATTATTACCTAATTTTTAAGATAAATAACATAATATTGATACAATACAGGATCCAAAGGTTACATATCTTGGAAAAATTAGGTTAATAAATCACTTCTATATAAAACATAAACATTTTTAAAATTCTTCTTCTGTATCCACCTAAATTCTATCATGATCTCCTTAGTACATGTAATAACATAAGAATATACATAAAATAAATGGGTGATATAAAATCCTAGTAAGTGGAGGGATATCATGTGAGGAATAAGGGACATGAATCAACAATACATGGGTGTGTATAATAAACCCAATCATTCCAAAATCATATGATCATCATCATAATAATGATGTATTTTTTTAAAAGGCTTGTAATGAGGAATATTCATAATAATGAAACATCACAACATAGTGTTAAAATACCATACATAATTATGAACAAATCTAACAACATGTTCATAGATAACATATGCATATAAATCATAAAATTGTAATTATGGAAAAAATATATCATAATATTCATAAAAATTACAAACAATATCATGAGATATATCACATTACCCAATTAATTTGAGGTCTAAATAATTTCGTGCACATCTGTCACATCATAAAATTCTCATAATCATGCACACCACATGTAAAGAGAATAATCATATTCATGAAATAAAACCATGTAAAGGAATGAGTTTTATAAGGATTTAATGAATAATTATTTAATGAATAATTATTTAATGAATGACCTTTGGGGTTCCTAAATGATTAAGTGAAATCATATTTTAACATAAAACAACATCATTATTGAATAGAGAAGAAATATCATAAGGGTAGTTAATGCGATGTTTTGGGAAATAAATTATTTTTGAAAAATAATTGTATTTAGATTAAAAATAATTTTTATGAGGTAGAAATATGTATACCTATATAAAGAGAATAGAATTATTATTTAAAAGACATTTTAAGGATATTATAGAAATAACCATACTTAAGTCAATGTGAAATATGAGATAACCTAAAAGAAAGAGTTGGGTACGAGAATCACCTTACCTTAAATCCCACTTTATTTTATCTCTTTTACTCCTCCTAAATAAAAAAACCCAGGTTTATTAAAACATGGAAACAAAAGTAAATTATGTTTATTTTTTCACTATTTATCAATTATAATCCTTGGATTCTATTCCTTAATTCCATTTGTTAAAGTTGGAACATTTTTATATCATTTTTTTAAAATATATCATCTTGCTTTAATTTAATGATCTTTATTTATTTCCATTTATACGTTATTAAGATTAACTATATAATATTAGAAATAATTATATCCATAAATTTATATATTATAAATAATTCATTATAACCATCCATAATGATAGTTATAAGAAAATAATTGGCATCATCCTTATTGGTGGTTAATTGATTGTTAATGAGACATTATCAAAAGAAGATGAAAGAGAATTATGAAAAAAATACATCATAAACATAATTATTAAATTAGTTTAAAATTATTAATATAATTTAACATACTGTTAAATTAATATTATAAGATTTGGGTTTGAAAGGATATAGAAAAATAGGAAGAGAAGTGGAAAATGAGAAGAGAAATTGATGAAAACTTACCCCCTTCTTGGTGTTTCTTCTTTTCCAAGACACTAAACTCCTTGAGTGCTTGGAGTTGAGTGGATATAGAACAAACCTAAGGATTATAAGTGGATTAAAATATTGAATTTGGATAGATACTTGGTTTTATTAAGTGTAATGTAAGTGGTTTTCTAAAGGAGGTTTGGGGGGTTATTTATACATGAGGATAAGAACATTTCAAGGATAAAATATTGAATAAATTATTATATCCAAGGTAAACCATTCAATAGTAATATTTTTGACATTATAAAATATATTTTAATAAAATAAAATTATTTGAGTACTTTTAATCACTTTATAATTCAAATTTATTAGTTTAATCAAAACGAAAGGATAAAAATGAGAAAAATGTTAATTTAAAGGGACACTTCAGACTTTTAGGCTTTGGAAAATACTTTTTAGGTTTAGAAATTAAGGATATTGTTTTTAAATGAATAATTTATATAATTAAATTTATTTTTTTATTTAAATAACCCATTTTATATTTATTAATTCATTATAAAATCATCATTATGCCATAAAACATGTAGTATTTGAAAAAAAAGTATTTTTACTATTCACATAAAAATGGAAGTTTCTTAGAAAATTATAAAAAATTTACCCTTAGGAAATTTTGACATTCTAATTCTAAAAATGTAATTAATTTTATTAAAATAATTTTATATCATAGGTAATTTTAGTTTTTAATATAAAAAATTATGTTTTTTATAAAATATATTAAAATATAGTTTATTAAGAATATGCTTATATTTTCTTTGAGTTTTTAATCTTGATATTTATTTTATAGATTTATAATATTTAAATTTTCTTGAATTACTCATGATAAATATTATTTATATTAAATTTTATTATTTTGAGTTCAAATTACTATTATAACAGTCAGGTTACTATTCTCAATGGTCATGTTACAATTCCCAATGGTTAAATTACTATTTTTAATGTCAAGATTACTATTAAAATGGTCACATTATTATTAAAAAAATCATATTACCTCCTAAAAATACCACTTCATTCCTTAAAACAGTATTCACAAAAATTCCTCCAATGGTTCTATATTTTACTTTCCTAAGATATTGATTGGTTTACTAATATTATGTTTCTTTTCTATAGTGTTGCTCATAGGTTTGATAATCATATTAGATTGGAATGATAAAATTTTTCCCATTCTACTTTTTATATTTAATATTTTCCTGGGTTTATTTAATGAATAATGTAACGATATCCATTGATGAGATAAAGTGTTGTTAGTTTCTCTATTTGCTGTATGTGTATAATGGTATATATTATAATGTAAATTTATTCAGGAAACAAGTATCATTTATAAATTCTAAAAAATTACATTTAAGTTGTTGATTTTTTTTCTTTAGGTTTAATATGTTATATATAAATTTTATTTTTTAATTAAATTCCTTATGATTTTGGAAGTTTTAATTTTTTTAACTAAGGAAAAATTATTAATAATTTTAAAAAATTCTTAATAAATAGTTTCTAAAAGTATTATGAACTTTTTAGTCTTATGAAATTCTATTTTTTTTTTCAAAAAATATATAGTATTATGTGATTTTTTAAAATTTTTAAATGAGTTTAAAAGTCTTATGAAATGAAAAATTGAAATATACCTAAGTCAAAACCCTTATGAAGTGAACTAAAAGTCTTTAAATAATCCTAAAAATATTTAAAAAATGTTAAAGACTTACAATATCTGTAAATTCCTATGGTAATAAAGGAAATCTTATATAAATTAAATAAAATCCCTACGAAATTGTTTCTTTGACAAAGTCCCAAATCTTATGAAATTTGGAAGTCTTATGACATTGTAAAATCATATAAAGTATGAAGTCTTATGAAGATGTAAATTTCTCTAACTTATAAGTCTTATGAATTGTAAATTTTTATGAAAACTTGAATGTGTTATAAAAATTATAAATCTTACAAAAATTATAAAAGTCTTAATAACCTTTATAAATTATTATGAAATTAGTTAAATATCTTAAAAACTCTTAAATTTTCATTTTTATTAGTTGACACTAAATTATTTATTTGTTTTATTTATTATATTTATTATGGTTGATTCAACTATTTATTTGGATTTTGATTTTCAAATTCAAATTAGTTGGAATATTAAAGTTTGTTTTCTCATATAGATTATGGAAAATATATAAAATCTCACCTTTTTATCACATAAACTTTCATTACATTATACAAAACCGAGGATCTTTAAGGTTTAGTGTCTTGGAAACTAGGAACTTAATACATGACAACACAAAAAATTCTTCTTAAATAATAGAAAGGATTCTTCATTTGTTCATCCTAGTTCATTACAACATCTCATAACCTGGGAGAATACATCAAAGGAAAGGTTGAGCAAAATTCCCAGTAAGGGAAATAAGGGAAACATTTTATATGTGAACTTGAGATACATCAAAAGCCGTGAAAAATAACTTTAAGGCATGAGAAGGAGATCATGAGGCATATCATAATACAAATAAAGTGTTTCATAACTTGAATATGTGGCTAAAAAATTTAACATAGACAATCATTAACATATCACCAAGGTCCATCCCCAAGGTGTCATTTGAAATTACCAAGGTTATTCACCAAGATATCGTTAAAATTGTAATCTCTAGTGGTTACATCATTACCCAATGCATTGGAGAGCTATCAGGGAGAACCATTAAATTTGCCTTTATTATCATGTGATCCACATATA
This sequence comes from Viscum album, assembly GCA_963277665.1. Lineage (NCBI taxonomy): Eukaryota > Viridiplantae > Streptophyta > Magnoliopsida > Santalales > Viscaceae > Viscum > Viscum album. The sequence goes on along the minus strand of OY728133.1, from coordinate 1,325,202,146 downwards.
TCATCATCAATAATTTCATAAAAAAACTATATAGCATAAAATAAATGGGTTTCATTTCATAGTCATCACATTTTAAAAACTGCTTTAAAGACGTGATCTTTATGTCACTTTAAACCCACGGAAAAAGGAAAGCGGGTTTCATGTATATAAGTCATAGAATTAAAATATAACATTTTGATATATATGTAAATACCCATATATAAGAAATAACTTTGAGTATTCACATAATAAAGTAAAATATTTTGAGATAAAGAGAGAGGCATTTTGAGACGAAAATTCTACAGCATAACGACTAAGTTATAGGGTTTTAGAAAATACTGAAAAGAGAGGGGACATGGGTCACCCACTCATAAATGATCCATAAAACAGTATAGGGACATGACATAAATGATATAAGAACATGGTAATAAAATTTTAAGGACATACCATATGAAATGAAAAACTTGAAAGGAAGACAAAAATAAGATTTCTTTTATGAAAATTCGGCATCTTAACGACGTCACTTAAAACTTCAAAAAAAGAATTGAAAAGATCAAATAGGGTCTATAATCATATTAACATAAAATATCATTATTATAGATATAGATATCATACCCCAACATAATAAAAAGGAACACGAAATACTTGACATGAAAGTAGAACTTTAAAAATGGGAAGAGTGAAAGAATCCCTTACAAATTCGGCAGCCTAACGACGCCACTTAAACATTCATAAAATGAAATGATGAGATCAAGAGGGGGTATCTCATCATATTAACATGAAAAGGATAGTAGGATGAATATAAAATAGCATCCTCAACATAAGAACATGGAGCATAAAATAAATGACATAAAAGAGAGTACTTGGAAAGAAAGAGAGAGGTAGGATTCCTTACAAATTCGGCAGCCTAACGACGCCACTTAAACATTCATAAAATGAAATGATGAGAGAAATAGATGGTCTCTCATCATATGAACATGAAAATGATATTAGGATGAATATAAAAGAACGACCTCAACATAAGAACATGGAGCATAAAAGAAATGACATAAAAGAGAGTACTTGGAAAGAAAGAGAGAGGTAGGATCCCTTACCTTAAAACATAACACTTAAAACTCAAAGGTTGGGACCTTGAGGGCATGGGGGAACCTTGGGGGGACTCCTTAGGAGGTACAGATACCAGAAATTCGTTGAGGATGATTTTGGAGTCGAAAGGATGAGATAATGTCTTAGTATTTATAGGGAAAGTGAGGGGACAAGGCATTAATGGCCAAGGGACACCTCATTGGTGGTATTGGCAAAACCAAGGGCTTTCCCATGGTATTTGCCCATGTTATTGGCCACTTGGGACACCTAATACCTTATATTATATTCATAATTTGACCATATTTATTACATACTTAACACATCATTTAATGATCTCATTAAACACCCGTAACTTAAAAACTGTATTTTCACTATTCACTGAAAATTCAACTTTCTCAGAAAAATCCCAAAATTTCACCTTAACCGAATATCAATGCTCTAATTTAAAAATTGAACTCCATTTTATAAAAATAATTTTCTAAATATTTTTAATTTAATTTTTAAATAAACACACTATTCACTGAAAATTCATTTTTTTTCAGAAAAATCCCCAAAAATTACCTTAATATAATATCGATGCTCTGAGTTCAAAAATGAACTCCATTTTATAAAAATAATTTTCTAAATGTTTTAAATTTAATTTTTAATTAAAAAAACACTATTTGCCCGAAAAAACTGATACTTGACTAATAATTTCTGAAACAGTTATTTACTTATTTTGTTGAATCACATTACTTAATCAAGGTACTTAGATTATATTAATACTTTCTTTAAGTGAGATTACTAATTCATTTGGTCACATTACTAATCCTAAGCGTAAAATCACTATTCATAATTTACTATTCATCAAAAATCAAGTTGATCTTATTAGACTCTAAATTTCTTACTTAATATAATTGTAGAAGACCATTTTTTGAAAATCATTACACATAATTAATTATTTAAGGTTTACATAAATATTTTCAAATATCTTTTTTTCTAGAATTCATCAAAAATATGAATACTATATTTATCCAGACATTTGAAAATTCAAAAACTTTATCATAAGAAGAAATCACAATTTTTATTTAAATCAAAGGATTACACAAGGCAGTTACGGTCTCCTTACATAGCCCCTTATAACCCCAGCATATGACCTAAGTGTAAGGTGTGATACGGTGAGAGAATCTGAGGGCGGCTCGGCCAACATCACACGAGTAGTAATTTCTATCAGTTTGAACTTCTCGCGAAGGGGATTCCATTCTAGCTTCACACAATGAAGTTTGGCTTGGGTTTGGTCCAGATCAAAGCCCAGTAGTGCTACCTCCTTCCCAAGTTCTGTTAGACCGGCTTCGATTGGCCCGAGACTACTGGATGAGGCCATCAAATCTTCTTTCTATATTAATTAACCAAGATCACTTGTATTTAGATACAATAATTTCAACATTTAGTTTCCAAAGGTCATACTAACTAATGGTCATATAATAGTCAAAACCCCACAATCTCATTTTAATTATACTCATTTTATTAAATCAAAACATTTTGTTGAGTATGAAATAAAATAACACACAAAATTAGGAAACAAGATTTATTCAAAATTTCGGGTCATTACAATCTTCCCCCCTTAAGAAATTTCGTCCTCATAAATTTTAAAATTGGGCTTGGAAATTTCATTGAAAGTCCCACATCAGAAAAAGATTCAGTATCACTATTATTTTAAAAGAAAGAAAAAGAAGTACAAAGGTTACCCGAGTTAACCCATAATAGGATTCCATGTAGAAAAACATGGATATGGAGGAGAAAAAAGGGTCAAGTTCTAAGGGAGAGTGATAGAAAACATGTCTAAGAGGAAGTTAACCACCAGAAAATCACAAACTTGTGATGGGTTAAACAGTCTTTGATTACCCAGTAGGAAACTTAAACCAACAATGTTTTTATTTTATGTTCCTTTTAATAATTTTGAGGAATTAATTTACTACATAGAATAAGAACACAGGGAAATATATTTACCTTCAAGTAGAGTTTCATCCCTGAATAAGTTTCATCAAGACTAATCTTTTCTCCAAACAATGAGCATTCAAAACTACTTGGTCTCATCAAAGAACAAGAATATTCTTCTAGAGAATCACGTAATCCACAAAATAATAACTATCTATCTTTAAACATTTATCCCAAAAATAGAAAGGGTAAGATAAACCAACTCTTCAAAAGGAAAGAACCCCATAGGAAGGGAAACTACTTTAAATATTTAAAGTTCCACGGTACTACCCAAAGTTCATCATAGAACATTCCATAAATAACTATCCTTAAAATTCCTCAAAATAAACCAAACTAAGATTGAAACCCAAATATAAGAAGGATTTGATAACATAGTCTTCCAAGATAAATTTTATCATTCATCTCCAAACAACATTAATCACTCATAACATCTTATAACAAAAGTAACTAACCTAAAAATATTTTCCCCAATATAGGTTAATAATTTTCATAAGTAACCTAAATTACTATAAGTTCACCTTAAATTCATCAATTCTTCAAAATATAATTCAACCTTTACTCCTCAAAGAAAATACCATAGTATTCTATTTAACTAGATCATATAGGGTTCCCAAAATAGTGAATGTCTTCCAAAATAATAATCATCTTTTAATCTCCTAATCATCTTTTTTAAAGAAGAACAACTTCACAACATCAACATGTGGTACATAACAATAGATGTTTTCCTTAATAATATAAAACCATCTTAGGTAGTGACTCGATGTTCTTAGAAAACATTAAATATATGGTCATAGAGCATGAACTAAAATACAACATGACATATACCATTATTGAGAAGAAGTTGTGTGTATTTTAGTCATCATGATCCATCTCAGCATAGGACTTGCATTGTTCCCTTGTCCTTTAAGATTGTTGATGATCATCATGATTATCATCCCTTCCAAGAGAGAATTTCCTTGGATAATGTCCAACTTCTCCACATTTACGACCTTGAAAAGTATAAGGTACATTAGATCGAACCTTATCTCTATTCATCACATTATCCATTTTTTAAAGCAATTGGCTACTTTATTCCCTATCACCCCACGCTTAAAACATCTCCAGGTTCCTTTATGAAATTCTCTTTGGTACCCCTTACCACACTTTTTTGCACAAAGGAAATTGGGTTTTCCTTCCCTTATCAACTTTATCAGATGAACATCCTTGATACTTCTTCTTATTTTTCCTTGATGAATTTGGGCATTCAACTAGGTACCAATTATTAATTTTGATTTTTGATAGCCGGTTTGGAATAAAAACAATATGTTCAAATTGATCTCTCTTCATCTCTATCATATTAATAGGGTAATCGTCACATTTCCTATCACATTGGTTGTTGGGACATGTTCTTCCATTTCCCGCCATTAACTAAGAAAAGAAAGTATAATTAGGGGGCTTAAATACTTATCCAATAATCATGAAAAGGAAACTTTAAGCATAGAAGGATAAACATATAGAAGAAAAGTATATCCTAACGTGTGATCCCCTAGGTTCCAATCTAGGTTATCCATGATGATATATTCTTATGTGAATCTTTATTTTATTTTATCCTTGTTCCTTTAATAATGGTTTATACTAAGCTTATGAATTTACCAAAGCATATCCCCCGGGAGTGTCGTAACCAAGAGTGAAGCATGGCCCGTTGTCGTGTACCAGTTCCCATTCAAGTCTAGATGAAGTGGTGTTTTCAGGTTTTACCCCTATGTACATCTATGCTAGAGCCACCTCTACCAGCTTGTATCCAGATAGGGATGTATTTTCTTGATAAACCACTTACTCAATACTCACCAAAATACCAGGAAGATCTCCTATATTTAAACTTTTCTATAGGTTTCTTCCTAAAGTTTTCATATCCTAATTTCCACAAATAACTAAACCATACTTTGATACCAACTATAACATCACACCTTTTTATCACATAAACTTTCATTATATTATACAAAACCAAGGATCTTTAAGGTTTAGTGTATTGGAAACTAGGAAATTAATACATGACAACATAAAACATTCTTCTTAAATACTTGAAAGGATTTTTCATTTGTTCATCATAGTTCATTACAACTTCTCATAACCTGGGAGAATACATCAAAGGAAAGGGTGAGCAGAAGGCCCAGTAAGGGAAATAAGTGAAACATTTTACATGTGAACTTGAGATACATCAAAAGCCGTGAAAAATAAATTTAAGGCATGAGAAGGAGATCATGAGGCATATCATAATAAAAATAACGTGTGTCATAACTTGAAGATGTGGCTAAAAAATTTAACATAGACCATCATGAACATATCACCAAGTTCCATCCCCAAAGTGTCATTTTAAATTACCAAGGTTATTCACCAAGATATCGTTAAAATTGTAATCTCTAGTGGTTACATCATTACCAAATGCATTGGATCACTATCAGGGAGCACCCTTAAATTTGCCTTTATTATCATGTGATCCACATATATCATCATCAATAATTTCATAAACAACCCATATAGCATAAAATAAATGGGTTTCATTTCATAGTCATCACATTTTAAAAACTGCTTTAAAGACATGATCTTTATGTCACTTTAAACCCACAGAAAAAGGAAAGCGGGTTTCATGTATGTAAGTCCCAAAATTAAAATAGAACATTTTGATATATATGTGAATACCCCTATAGAAGAAAGAGCTTTGAGTATTCAGTTAATAAAATAAAAAATTTTGAGATAAAGAGAGAGACATTTTGAGATGAAAATTCTGCAGCATAACGACTAAGTTATAGGGTTTTAGAAAGTACTGAAAAGAGAGGGGACATGGGTCACCCACTCATAAATGATCCATAAAACAGTAGAGGGACATGATATAAAGGATAAAAGAACATGGCAATAAAATTTGAAGGACATACCATATGAAATGAAAAACTTGAAAGGAAGACAAAAATTAGATTTCTCTTATGAAAATTCGGCAGCCTAACGACGTCACTTAAAACATCAAAAAAAAAAAAGAATTGACGAGATCAAATAGGTTATCTAATAATATGAACATAAAAGATAATTATTATAGATATAAATATCATACCCCAACATAATAAAAATGAACATAAAAGACTTGACATGAAAGTAGAACTTTGAAAATGGGAAGAGTGAAAGAATCCTGTACAAATTCGGCAGCCTAACGACGCCACTTAAATATTCATAAAATGAAATGATGAGAGCAAGAGGGGGTCTCTAATCATATGAAAATGAAAAGGAAAGTAGGATGAATATAAAAGAACATCCTCAACATAAGAACATGGAGCATAAAATAAATGACATAAAAGAGAGTACTTGGAAAGAATGAGAGAGGTATGATCCCTTACAAATTAGGCAGCCTAACGGCGCCACTTAAACACCCATAAAATGAAATGATGAGATAAAGAGGGGGTATCTCATCATATGAACATGAAAAGGACATTAGAATGAATATAAAAGAACATCCTCAACATAAGAACATGGAGCATAAAATAAATGACCTAAAAAAAAGTACTTGGAAAGAAAGAGAGGGGTAGGATTCCTTACCTTAAAACATAACTCTTAAAACTCAAAGGTTGGGATCTTGAGGGATTGGGGGAACCTTGGGAAGACTCCTTGGGAGGTAAGGAGACCCAAAATTCGTTGAAGATGATTTTTGAGTTGAAAGGATGAGAGAATGGCATGGTATTTATAGAGAAAGTGAGGGGACAAGGCATTAATGGCCAAGGGACACCTCATTGGTGGTATTGGAAAAACCATGGGCTTGACCATGGTATTTGCCCATGGTATTGGCAACTTGGGACACCTCATAACTTATCTAACTATTCATAAGTCTACCATATTTATTACATACTTAATACATCATTTAATGATGTCATTAAACACCCATAACTTAAAAACTGTACTTTCACTATTCACCAAAAATTTAACTTTCTCAGAAAAATCTCAAAATTTCACCTTAACCAAATATAAATGCTATGATTTCAAAAATGAACTCCATTTTATAAAAATAATTTTCTAAGTATTTTTAATTTAATTTTTAAATAAATACACTATTCACTGAAAATTCTTTTTTTCAGGAAAATCCCCAAAAATTACCTTAACATAATATTGATGCTCTGAGTTCAAAAATGAACTCCAATTTATAAAAATAATTTTCTAAATATTTTTAATTTAATTTTTAAATAAAAAAACACTATTCACTTGAAAAAACTGATACTTGACTAATAATTTTTGAAACAGTTATTTACCTATTTTGTTGAATCACATTACTTAATCAAGGTGCCTAGATTATATTAATACTTTCTTTAAGTGATATTACTGATCCATTTGGTCACATTACTAATACGAAACGTAAAATCACTATTCATAATTTACTATTCATCAAAAATCAAGTTGATCTTATTAGACTCTAAATTTTTTACTGAACATAATTGTAGAAGACCATTTTTTGAAAATCATTACACATAATTAATTATTTAAGGTTTAAATAAATATTTTCAAATATCTTTTTTCTAGAATTTATCAAAAATATGCATATTATATTTATCCGAACATTTAAAAATTCACAAACTTCATCATAAGAAGAAATCACAATTTTTATTTAAATCAAAGGATTACACAAGGAAGTTATGGTCTTCTTACATAGCCCCTTATAACCCCAGCACATGACCTAAGTGTAAGGTGTGCTAAGGTGAGAGAATCTGAGGGCAGATTAACCAACATCGCACGAGTAGTAATTTATATCAGTTTGAACTTATCGTGAAGGCGATTCCGTTCTAGCTTCACATGATGAAGTTCAGATTGAGTTTGGTCTAGAGCAAAGCCCAGTGGTGCTACCTCCTTCCCAGGTTCTGTTAGATGGGCTTCGATTGGTCCGAGACTATTGGATGAGGCCATCGAATCTTCTTTCTATATTAATTAACCAATATCACTTGTATTTAGACACAATAATCGCAACATTTAGTTTCCAAGGGTCATACTGACTAACGATCATATAATAGTAAAAACCCCATAGTATCATTTTAATTATACTCATTTTATTAAATGAAAAAGTTTTGTTGAGTATGAAATAAAATAACACACAAAATTATGAAACAATATTTATTCAAAATTTCGGGTCGTTACAATCTTCCCCCCTTAAGAAATTTCGTCCTCACAATTTTTAAAATTGGGATTGGAAATTTCATTGAAAGTCCCACATCGGAAAAAGAGTCAGTAACACTATTACTTTAAAAGAAAGAAAAGGAAGTACAAAGGTCACCTGAGTTAACCCATACTAAAATTCCATGTAGGAAAATATGGATATAGAGGAGAAAACAAAGGGTCAAGTTCTGAGGGAGAGTGATAGAAAACATGTCTAAGAGGAAGTTAACCACTAGAAAATCACAAACTTGTGATGGGTTAAATGGTATTTGATTACCCAGTAGGAAACTTAAACCAACAATGTTTTTGTTTTATGTTCCTTTTAATAATTTTTAGGAATTAATTTACTACATCGAATAAGAACACAGGGAAATATATTTACCTTCAAGTAGAGTTTCATCCCTTAATAAGTTTCCCCAAGACTAATCTTTTCTCCAAACAATGAGCATTCAAAACTACTTGGTCTCATCAAATCACAAGAATCATCTTCTAGAGAATCACGTAATCCACAAAATAATACCTATCTATCTTTAAACATTTATCCCAAAAAAAGAAAGGGTAAGATAAAAAAACTCTTCAAAAAGAAAGAACCCCATAGGAAGGGAAACTACTTTAAATCTTCAAAGTTCCACAGTACTACCCAAAGTTCATCATAGACCATTCCATAAATAACTGTCCTTAAAATTTCTCAAAATAAACCAAACTAAGATTGAAACCCAAATATAATAAGGATTTGATAACATAGTTTTCCAATATAAACTTTATCGTTCATATCCAAACAACATCAATCACTCTTAACATCTTATAACAAAAGTAACGAACCTAAAAATATTTTCCCCAAGATAGGTTAATCATTTCCATAAGTAACCTAAATTACTATAAGTTCACCATAAATTCATTGATTCTTCAAAATATAAGTCAACCTTTACTCCTCAAAAAAAAATACCGTAGTATTCTATTTACCTCAATCATATAGGGTTCCCAAAATAGTGAACGTCTTCCAAAATAATAATCATCTTTTAATCCCCTAATCATATTTTTTTAAAGAAGAAAAACTTCACAACATCAAAATGTGGTACATAACAATAGATGTTTTCCTTAATGATATAAAACCATCTTAGGTAGTGACTCGATGTTCTTAGAAAACATTAAAGATATGATCATAGAGCATGAATTAAAATACAACATGACATAGACTATTATTGCGAAAAAGTTGCATGTACTTTAGTCATCATGATCCATCTCAGCATAGGACTTGCATTGTTCCCTTGTCCTTGAAGATTGTTGATGCTCATAATGCTTCTCATCCCTTCCAAGAGTGCATTGCCTTGGATAATGTCCAACTTCTCCACATTTACGACCTTGAAAAGTATAAGGTACAGTAGATTGAACCTTATCTCTATTCATCACATTATCCATTTTTTTAAAGCAATTGGATACTTTATGCCCTATCACCCCACACTTAAAACATCTCCCGGTTCCCTTGTGACATTCTCCTTGGTGCCCCTTTCCACACTTTTTTCAAAAAGGAAATTGGGTCTTATTTCCCTTATCAACTTTATCATATGAACATCCTTGAGACTTCGTCTTCTTCTTCCTTGATGAATTTGGGCATTCAACTAGGTAACAATTATTAATTGTGATTTTTGATAGCTGGTTTGGCATAAACACAATATGTTCAACTTGATCTCTTGTCATCTCTACATATTAATAGGTAAATAATCACATTTCCTATCACATTGGTTTTTGGGACATGTTCTTCCATTTCCCGCCATTAACTAAGAAAAGAAAGTATAATTAGGGGGCTAAAATACTTAGCCAATAATCATGAAAAGGAAACTTTAAGAATAGATGGATAAACTTATAGAAGAAAAGTATATCCTAACCTGTGATTCCCTAGGTTCCAATCTAGGTTATCCATGATCATATATTCTTATGTGAATCTTTATTTAATTTTATCTTTGTTCCTTTAATAATGGTTTATACTAAGCTTATGAATTTACCAAAGCATATCCCCTGGGAGTGTCATAACCAAGAGCGTAGAAAGACCCGTTGTTATGTACCAGTTACTGTTAGAGTCTTTCTCAAGCGGTGTTTTCGGGTTTTACCCCTATGTACATCTGTTCCAGATCCACCTCTACCTGCTCGTATCCAGACAAAGATGTATTTTCTTGATAAACCACTTACTCAATACTCACCAAAATACCAGGAAGATTTCCTATATTTAAAATTTTCTATAGGGTTATTCCTAAAGTTTTCATATCCTAATTTTCACAAATAACTAAACCATCCTTTGATACCAACTATAACATCTCACCTTTTTATCACATAAACTTTCATTACATTATACAAAACTGAGGATCTTTAAGGTTTAGTGTCTTGGAAACCAGGAACTTAATACATGAAAACATAAAACATTCTTATTAAATACTTGAAAGTATTCTTTATTTGTTCATCCTAGTTCATTAAAACATCTCATAACCGAGGAGCAGACATCAAAGGAAAGGGTGAGAAGAAGGCCCAGTAAGGGAAATAAGGGAAACATTTTACATGTGAACTTGAGATACGTCAAAAGGCGTGAAAAATAACATTAAGGAATGAGAAGGAGATCATGAGGCATATCATAATAAAAATAACATGTTTCATTACTTGAATATGTGGCTAAAACATTTAACATAGAAAATCATGAACATATCACCAAGGTCCATCCCCAAGGTGTCATTTGAAATTACCAAGGTTATTCACCAAGATATCATTAAAATTGTAATCTATAGTGGTTACATCATTACCCAATGCATTGGAGCGCTATCAGGGAGCACCCTTAAATTTTAATTTATTATCATATATAATCATCAATAATTTCATAAACAACCCATATATCATAAAATAAATGAGTTTCATTTCATAGTCATCACATTTTAAAAAACTGCTTTAAAGACGTGATCTTTATGTCACTTTAAACCCACAGAAAAAGGAAAGCGGGTTTCATGTATGTAAGTCCCAGAATTAAAATAGAAAATTTTGATATATATGTGAATAAAACTTTATAAGAAAGAGCTTTGAGTATTAACTTAATAAAATAAAATATTTTGAGATAAAGAGAGAGGCATTTTGAGACAAAAATTCTGCAGCATAATGACTAAGTTATAGGGTTTTAGAAAATACTAAAAAGAGAGGGGACATGGGTCACCCACTCATAAATGATCCATAAAATAGTAGAGGTACAGGATATAAAGGATATAAGAACATGATAATAAAATTTTAAGGACATACCATATGAAATAAAAAACTTTAAAGGAAGACAAAAATAAGATTTCTCTTATGAAAATTCGGCAGCCTAACGACGTCACTTAAAACTTCAAAAAAAAAAAAAAGAATTAATGAGATCAAACAGGGTTTCTCATCATTTGAACATAAAATATAAGTATGATAGATACAAAGATCATACCCCAACGTAATAAAAAGGAACATGAAATACTTGACATGAAAGTATAACTTTGAAAATGGGAAGAGTGAAAGAATCCCTTACAAATTCGGCAGCCTAACAGCACCACTTAAACATTCATAAAATGAAATGATGAGAGAAAGAGGGGGTATATCATCACATGAAAATGAAAATGAAAGTAGTATTAATATAAAATAACATCATAAACATAATAACATGGAGCATAAAAGAAATGACATAAAAGAGAGTACTTGGAAAGAAAGAGAGAGGTAGGATCCCTTAAAAATTCGGCAGCCTAACAACACCACTTAAACATTCATAAAATGAAATGATGAGAGAAAGAGGGGGTCTATAATCATATGAACATGAAAATGAAAGTAGGATGAATATAAATTAACATCCTAAACATAAGAACATGGAGCATAAAATCAATGACCTAAAAGAGAGTACTTGGAAAGAAAGAGAGAAATAAGATCCCTTACCTTAAAACGTAACTCTTAAAACTCAAAGGTTGGGACCTTGAGGGCTTGGGGGAACCTTGGGAGGACTACTTGGAAGGTAAGGAGACCAGAACTTCGTTGAGGATGATTTTGGAGTCTAAAGGATGAGAGAATGGATTGGTATTTATAGGGAAAGTGAGAGGACAAGGCATTAATGGCCAAGGGACACCTCATTGGTGGTATTGGAAAAACCATGGGCTTGGCCATGGTATTTTCCCATGGTATTGGCTAATTGGGACACCTCATACCTTATATTACTATTCATAAGTCGACCATATTGATTAAATACTTAATACATCATTTAAGGATGTCATTAAACACCCGTAACTCAAAAACTGTATTTTCACTATTCACCAAAAATTCAACTTTCTCAGAAAAATATCAAAATTTCACCTTAACCAAATATTGATGATCTGATTTCAAAAATGAACTCCATTTTATAAAAATAATTTTATAAATATTTTTAATTTAATTTTTAAATAAAGACACTATTTACTGAAAATTCATTTTTTTCAGAAAAATTCCCAGAAATTACCTTAACATAATATCAATGCTCTGAGTTCAAAAATGAACTCCATTTTATAAAAATAATTTTATAAATAATTTTAATTTAATTTTTAATTAAAAAAAACATCATTCACTTGAAAAAACTGATACTTGACTAATAATTTCTAAAACAGTTATTTACCTATTTTATTGAATCACATTACTTAATCAAGGTGCCTAGATTATATTAATACTTTCTTTAAGTGAAATTACTAATACATTTGGTCACATTACTAATCCTTAGTGTAAAATCACTATTCATAATTTACTATTCCTCAAAATTCAATTTGATCTTATTAGACACTAAATTTCTTATTGAACATAATTATAGAAGACCGGTTTTTGAAAATCATTACACATAATTAATTATTTAAGGTTTACATAAATATTTTCAAATATCTTTTTTCTAGAATTCATCAAAAATATTCATACTATATTTATCTGGACATTTGAAAATTCACAAACTTCATCATAAGAAGAAATCACAATTTTTATTTAAATCAAAGGATTGCACAAGGCAGTTACGGTCTCCTTACATAGCCACTTATAACCCCAGCATATGACCTAAGTGTAAGGTGTGCTAAGTTGAGAGAATCTGAGGGTGGATTGGCCAACATCGCACGAGTAGTAATTTATATCAGTTTGAAGTTCTTGCGAATGCGATTATGTTCTAGCTTCACATGATGAAGTTCGACTTGGGTTTGGTCCATAGCAAAGCCCAGTGGTGTTACCTCCTTCCCAAGTTCTGTTAGATGATCTTCGATTGGCCTGAGACTGCTGGATGAGGCTATCAAATCTTCTTTCTATATTAATTAACCAAGATCACTTTTATTTATAGACAATAATCGCAACATGTAGTTTCCAAAGGTCATACTAACTAACGGTCATATAATAGTCAAAACCCCACAGTCTCATTTTAATTATACTCATTTTATTAAATGAGAAAGTTTTATTGAGTATGAAATAAAGTAACACACAAAATTAGGAAACAATATTTATTCAAAATTTTAGGTCGTTACAAAATATCTACGTTATTCAGGGATGATTTTTTTGAATATTTAATATTGATTTAAATGTTTTTATTAATAACTCTATTTTATAGGATGTTTTCCTAATATTTATTATCGAGATTTATTATCAATACCTTGTGAAGAATAATTTTTAATATTTATGATAAATGATTATAGGCTTTTCCCAAATACAAATATTATTTAGAGTTTTACAAATTTGAAGAGAATGAATCCTAGAAGTGTGCCTGGTGTGTGAAAATTTAAATGATACGGGTTAATATCACTAGTAAAAAAAATTCATTTTTTATATCAGTTGTATTTTAATGTTATTTTTTAACTAATGTTGTTGCTTATGATATTGAAAATACCTTTTAACATTAGTTATAAAAAACTGATGTGGAAGGTCTTGAAAAAACACCCAACCGATGTGTAAGAACACTTTCCACATCATTAATCTATATAACTGAATAAAAAAGTATATTTTCATGTCATTATATAGATAATCGATATGGAAGATAACTTTTCACATTATTTATATAGATAACTAATTTAAAAAGTTAAAAAAAATTAAAAATTAAAATATTAGTACACATAACATAACATTCATTGAAAATTATGAATATAATCAGAACATTACAACAACCAAATGAAAATAATAATATTTTATAGTTTTCCTTATTCTTTATAATTTCTCTAATTTCCTAAAACATTATATATTTTTTCTTGATATTCGTTTGATTTATGATGAAAAACTTATGAGGTATCTTGAACACTGGATTGAAGATCCATATGAAATATTAAATATCATTGAAAGTGTTATCTTTATAAAAAAAATTGAAAATTGTAAAAAAAACTATATAATGAGAATAAAATTATAAAATTACTACAATATAGATATGTTACCACTTCGAATCAATCGAAATATGAAATAGGAGTAGATTGAGAAATAAAAAAGTGGGAGAAATAAATATTTTGAGTGAAATTATCAATAGTGATCAGTTTGATGTATTTATAAGAGATAAGAAAAGTTATCAATTATGTAATTTATTCATAATAGGGAAGAAAAAATTCACGAGTGTGTGATTTGAAAAATTGAAAATAATTAAGTGTGAATTTAAAAAAATTTTCACCTCAACTTTTAACGTTTAATTTTAGGAAAAATGAAATTAAAATAAATTAAACAAATAATTTTAAAATATATTTTAAAAAAATAACGTTAAAAGTATATTTTTAACTTTTTTAAAAAAAATTGAGTTTTAAAATATCTTTTAATGCCTATTTTTAGAAAAACTGATGTTAACAGACTTTTTCATGTTGTTTTTTTAAAACCGATGTAAAAACCGCAATAAAGACATCTATTTTTCTACTATAGGTAGTTTGATATATTGAAGTGACAAAAATTGATAACATAATTATTGGAATATTCATTTTATGGTTTTCTTGTAATTCATCTTTTGCATCACAGAGGGACAAATCTCACATCGTCCAAATGCTAACATCTACTTCAATAATCATTAATTGGATTTAATTATTTTATTTTTTCACTAATATATATAGTATGAAATATAAATTTATTTATTTATACATGTTTATTGGGGTAATAATACCCTTTAAAAGTTATGATTCAAGTTATTATTACCTAACCAAAAAATATAACACAAAGGTTATACATTAACCCATTAAAAAAAGGTTAGTTATCGTTCTACCTTAAATGGAAATTGGATTAGGGAAATAATAAAATTCATTTCATTGAATATTTTATTGGTAATAAATAACATAATTTTCTCACATTGTTTTAAATATATTAATTTATGGAGTATTTGAGATTATATCATTCATTTGAAAATTTGATGAAAATTCCAGTTTTGACCCTTTAAAGTGCACTGTAGTATTTTAGCCATTAATATTTTTATGTTACTTATTTGAAAATAAAATTTCATAAAAAGATTCCTCAATAAATGGGATATACAAATTTAATTTAGATCACCAGATATGAATATTGCATTTGCTTAGAGTAAATGGGCGATGAAGTCAAAGTCAGATTGGACTCATCAGATTTGAAACTACTTCACTATTTGAGCCATATATTATACATAAATGCTTGTATTGGTATAAAATTTGGAAATTATATATAAGAACAAATTCCACACTAATAATCCTCATGTAAGGATTTATGGTTCACATGTTTTCGAGGTAAAAAAGTTAGTGTAATTTGGATTAAAATATTTTTTTCGAATTTCCCCATCCACACTTGTAACCACTTGAAACCCCATCCCCCTCACCTCTATAAATGTGTATTTTTATTCATTGTATGGGTTTTATTGTGAATTATAGTATTTTTAACATTATAGAAGAGGTGAATTTCAATTTTTATACACCATTGGATGAGGTAATCTCTAAAGAAAGGATCTACTCCAAAATAATCTTCATTTCCTCTTCTTTATTGTAACATTGTTGTTCTTGTAATAAAATCTCTTGTTCTATTGTATTTCATATTTTTTATTTCTTTTTTATTCCCCTATTATTATCTTATTTGGGCTAGAAATAAATAATATATATGATATTGGGTTATACCATTTCCAAACCTTCACACACACAAAACGTTTCTACGATGACTACACCACCTATAGAAGAGTAGTTTTTCTTAGTAATTGATTTAATTATCATCTTATTAAGTTATTGATTTTGAATAAATGAGATATTATAATTAAATTAATACAATCTATGAATTTATTTTTTAAATTAAAAATAATTCGACAAAAAATTGAACAATTAACACAAAACACGGGAGGTCGAGTAATGTATGAATTTTGAGTGTGTGATCTTAATCAGTAAAACAAAATAACACGGGATAAATTTGTAAAGTTAAAATACAATAAAAATATAAATTAATCCTCATTTATATAAAGTTTATATTCAATAATTTATCACTGACCATAATCTATCCTTATAACACTATTCAAATTAGGGTTCTACAATTGCATGTTCTAAATCTTTCTTAGAGTTTAATTTATTTCATCTTTGTGGTTAAGTTAATTTTCATAGGTTTAGGGGGTTAAAAAATTAGGGTATAATAATTAATTGGATTTTAATTTGAATTATAATTATTAATAATTAATTGAATTGGTATATTTATATTGATTATACCTTCTAAAAAATATTTTCTAAAAAAAACATATTCTTATTGTGTTTTGTTAATTAAATTTAAAAAAATGAAATATTATTACAACATACTTATTATATTTTTATAAACTTTAAAATATTCTACCATAGTTTTAAGTAGTGTGTTTCTTTGTTTTAATTTTTTAAATACCATTAATATGTTTATTTAAGTAATTCCTCCTTAGATAACGACCTTGTCCAGCCACTCTGATGCACCTAAGCAATACAAATTATACATCATTTGAAATAATCCATGCCAACGAATTTAAAATTGTTTCTATTTTTATGGATGTTAGTATTTTATTAAACTAATTATAGGTATCTATTTTATTTTATTTTATCCCTTTTTATCCTCTTATTTCATATTTATTCTTTCTCCTTTCTCATTTTTTTGTTTTTTCTCTCTCTCTTATTCTATTTTGAAATGTCAATTGAAACTTATTCTCGTGATATTATGGTATATTATTCTTAATTTCTCTATTTTATCTAATTTGTGACATGATAACATCCTGCGGATCTCTTTAATCTAGACCACAAGATTGAATGTAGTGTTATAGATCTAATCAGACAATTTCAGTCTATGGAAAGTGTCGACATTTACCCAACTAGGGAATTCCACCATTTTAGGAATTTTGAAATAGGAAGAACATCCAAATAAAATATAAAACTATAACTAATGGATTAAAATAAAAATAATAAAATTGAGATAACCATTAGATAATTAGATTTACTTGATATTAATTATCATCCTACATGAATTCCATATCCAACTCTAGCATCAAACTCTGAACTAAAATATGGGTTAATTCAACTTCTCCCAAAATTTCACAGATTATCTAGCGGGTACCCAAAAAAAAACCTTAAATAATTCAATTTGATATGATAACCAATGAAACTAAGTAATTAATCTTAAGATAAAATAAAACTAAGAGAATTCCCCATCTCACTTTATGGAACTGCAAAAGACTGGATGTGTTATTTACAACCTGAAGAAATAACATGTTGAAATTATTTGAAACTTCCATTATTACAATGTTTTTTACAACATGGAGAATCATTTAAATTTTAAAGGATATATCAGGGATCAAGAAAGTATGATGATATTCAATGGATGAGTACTAGGAGTGATTTAAATAGTTGTGTGTAAGTTTCCCATATCACCAAATCAGTGATAAACCCATCCTATAATACTTCTATGAAGGAATCACACCTATAGAGAGGATCATGGTGGATGCTGTGGATGGAGGAGAATTGGTCAACAAAAAACTAGAATCTATGAAAGAATTGATTGACAAGATGACACAAAATCCTTGTAATTTAGTGATCAAGGTACATTACATGTTAGAGGAGTACATCAGGTAAGAATATATTCTATTAAAAATTATTTAATTGATACCAAGTTAGAAAAATTAACCACTATGAGAGATAGATTTATTTGGATCAAATGGAATCCCCAACCACACCCACAAGGCCTTGTGGAATTTTCCCTGAAACAGACCACCCTACAAATTATTTCCCCCAAACTATAAGAGAAATAGGATTTCAAAACCATATTTCTTATAATAACATATTAGCTGCAACCATAAACACATCCTTAGAATAAGTATGATTCCTTCACAAAAACATACAATCAAGATGGAAAAATCACTCAGACATGAGGTATGCCTTTAGACAACAACAAAGGCCCCCTTTTCAATAAAATTTCCAATAACCTTCACCTTACCAACAAGGTTTTCAAAAACCCTAAATGATATTTGAAGCCCAAGCATCAAAAAGTCAACAAAAACAATGTAATTATCAACCAAAGGTAGATTCTAATACAAATTACCTTTTGAAACAAATTTTTATTAATCAAAAGAATGATATGAAGAGTTAAGGTTCAGAGTTGAGAGAATTGAATACACAAATGAGATAGATTGATTCCACCATCTATGAAATGGTAAGTAAGAACCATAAATATATTAATTCCCAACCTAATATAGATCCAAATGGGAATGTAAATTCCTTCACATCAAAAAGTGGGAAGAAAAATACAGATATATTTTCACTTATTTGTCCATTGAGATTCACCACAACTCTGGATAAGCCCCATTCAAGACCAACTGATGAGAAGCTAAAGGAGAATGACAAAGCTAAGAAAAATATTGTTAACAATACTCATAAACCTCTTCCATTTCTGAATAAATATGTAAAAACTAAGTAAATGGATGAATAATTGATGTAAAAAGAGTTTTTGGATACATTCATGCATGTTGCGATCAATATCCCTCTACTTGAATCAATCAATAAAATTACAAGGTATGCCAAGTTTGTGAAAGAACTGTGTATAAATAGAAGTAGAATATAAGGAAATGAGTGGAATGAACTTGGGTGGAATGTATTTGAGCTCATTACTCCAACCTTGGTGATTTCGACAAAGTGAAAAGACCCTGGTACATTCACCATTCAATGAACCATAGGGGAGTTTCATTTCTATAAGGCTTTATGTGATTTGGGTGCCCCCATTAATTTCATGCATCAATCTATTTTCTCTTATTTATAGATTTATGTGTTGAAACTAATAATAGTAGTGGTGAAAATAGAAAATAGAGCTATAGAATATCTGGTGGGATTCTTTGAAGATGTACTTGTTCAGGTAAGGGACATGATATTTCTTACATATTTATATTTTTTGAATATGGAGGATGATCATATAAGTTCTCATGATCCCATAATTATTGTACGAACCTTCCTAAAAAATAATAATACAACCATAAATTTCAATATGGTACACTTTCTATGGATTTTTTAGATGATATTGTAATATTTAACATTTTAGACTCTACGAAGTAACCCTTTGAAGACAATTATACTCTATTCATATCCCATTCCGACCCTTATTGTGATGATTCTATAAATAATGATTTTTAAAATTTTTCAAGTGGAGATCATTTTATGCTTAGATAGATTTTGATAATTGGTTATAGTTTTATGTTGAAAAATACTTTCAAAACTATTTCTCATTACCAAACCATTATAATTTCTGATTCTTTTATGGATTTTTTTAATAATTTTGAGAATGTACTTTTAGATAATGATATGAATGTTGATTTTAATGTTGGATTTGATACATTATTCATTGATATTTATGATATGTATTAAGAACTTTAAATCCATTATATACAAATTTTAGTTCTCATATCATTTCTATCAATTCGAAACGCACCCAAATTGGAACTCAAACCATTACAAACAAAAATAAAATATTTATACCTATTGAATGATGGAAAATTTCCCATAATAATTTATAATTATATCATACTTGAACAAGAAATAAATTTTTTAAATATTTTAAGGGAAAATATTTTGGAAATTGGGTGGAAATTAGTAGACTTACCAGGTATTATCCCCTCTATTTTCATGCATATGATCCGTTTAAAGTATGAGGCTAAGTCGCTTAGATATCCAAAAAGGAGACTTAACCCCACATTATTAGAAGTTGTAAACAAAAATATGGAAAAATTTCTTGAGGAAGATATCATTAACCCCATTCTTGACTCTCATCGAGTAAACTCTATCCAGGTTATACCAAAGAAAACTGGGTTCACTGTTTTAAAAAATGAAAAAGACGAGTTAGCTCTTGTGAGAGAGAAAAATAGTTGGCAAGTGTGCATATATTATAGGAAACCGAATCAATCCACCCATATGGACCATTTACCATTATATTCATAAACTATATTCTTGATATAATTATATGTAGGATACACCATTGTTTCTCAAATAGCTTCTCTAGCTATTTTTAGGTTCCCATTTCACAAGAGGACTAGGAGAAGACAAAATTCACCTACCCATTTTGTACATATTCTTACCGAAGGATGGAATTTTGAATTTATAATTCCCCATGTACCTTCAATATATACATGGTGAGTATATTTTTTGATTTAATTGAGACCTTTATGGAGGTATTTATGGACGATATTTAGTGTATGCTTTCTCATTTTATGAGTGTCTCTTGAGTTTGGGTAATGTGTTTTCATCATTGCATTGAGAAAAATTTGGTTTTAAATTTTTAGAAATTTAATTTCATAGTATGGAAGGGAATTTTATTAGTCCATTTAGTCTCAAAACATATAATAGAGGTTGATAGATCTATGTTTGACATTATTTCCACATTTCCATATCCTACATATGTGCATGATATTAGATATTTTTTAGGACATGCGGGTTTCTATCAACAATTCATCATATATTTTACTAAGATTGCTCTTAATATATTGAGATTTATTAAAAATGATTATGATTTTATGTTTTATGATTCTTATAGGGATTCATTTGATTATCTGAAGAAAATTCTCACTACACCAACAATCATTCATCCCTTATTATAGGAGATTCCATTCGAGATTATGCATGAT
The DNA here is from genome assembly GCA_963277665.1 of Viscum album. NCBI lineage: Eukaryota > Viridiplantae > Streptophyta > Magnoliopsida > Santalales > Viscaceae > Viscum > Viscum album. The sequence goes on along the minus strand of OY728133.1, from coordinate 1,325,180,884 downwards.
GCTTCTAACTTCATAGTTGGAGAAGTCTTATCAAAAAGAGTGGAGGGAAATTTTAATTTGATATAATATGATTCAAGGTCCATGAATTAATCCCAATAAAATTATAGAACTCTATAAAATTAGTTTCTTATAGTTATATATTTTTAGATAAATTCTGTTCTTATTTATCAATATCTAAAGTAGCTGTTTTCTCTAATCATATTACTTTGAGGTACCAATTGAATAAGATAGATGCAAAGACCATGCTTATACATTGGATGATACTTATTTAAGAGTTTAATATTGAGATACATGACATGAATGGTTTAGATAAATTTTTGGCAGATCACATGAGTAGGATCACTCACAAACTAGAGGATGACACCTTGGACCAGGTACAACTTCGAGACACATTTCCCAGTGAGCATATTTATGCACTATCAGGTACACATACTTGGTATGTTGATTTAGTTAAATATATTTTCACCTCTTAAATACGTATAAATATAAAGGAACAACATGTACAAAAATTTAAAAGCAAGTTTATGTATTATTTGTGGGATAATCTCTACCTCTAGTGCATGTGTAGTGACCACGTTATTAAGAGGTGTATTCCTGATGATGAGTTTGAGTCCATTATATATTTATGTCATACAATTTTTTATGGTAGAAAATTTGGACCCCAAATGATAGAATGAAAAGTATTATACTCTTGATTATATTGGCCTATCTTATTCTATGACACTCATGTGTTTTGTAAGCCATGATCACATTGCCAACACACTGAAAATATTTATAGGAGGCATGATATGGCTCAAAAACCCATATTATTATGTGTTTTTTTATTTATGGGGAATTAATTTTATGATTACTTTTCCAAGTTCATTTGGTTTATCATATATCCTTGCTTCTTTGGATTATGTTAGAAAATGGGTGGAGGAAAAGGCCACCATGATTGAGGATTCCCATGTTATAGTAGATTTTTTTAGGACATAAATATTTTTAGGTTTGGAATACCGAATGATATCATCAGTGACCTAGGTTCACACTTATATAACCAAAATTTAGATTCCATCCATTGTAAATATAGGGAGACACACAAAAAATCTACTCTATGCCACCCAAAAACAAATAGCGAGGATAAAGTTTCAAAACGGGAGTTGAATTTTTTTAGAGAAAACTGTACAGCTAAATAGAAGGGATTAGAGAAACCACTTTGATGATGCACTTTGGGATTATAGGATGAAATATAAAACTCCCATTACTATATTCCCATTTCATATTATTTTTTGGAAATCCTGTCATCTCCCCATGGAAGTCGTGCATCGATCATTTTGGGTAACAAAGAAGTGCAACACAGATTTAGCACAAGTAGGAGAATAAAAGAAGCTGCAAGTTAAAGAGATCGAGGAGATACAATTATCATTACATGAGAAATAAAGTCTCTAAAATAGTGAAAAAAATTAACCCATTACAATATGATCTAGAAAAGGGAGTTTTATGGGGGATAAAAAGTTCTTTATAGTTCATGACTAATGATGATGACCAGTAAGTTTCATTATAGATGGTTAGGTCCTTATGTTGTATTTAATTGTTTTCCTTATAATGTTGTAGAGATCACACAAGATGATATGGGAAGGATATTTATAATAAATGGGAAGTGGTTAAAGCAATACATTTAAATAATTCCCACATATATAGTTGATTTCATGACACTATATGAACCCCTCATTACTTGAGAACATCTGGCTCTCCCTAACCCTTTCAATTTTATATTATTTCCTATTTAAAATTCTATATTTCATGTTCATATATCATCTCATAGGTTCACATTGAGTATAATGTAATATTTTAAGTGTGGGGGAGGGGACAAAATTTTGGGTTATCTTCTTCAGGATTTTAAATTGTTTTTTTGTTAAAAAAAGATTAAAAAAACAATGAAAAAAATACCATGTAACTTGATTATTTACCAGTGGAACATATAGAAAATTCATGTTTAAATTTTCAAAATTTATTGTTAGAATGATAATAATTATCAAGAGTTCATCATTAAATGTTTATTTTTATGAAAATAGAAGTCGTCGATGATATGATTGGCTGTTTCATTATAAAACCTTTTTTTATTTTGACACCATTACTTGAGATATTTTTTCATGGAAAATTATGTCATTGATTTCTACACATACTTTACATATAACCATTAATTTTAAAAATTTTCTTACTTAATATAAGGTATATCCAATTTAGGTAATTTTTTCATCTTACATCAATGGTTGATATATATATTTATTTCTCTTTCAATAACTTTCAATACTATACTGAATTGACCTATGCATGTGTACCTGATATTTGATAGTTTTATTCCCTAAAAAAATAAATTTTTTTAAAAATATTATCTAAATAAAGAATGTAATGATGAGATGTACAACATGTGGGGATATCTATGTTGAGAGCTTAAAGTTTAAATTTCCGGAATGCTTAAGTGAGTGGTTCTTGAAACTTGATTATAAAGGAATATATAATAGGTATGATAGAATTAAACCAGGTAAGATGAAATGTTTTACTTAAACTGAATATACTAAATAATGGGTAGAGATATGAGCTTCAAATTTTTGGCACACACATATGTGGGGAATTAATGGAATAATAGACCCATAACTTACTTCTCCATGATTTTATATATTTGGATTTTTTGGATACAATTTATGAGACAATGATTCTCAAATTTATTGAGATTGAATTCTTGATAGGATTCTTATTTTTCTTATATTTCCACTATGGATTGGAAAAATGTCAACATGCATATCTTGTTACAATTCTATAGAATACATGGAATGCAGTTTTTCCTAGGAGTGCCAAAGGTTAAGTGTGGTGGAGTTGATAAAACATATTTTTGTTAAATATTTTGTTGATAAAAAATGACATAATTTTCTCAAATTTTGTTATATATGTTTATTTATTTAATATCTAGGATTAGATCATTCATTTGAAAATTCTATGAAAATTCTAATTTTGACCCTTTAAAGTGCACTATAGTATTTTTCCATAAATATCATTTTGTGACTTATTTGAACTTGAAATTTTGTAAAATAATTCACTAATAAATGGGATAAAACTTTTATTTTTACCATTGGATCCATATATTTCATTTTATTGGAGTAAAGGGGCCATTATGATAAGATGAACTTGACTCATAATATTAGACAACACTTCACCATTCAGGCCATATATTCTACATAACTTCTTTTATTGATCCCATATTTGTACAGTAGATAGAGGAACCAATTACACAAAAATAATTCTAATGGAAGGATAGGCAGTTCATGTGTTTTAGAGGAAAAAAATTAGTTAAAACTAGATTAAAAAATTTGGATGAATTTCTCCATTCACACTTGTAACCTCTTGAAAACCTAGCCTCCCCTCCCCTATATAAATTTGTATTTTTATCCATTAGAGTGGTTTTTACATGAATTATAGGATTAAGAGTATAGTAGAAGTGTTTCATTTCCATTTATATAAACCATTGGATGAGGTATGCTCTTAATCTAGGATATCCTCCAAAATTCTCTTATTTTCATGTTATTTATTGTAACATTGTTATTCTTGTAATAAACTCTCTATTTATATTCTATTTCACATATTTTATTTCACTTTTAGTATCATATTATTATCTTATGTTTTATGGAAATTATTATTATAAATGATATTTGGTTATACCCTTTCTAAATATTTTCACATGTAAAAATTTTCTACGATGACCACCCAACCATAGAAGAGTAGTTTTTCTTAGTAATCAATATATTTCTTACCTTATTAAATTATTTGTTTCTAATCAATGAGAAACTTTAATTCACTTAATATGATTTATGAATTGATTTTTTAAATTAAAAATAAACCAAAAAATCAATTAAACAATTAACACAGAACACATGAGGTCGAGTAATGTGTGAATTGTGAGAGTATGATATTAATTGGTAAAAAAAAACAACATGAGATAAATTTATAGAGTTCAAACACAACCAAAAACTAAATTCATCCTCATTTATATAAAGTATATATTCCATAATTTACCACAGATCATAATCTATCCTTATAACATCAATCAAATAAGGGTGCTATGATTGCATGTTCCGAAGCTAGCCTAGGGTTTAATTCATTTCATCTTTGTGGTTAAGTTAATTATAATAGGGTTTGGGGTTTAAAAAATCATGGGATAATAATTAATTGGATTTTAATTAGAAATATAATGATTAATAAGTAAGTTAATTTATAGATTTAGATCAAGTATGTATTTTAAAAAATATTTAAAAAACAAAAAAATCTTCTTATTGAGTTTTTTTAATTAAATTTTAAAAAAAATTCAATCATATTCCAACATAATTCTTCTAGTTTTATAAAAATTAAACCCCCCCATACATTTAATTAGTTTGATTTTTTCTATTTTCAAAATAACTTTAATATGTTTCTTTAAGTACTTTCTCTTTAGATAATGAACTTGGTCAACCAATTTGCTACACCTAAGCACTAAAAATTAAACATAAATTGAGAGAATCCAAAAAAACTCCTTAGAGGATTCACCTTTAAAATTTTGGATTCTATTTTTATCTATAAAATAATATAGTTTATTAATGAACTAGTGAAAGTATATGTTTAGTTTGATTCTATTAAAATCCTAGGTTATTGTCTAAACCATTAAAATATAAGGGGATTCTGGGTTATGCCTCCAGGTGTAAAAAAGGAAAATAAGTTTTTAGGTTGTGCATCCATTTTAAAAAAAGGAAGGTTTTAAGAGTTTTCACTCTCCTTAAAAATTAATATAAAATTTCAGTGGGTATCAGATATATTAGGGTAGATAGGTGTGAAGAGTAGAAGTAGGATCATTTTGATCTGAACAACTATAAGAATAACTGTGCTCAATCCTTTTATTATTATTATTAAACTATTCACACTCACTGTACTTAATGTTTTGTGGTTAAATTGTTTATTCTCTGAATAAAATATATTTAATGAATAATTTTTTATTCTGATTATTATTTTAAGGATTGACTATTTACCCCTCTCTTGTCTTTGTCATCACTATCTTAGGTAAAGAAAGAATATAGGAATATCAATAAAGAAAATAAAAATCTGAGAAATAATTCTTCATTCATATGTGATACAATTTGTGATTATTTATAAGATATTCAAAGAGAAAATGAAAATTCAAAAAAGTGAATTGGATAAATTTAATTAAGAAATAAACTTCTTCATAAATCATATGTTTGGTAAGATTATTTCAAATTTTAACTTCAGTAAACCTGATTATTTTAATAAATATAATAGTAAATGTAAAAGGAAGGCTTGTTATTCTTCTATTAATTTTTGTAAATGTGTTATACATAGTCATTATGCTAATAACTATTCTAAAATTAATATATAAATTTTTATTTGTAAAAATTAATTTTTTCTCCATCCTTAGGATATTAAAACATTTAGAAACTTCATTTAGTTTGGGTTCCCAAAGGTAGTGTGGAAGATCTAGCCAAACATAAACCATTATTCTTACTGAAGTGATATAATTATATTTTTTATGGACAGTATGCATACCTTATTAGTTTTAATCATATGGTATATTGACATGCACTTAAATGTCTTAATTATTTTCTTATGGATAGTGAGTATGCTATTTGTGTTTATTTTATGGTTTACTGGAATATATTTAATAGTTGGTAATTTTTAATTCATATCAAAGAATTTTATAATTATTTTAATATCATAACATTTTTTTAGATACTTGTAAATTTTAAAGTTTCATATATTTGGATTTCTCACTGTTTTATATTACTAGAATGTTTAATATGAATTCACTAGTTTTTTATTCAAAATAATGAAGCTTAAATGGGGGGGGGGGGGTTACTATTTTTATTCAATTGATATCTATATATAAAATTCATAAATTTAGGGGGAGATATTTTTTTCTTTAAATCTATTTATAAATTTTTCTTAAACATGTCAAAAAAATATCAATTTTATTTTTAGTCTACTCATACCTATTTTAACTCTTGGATTATTATTTTTTAACTCATGGGGAGTTTTATTTTTACTCTATAAAATATTTTATTTCTATCTAACTATTGTGAGAATGATTTGGTGGATAAATTAAAAAAAGGACAATTTTTTTAATGATTTTTTAGGAGAATAGTTATTTTATTTCTTATTGATTTACTCTTACTTGTTTTTTTGATCAATTTTAAAAAGTTTCAAAGTTTTATAGTTATTTTCGAGTTTTTAATTATCAAAAGTGGGAAATTATTGAGTGGATATTTTCCTCATAATTTATTTTTGTTTTTGATACTTATAAATTTATTACTTTAATTATTTCTTAATATATTGATAAATACAAACATCACTATATTTATAATTTGGATTTTACGTTTTAATTACATTGCTTGTAAAATAAAAGAATTTTATAGAATTTATTAATAATTATTCAATTATCATTTTCTACCTTTATTATTTTAATGATTTTTTTATTTAAGAGTAATATATAACATATGAATTTTATTCTATAATTAAATGTATTATGATTTCTCAATTGTTAATTTTTGAATAGAGGAAAGAATCATATGTGTTATTAAAAAGTCTCACAAAACCATTTTAAAAAAATTAGGAATTTTATAAAGTATTATGAAATTATGATTTTTTCAAAAAAATTTAAAGTCAAACACGATTTTTAAAAAAAACTTACACGGGATTGAAAGTCTTATAAAATGAAAACTTGAAATCCACCCAAGTTAAAATTCCAATGAAGTGAACTAAAATTCTTAAAAATATACTAAAAAGTCTTATGAAATGTTAAAATATTATAAGATATTTAGATTATTATGATAATAATAGAAGTTTTATGGAAATACAGTAGAATCCTTACAAAATGATTTTTTTGAAAATTTTTAAGTCTTCTAAAATTTGGAAGTTCTATGATATTACAAAATCTTATGAAGTATGAAGTCTTATGAAGATATAAATTTCAACAAGTTGGAATTATTATGAATTATGAATGTATTACGAAATGTTGAATGACTTACAGAAATTATAATTCTTAATTTTTTTTATAAAGTGTTATAAAATGTGGTGAATGTCTTATGGACTCATAATTTTTCATTTTTATCAGTTGACACAATTTTCTTTGATTTATTTATTATATTTATTATGGCTATTCAGACTATTTATTTAGATTTAGATTTTAAAATTAAAATTGTTTGGAATATTAAAGGATGTTGTCTTTTATAGATTATAGGGAATATATATGTGATTAAACAATTATTAGTTTTATTATTTTATACCACTTTTAATAATAATAATAATAATAATAATTATTGTTATTAATTAATCTATTTTATAGCCTGTTTTCTCATCATTTTCCCAGTTTTCAAAAGGATTTTTCTTTTTTTCATGTTTAATATAGGGGATTGAACCTAAACCTATTAAAAAAATAATGTTAAGTATTTAATAAAAAGTATCATAGAATTCGCAAAAAGAAAAATAGTTGTTGGAGTTTTTCTTATTTAAAGAGGTCAAAACCTAAAAACATGCATGGTATGTGAAAAGATACCCAACGTGGGAAATGTTGTTTGATATACTGAAGTACTATAAGTTGAGAACTTAATTTTTGGACAATGTCTTTGCTAGTTTTCTCATACTTCATTGTATGCATCAAGTATGACAAAAGATTACTTGTTCCAAATTATTACATCTACTCTATCAATCCTTCATTAGGATTTATTGTTTTATCATTTCCTTAGCCTATATTGTTTTCACTATAAATTCATTTATTTATAAACGTTTCATGGGGTTATACTATCCTTTTAAAGGTTGGAGTATGGTCATGCTTACCTAATAAAAAAACATGATACAAAATTTCTTCCTCAACCTATTAAAAGGAAAAGTTGGTGATTCATCCACCTTAAAAAGGAAACAGGTATAGGGTTTCACCTTTAAATGTTCAAGTTTTTCCTGTACCCACAAAAGGTAAATGTCATGACTTCACATTTGAAAGTTTAGTTTGGGACTAATCTTGTTAAAATATTGGATTATTTTCTAAAATCATAAAAGACTAGGGGTTTTTAGGTTGTGCCTCCTTGTGTGGAAAAGCTATAGAGGTTTTTGGGTTGAGCCTTAAAGTTAAAAAGGCGGGTTATAAGTGTTGTCAATCTCCTTGAAAAGTGATATACCTTTTTAGCAGGTGTCATAACTTAAGGATAGAGTGGTTTAAATAGAATACATAGGATCAATTTTATATAAACTATATAAAAATCATTGAGTTTTATTTTTTTATTATTCTTATTACACTCTTCACACTCACTGCACTTAATTGTTTTTTTATTGAATTATCAATCATCTAAATCAACTATATTCAGATAATAAATTTTTACTCTGATTAATTATTTTAAGGATTTATAATTCACCCATTTTTTTCCATCACTATCTTGAGACCAAAGAATATTTTAGATAAGAAAACACCTTATTTCTATTGAAACCCCTTCACCACCAATCTTTCTTTGTACCTCTTCCTTTCGCCAGCCTCTTCTTTTAACTGGAAGCCCCATTTTTTCCCAAGTACTTTCATTGCATGTGGTAGTTTTTTTAGATCCTAGAATTCATTCACATGTTGATAATACAATTTATCCTTTATATATAACTCCCAATTACTATAATCATTGAGACTAGTTTCTTCCTATTAGCTCTTAGGTTCCCCTCAATCATTAAGAAATAAGTAATGCAAGTTGGATCCATACCTATTAACCAACATTCTAACAATAGTATACCTTCACAATTATTCTTGAGACTCTTTTATTTTTTGAATTTTAAGTTCCAAAATATCATCTTCTGGAAAAGTAATTCAATCCTCCCCAATTATTGAGCTCTCTCGTACATCTTCTGCTATTTTGATTTTTGAACCTCTAGTTACCTTTGAACCCTTCAGAACTTGTGCCCTTCAAATAATCCTATTCATATCAATCGTGATTTTATTAGATGAATATTTTTTCTCAACTTATTTCTCTACCTAGTTTTGATCATTCCATGAGAACATTTCATTGAAGATCATATTTTTAATTTAGATGAATTATCTCTTATCATCATTTCAAAGTTGAAATCGAAATTTTTCATCATCGTATCCCACAAAATATTTTTTTTGAGACTTATATTTATGTTTTTATTGATCATTAGCATCCACATAGACATAGGTAAGGATCTCAAAAACATTTAGGTGGTTAAGTTTCACCGACTTTATCAAATATCCCACTTATTAAATTTACCACCATATCAATGTTTAAGAACTTATTTCAAATAAGTAAACTATTTTTTGCAAAAATTTACTTAGTAATTCTAGAGTGTAAGCTCAAGAATGCCTTCTATATTAAAACATGGTTTAATAATTCATCCACATCATTTTTTTCTGGAATCCCAAGTAAAATATTCTCATGTTTGATCCCTATATTCCTATAGAAGTATTGGAATATATTTCTTCTATACTCATCACCATTGTTAGATCTTAATAATTTTAGATTAAATTTTATCTCTATTTACACCATGGATTTCCATTAAAAAATACTATAAAAATTTAAGATACTTTGTTTTAGAAAATAAACACATACTTTTATCATGGAGTCATCAATAAATTTCACGAAGTATTATGACCCACTATGAGAATGTATTGGGGTAGCTCCCAAAACAACCATATGATCAAGTTCTAACTACTGGATATTTGGTGTCCTTTAATTAAAATTAAAAGACACTTTATATTTCTTTTTAAGTAATCAAATATCAAAAATTTCAGAGCCCATGTGATCTAGTTTCAACATGAATTTTTCTACTATAACTTTCATGTTCTTCACATTGAGGTGCCCAAGGAAACATTGCTATAACTCATAGTTTTTGGAATTTTATTCCCTAGAAAATGTTTCTCCCTATGAATATCTGATTAGATACAATGTTCAATCATTTAAACCTCTTACAACTTCAAATGATCTTCAATACTCTATTTGTAAATATAGTTCCAAATCCAGCATTATCCATCTGAATAATTAAAATTTTATTTTACCATAGGCCTAGAATATGTTGAATGACTTTAAACTCCAGAAATATTCCATTCCTCATTGATAATATAACACCTCCTTTTCCCACAATCTTGAGATCCTCATCATTGAATAAGTACACTTTTTTGAAACTTCTGGGTATATAATTAACTACGTATTCATTCTTTCATATGGAATAGAAATATATATCAAAATTTATGATCTAAGATTCCACCAGGACATTGACACTAAAAATTAATATGGTACTACCCTCAATTATAGTATTCATGGAACTTGAACTTACAGAAGTCATCCTTTTGAATTTTACCTTAAAATACCTATTATATTTCTTGGGATTCCATATCTTCCTATGATTCCAATATGTAGGTTTGGGTTTGGTTTATTTACCTTAACTCCTATATTTGTACTTATCTTTTGATAATCTTAAACTTCTATTTTGAGGAAACCATCCGCTAGTGTTCACATTCATTATGTTTCTAATAGGTTTTTAGAATTTACTCTATCCAAGTTATTCATTTAGCATGATCACTCTCACATCCTTAAAGACCAAATATTTCTTTTAGAAATAAATCATAGGAGTTTCCATCACATCCCAACTTTCTAAAATTGATGATAACAATAATAGTTTCTATACTTATTCTAAAAACTTGACATTAACTGATTCAAGATTCCATCAAATCTTATTAAAGTCATTCACAAGATATTTCATAGGTTTTACTTATGATATTAACATATTGAATAACCTATACATCAAGAACACCCTATTCAAGAATATTTAATTTTTTTACATATCTACTAGTTATTCATTAGCTTCAGTGTGTTCTTGACTTCCCAGATGCCATAGGTGACATCTTGTGGTAATGACATCAGAATCAAACCCATTTATTTTCTACCCATAATTTCACATCCCCATATATATATTTCATATAACTTAAGTATTTTCAAAAAAACTTATAGGTCCTTATGAATTTGATAATCCTCCACATCCATTCTAAAGAAGCCCAAATTAATTCCATTTAACTTTTCTTTTTGAACTATTACTTCCTCAAATTCCATACTGTATGATACCATTAAATACCACTAAATTGAAAAATAATATCAAGACATGTTAGAATATTTCTTGAGATGATACTGAGTTTATTTTAGAGCCTCACCAAACCCACAAGCTCTCCTAACAATTTTTGAGAATCTTGCACAAATTATATTCCACTGAAATTTAGATCTTTGAAACATACAATAATAGAAACAAAGAATGGGATGGAATACTCCTGAGAATTAGTGTACCAAAACTTATGAATAAAACCAAACCCTTAATCACCATATTGATTCAAACTACCTTGAAATTCACACTCACAACTCACAAACAAACATACAAGAAATTCAAAATGAAATAAAGTATATAAAACATGATTTATATGGTATATACATGAGTCCTACATCCATTGAAGGACACTATTAACATTTTCATTAATAAAAAATTACATAGTTTTACAACAAAAATAGTAGCTACAACTGATATAAAAAACAATTTTTTTATGTCAAAAAATACATGTATGAGTGGTTCCACCCCAATCTTATAGTGGGACCTAACTGGACAACTGGTTCCACCACCATTTAGAATTCATGGGTGTTACATTATTTTCTTCAGTAAACTTAGATATCATGTATATTTCCTTATCTTGATCTAAAACCTACAATAGAGGTGTAAGAAACCCTTATGTTTGATCGAGTTACCCTTATGTACCATATGAAGGACCCTTATACTCCATACTTTACCACAAAGCCTATTAGAATGACTTCATGACACCTTTTACATAAGCCCACAACTTCATCCTGACCTTCTTTCGATGATATAATAATCACATACCCATTGTATGATTTTATTTTATTATCATCTTAATATCATGGAAAATCATTATACTGAGGTAAATTCTAGATTATCTCCTTTCAATCATTTGAATTTACACTTGAAAACCAACTTCACCATTACCCACACATAGTTCCTAATCCCACATTACCTCTGGAAGAACCTTGGGTAGTGTTAGTGCCACATTTACCTCTACTGTTACTACCTTATGAGGTTCCTCAACCCCCATTATAGATTACTCACCTATATATTGAGTTATATTCCATGCTTTAATAAAATATTTTCAAGTTTTATTTTCCCAAATAATGGGTGAACCACTGAGAGGGGTAAGGGGGTTAAATCAGTAGTTCTCTATATTATAATTTATTTCTATTGAAATTCACCTATGTGATATGTTAGGATCCAATCTACTCAATATATAAATCCAAGCCTTACCTGAATAAAAAAATGAAAATAGGAAATGGAAAACATAATTTTTATAAGGCTTGATCTCAATATGGGTATTTATGAATTTCTATGATTAGATGAGTCTGAGTCACGTATTTCACAATATAATGAACCATTAGTTATAAGTTGATTGGTAGGTATCATACTTTACTTATACATGTTTCCCAACACTTACACAACATCATACTATAATTTTTAACTAACTCCCACTAGTTTTAATATGATCATCACATAGTGAGAAATATCATAAGTGAAACCTAACTATTTCACTAATAAATAATGATGATCTTCCCATTCAAGACTTTAAAGTAACAAGAATTGAATATTCTAACCTATTCATGATTTTCAACTTCAAAAATCATATTTGAAATCAGATTATTCAAATTTTTTTCACTACTTCTAGATCTTGAATGATCTACTTCTAAATCTTGAATCACTTAATAATTAAGATTTATAAGTTTTCTAAAAACTTATAAGAACCCATATTTAGTACTTGTTTTTCAGTACCTATCAATCTCCCTAATTTTTATTCATTCCATACCTTTAAAATTGTTTACATATATTTACATTAAAACTAAATTTCAAAACAATTAAATATTAAAAAAATTCTACAAATTATGTGCCAACTCATAATCTAGAATATTCTCATAATAGATTATAATGTTTCAATCTTCCACCCTCTTCCTTAAGTTAACTACTAATTTTTATTTGTCCCCTATGATCCTAAACTGAATATATAAAAATAAAATTATCTCATTTAAGATAATTAAATAAAAATACCCATAAATTTCACCAGCTTCAATCACTAAAAATAATTTCCAAATATTTTCTTTCTGAAATTATAGAATGTTTGAATAGTGATCATATTGTTATTCTTTTTATTAAAATTATTCAAATATTTCTCACTAATACTCCTAATTTAACTAGGATAATTAATTTAAAATATCCTATTTGAAATTCCCACAGATGTCACCCCATTAATTTCTCATTTATACTTCATTAAAACCACTATTAGAATCATGGTGTAATAAAAAACTCATGGTATTTGAGTTTAAGAAAAAAATAACATCATTCTAGTTTTTTAAACATATTGTAAACTATGATATAAGTATATTTTATTATATTATTCCTATATCATTTGTTGATCTTCACAATTTTTTGTAACTATCTGATCATAGATAAGAAATATTACTTCTTATATATCAACTTGTGAGTACTATTTTCTTACATACCAAAATGAACATCTTATATATTGTGTAAAATTTATTAATTTTTTAAATTCTATAAGTATCAACACACAAATATTAAATATTAATGAAAAAATATTACACATAAACTTAATATTATTTCAATTTCCACATTTATTCTTCCTTTGTCAAACATATTACGCTTCACTTAACACATCTTAAGTATCTACCATTACTTTTCCACATTTTTCCATAACTCAAAAAATATCTTACATATGATCCATAAAGTATCTTATATATATATATAGATAACACCTTTTTCCTTTTCATTTTTCATCCATAACAATATAAGAAATATATTATATATTCACCACTATTTTCAATTTACCTCTTCAACACAAGGAATTTCTTATGTATCATTATATAACCTCTTAAATATATAAGGTAGATTATATAATTATCCAAAATGTACTTAATAATTATCAAATTATCAGAATGAGCTCAAAACATCTATTAATTAACTCAATGAATTTTAGATTATTTTAGAAAATATCAAAAACATTATCATCACTTAAAGATCAACTTTAATAGCTTATAATAACATAAAATAAAATTTTAAAACATAGATAATAATTCAAAAATTCTATTAGGATCTTAAATATACCCATTTTTATTTATTGGAAACTTTTAACAGCTCTTTACCAAACTTAAAAATTCACTTTAGAGTCATCAAATCATATATTTCTTCAAATAGAAGTGTCTTTTAAATACACTTCTTGATAAGGTAATTTTTTAAAGATAATAATATCTATTGCTGAATTTTTTTCAAACTAACTAAGATACACCCCAAAAATCGATAAACTAATATAAATTTTATCCCCCTTATTCATAATAAGAACCACTTTAGATTAAAAAAAGAGATAACGAAATATTTGTAACCCACCCAATTTGACTCAGAGGTGTATATATTATCTATCCCACTTTAAAAACATAATCCAAATAATTTTCGAGGATAGGTTTCCCACACATCCTCAAGTGATATGGGAAGTATGAAAATTAATTTTCATTCTTACCTCAACAAAAATCTCTCTTGGAATTGATTTTGTAAATAAATTTGAAATTTGGTCCTTTATAGAAATGTATTCCAGTTTCACATCTCAATTTTCATTTTTTATTTAATGAACTGATATTTGATATAAATATGATTTGATCTTGAGTACTAAACTAGATTACTTGATATATAAATATAATATTGATTTTAATAAGAAATCCTTGATAGATTCTTATCATCTAATTTCATACCATCCAACTATGCTTTCATCCACAACATCTATGTATAAGAAAGTGTTGCAACTATATATTCTACCTTTTCTATGCTCAAATTCATAAATTTTTCTTATTACCATGAAAACTCACACATCTTTCACCAAGAATGAAAATCCCACTTGATCTAGACGTCCCATTATTATAGTATCCTTCCCAATCTATATCTGTGAAACCTATCTGATTCAATTATAAACTTATTCTATATAACATACCAAAATTCAGTATACCTTTTACATATTTAAGAATTATTTTTTACTTCCAATGTGTGAGACTCTTTAGTATCACTCTAATATCTTACAAAAATATTCACTATATATAATATATTTGACATTGATTCTATTAGATAAAGCATAATTACAATGATTCTCCTAAAATATTTATAATTAACACCATTTAAAACTTTATATTTGATCAATTTAGTTACAAATTCTATGGGTGTTAAAACTTCTTTATAATACTATATTCCAAATTTCATTAACAATTATATGGAATATTTTTTTAGGATAGGAATTTTTAATAATCCTTTTATGAAATCTATAATACCCTAAAATAATTCATTTCACTAAGCATGTACATCTCATAGTGAAAATTCATATTCTTAGTAAACTCCTCACAAGTAGTCTATCTATCACAAAAAATTATATAATCAACATAAAATATAACAACAAGAGTACCTATGGATATATCTTTCACATAAATGGTGTTATCAACCATTCCTTTAATAAATTTCAATTGTTTCATGCAACCATCTAACATATAGTAATCAGCTCTAAAAGCCTATTCTAACCAATTTAATAAATTATTTTTCCTTCACACTATGTAGAAATATTTTTACATAAATAATCCTTTGAGTTTCTCAATGAAAAATTCCTTTTCTAGATCACTATTTATAAATTCACACTTTATATTCGTATGATATACTTTTTGTGTCTCTGAGCTGCCATTGCAAAAAACATTCTAATTTCCTTTAGGCTTACCATTGGTGAAAAATACTTTTTAAAATATATGAATTCCATATATAGATATAATTTTCATATAAATTTGATAATATTTCAATACACCTCACTTTATTTATTTAATTTTTTATCAATATCCGCTTGGTACCAATTACATTTTTACCTTCAGGTCTTGGTACAAGTTCTCAAGTGGAAATATTATCAACCCAATCTAGTTATTCATTAATTGAATTAATAAATTACTAATGATATAATTATTATACTATATTTTGGGGTTTAATTTATGAAATAAGATTAATTTTATTTTCAATATCTAATTTTATTCTTATCCACATTGGTTTCCCTTGCTTGCTAATGAAATTTTCTAAATTAACACATATTTTCAATCTTAGATGCCTTTGTTCCACATTTATAAATGATTTATCTTCATCACTTGTTTTTTCATAAACAAAATTAGTAGATTTTTTTTATTTCTTAGTTTCTTATTTAATTTGTTTTCCCAAAATATTCATGTTTCTTCTTCATAATTTTCAAAAAAACTTCATTTTTTTACATTTTATTTTCTCTAATTTTAAATAATATTCACCTCAAATCTATCAACTAGTTTATATAGCATCTTTTTCTACTATTTTTATAATCTTCCATTTTTTAGGCATCCCTTGAAGATTCATTTTATTCTTCCTTAAATCTTCTCATATTTTTTTAATCGTTATGTAAAATAAGGTATAAAAACATTTAAAAAATTCATTATTTCCTTCCTCTTGCACCACATTTCATATTGTTTCATGTGTGTCTAATGTATTAATAGGTACCTATTCGGTATATTTAATGTAGTATATACATATTTCCTTTAGAAAAATTTATAAATATTGTTTTCACCCAACATTGCTTTACCCATTTGAACTGAACTTCAATTCATTCTTTCTGTTACACTATTCTACAACATAATATTTGGTGCACTGTATTGATGCATAATTATATGATTTTTAAGATAATTTTAAAAATTAATTACATGTTTACTCTTTTTCATTATCTAGTATTATCTTCTTGATGTTGAATCCTGATTCTTTTTTAATATATCTTCAAAATATTTTTAATATCTCAATTATTTATAAATTATGATTCATAAAAATGAAATTGGTTATACAGGTATAATCATCAATGAAAGGAATTAAATATAGATAAAATATTAAATAATTGTGCCTAATTAGAACATATAAATCTTAATGAATGAGTTTTAGTGGCCTAGTGGACCAAATGTCCTCTCTTTTATGATTCCCTTAAATAATTTTCCATTCTCAACATGCTGCACAAACACCATCTCATTCTCATTTTGAGTCATGATAAGTCTATCACTACATCATACTTTGAGATTCTACTCATATTTTTACCAAAGTGAAAAATCCTTCAATTCCACATTTTTTTCTCATATTTAGCACTCAAAAAACAATAATTGGTTATATCACCAATTTAGAATAGATTTCCACTTGTTCTTTTACCTTTGGTGATGACGCTTCCAACCTTTAAACTATTTTTTATTCATGAATTTTTATTGAAAACAAATTCATTTAAATAATCACATAATTGAAATACACTTAAAATATCGTGTTTTAGCCCTACAATATAGATTACACATTTATATTTTAATTATTAACCTTATAACTTAGTTGTTTCAACTCCCTTGATTTTAAAAAAGCTAAAATTTTCAAAGGTCACTACCCCCATCATGTTTTTCAATATTCTTATTAATTTATATGTCACCAAACATATGTGAGAAACAAACATTGTCTAGAATCCATTATTTATCTTTCTTATATGCTACTTAAGTAACTTATATAGAGAGTGAATGTTTTTCCTTCTCCACTTTATGAATTTCATTTCCTTTTTCATTATAAGAAATACCACCTATAAAAATTTTCATGAATTTTTAAAATAGTTAAAATGTTGGTCACACATTTCAAAAATTTCATCCAAATAATCATACATATTCTATGTAGATAGATTAGATGTTTTTTTATTCATAGTCTACTTTTTTTTATAATTTCATTTAGCTTTGTTAGAGTTTCTTCCTCTTGATTCATGCTTTCTCCAAGGTAATGACATGTTGTACCTCCCTAAGAAATATTTATGCACATATATACCATAAAACCAACAATATCCCCTAAATCAGATTCTTTCATATTGATAATATATTTTTTTCATAATTTAATTTGCTGGATTATGAAATACTACCCTTTCTTTTGTTTTAAAGATGCTGAATTTCTAGAGACAATATTCTATTATTTTGATGTAGAAGAGAGTTTTTCATCATTATTATTGCCCCAAACATGTAAAAATTTGGAATTCAAACCCAAATTATTAGTAGCAACATGCTTATTTTGAGGTCTAATAGGAAATGTTTTAAACATACCTTTTGATCTCATTGGTTTGAAAACTTGTAATTATTCTGCATTGATTTCCAAAATCTTTTTTAATTATTATCTCATATTATTTAATGTATTATTAGCTTAAATACACTTTGATTATTCATTTATTATTTATTATTTCTTTAAATTTAGTTTATTATTAATATAATTTATGATTCTATCTTTCTCAATGACTTTCAGGTTGATTTTTTTGATATCATAATTGAATTTAATTTCACTTTTTTTGTAACTATTATTTAACTTTATTTTTATTACCATCTTATTTCTTTAGTATAATAATATAATTATTTTGTTTTTTATTCTACTCAAGACATACTTTTAGTTTATACTTTATCATATGTTCCATATAATTTTCTCTATTTACTTCCTCTTCATTTCTTAAGGATTCTTACAGTTTCTTAACACGATCCATGGATTTTGTGAACTTATTGAAAACTTATTGTTCTTATAATTGACTGAGTGAGAAGAAGTAATATTTTATATTTTTACTTAAAAATACTAATCCTTTTTCTTTATAGAAAATCATTTTTTCTCTTAGTATATTTGGAAACCCATTTTTATTTTTTATCTAATTTCTTCTTCTGAATTTTTTCATTTTGATCATCAACTTTATAATCACAAATTTTCTTCATTAGAAAATTTATAAAAAACTATCCAATGTAACCACACTTGAAACACTTAAGTGAGAGTTTTCCTATATAATTTTCCTTTTATTTTTAAATTTCTTTGATATGAGAAACATTATTCTATTACTCTTTTCATCCTTTTATTCTTCAACATCAGAATATCTAGAATCTTTAACTTTTATACCTTTGATTTTGATTTTTATCATGGATTCAAATTCAATGAAATATTTTACTTTATTTTTTAATGATGGTGACTTTCTCATTTCATATTAAATGAGAATATTGTGTAATTCATCAATGGTAAAATCCTTTCTATATTCAAATTCTGAAATTTTAGGATCAAACCTGTCTAGAAAATTTATCATCAGTATTTTAAAATTTTTTAATACTTTTATATCACCTTTATAACCTATGATATTGATTATTATTTCATTCACTCTTGTGAAATTTCAATCAATGGTTTCTTCTTCAGCTACCTCCACATCTTCCAATCTTCTTCTCCATATTTATAGTTTATGTTTTTTAGCCATATTATTTCCTTCATAATTGCTTTCTAGTTTTTCCCATATTTCCTTTATTGTTTAAACCCCTATAACATTTAGGTAAAAATTTTACAATAGACTCATGAGAATTTTTTTTAATTTTCATAAACTTATAAATTTATATTTACAAAAATAAAACTAGTCCATCTCTCTCAATTGGTGTAAATCACACTATTGTTACATCATCAACTTCAAGAAAAAGTCATAAAATATCATGTAACATCATATTATTACAACCATGAATGATTTTTTCTATTGAATTTGGGAAAAACCATGGAGTTTATAAAAATAAAAATATCCATTTTTAATACCTTTATAAAATGAAAGGGGGAACATGGGTTTTCTTTGATACCAGTTTATGTACCCTAGGAATGGGTGCACCACTGAGAAGGGGATGGGCGTGAATCGATGGTCCTTTATTTTACAATTACTTTCTTTTAAAATTAAAATATGAAATCTATTAGTATTTGATCAAATCAATATATGAATGTTATCCTCACCAAAATAAGACAAAATTAAAATCAAATAATACACACTAAATTTTTACAAGGTTCAATCCCAATATGGGTACCTAATCCTTATTATGGTTGGATGATTCCAAGTCACAAATTTTACACTATAATGAATCATCAATTACATGTGGATTGGGAGGTATTATCCTATACATATACATGTTTTCCAATACTAATAAAAAATCCTTCATGAATTTTTTATTAACTTCTACCAGTTCTAATATGATTAAAAATAGTGAGAAAGATCATAAGTGAAACTGGGACACTTCAACAACTAATGATGATGGTCTTCATCTTTAAGCCTTCAAAGTAACTAGAATAAAATATGCTCACCTCTTCAAGATATTTTACTTCTAATAATCATAGTTGGAATTATATCAGTTAGCTTTTATC
Source organism: Viscum album (assembly GCA_963277665.1). NCBI lineage: Eukaryota > Viridiplantae > Streptophyta > Magnoliopsida > Santalales > Viscaceae > Viscum > Viscum album. The sequence goes on along the minus strand of OY728133.1, from coordinate 1,325,160,547 downwards.
ACTGTTTTCAGATCTTTAAGGATATAATTCTCAATATTGAATCACTCAATTCTTAAAATTTGTAAGTTTTTTGCTAACTTCTTAACACCAAACTTCAATCTCTATTTTTTTAAAACTTCTTATTCTTGACACTTTTTTCTTAAAAAAATATTTTTCTATTTTTTACACATATTTATATTAAAATTAAATTTCACAATAATCCATAATTAATGTAATTCATGTGTCCCGAACCATCCCTTGGGGCCCATGCCGTGACTACCCCAAGCCTGTCTTCCATAAGACAGGGGTTGGAAACTAGCACTGGAAAGGCAGATCCCTAAATTGGGAAGGCATTTCCTTTCCAGTGCTAGTCACCAACCCCTGGCCTATAGAAGGCGAGCTTGGGGTAGTCACGACATGGGACCTGGGGGAAGGGTCGTGACAAAGTGGTATCAAAGGGCAGTCGATTCTACCAGAAAAACTAAGAGTCTATGTTTTCAATGGAGAAATAGTGTTAAGTGTCTTGAGTTTAGGTTTTAGTTTGGGGAGTCTAGTGTTGGTGTGATAGACGTTGTATCCATACACTAGGACCCTGAATTCTGATTTCCGACTCGGTACACAAAAACACTGTTTGCCTGTGTTTTGAAAATTTTGTTTTACTTTTTATCTTTTTGAGTGTGATCACCAGGTATAATTTATTGATCATGGAACAGCTTTTTCTTTTCATAATTCCACCGCATAGACAGCTAACCAGGATTCTAGTGAGAGATCATAATGAAGGCCCACTGATCAATGAAGCTTCGGTGCAAGGCCCTCATACAATGATGGTACCTTCAGGTGGTGTACTAGTAGCAACACTACTCGTAGTGCTGTAGATGCTACTAGCCCCACCAGCAGACTGTGCATGATGACTTAGCGCATTGCACGAGTTTCAAAGACAGAGACCTCAGAGGTTTCGAGGTGAGATAGATCCCCAGGAAGCTGAGGACTGGCTGGAGGTTCTAGCACGAGTTTTCTGCTTGGTTGAGACACCAGTAGACCAGATGGTGATCCTAGCTGCTAGCCTCTTCCAGGGAGCATTAGGTAGATGGTGGATCCTGACTCTCCAAACACACAAAGAAGCAACACTCTCTTGGTTGGACTTCAAGAGCCTCTTTGAGGTGCAGTTCGTACCAACGACTTTATGCTCCATGTGTATTTATGAGTTATTTCACTTATAGCAGGGCAGCCTGACAGTGTCCTAGTACTCGGTGAGATTCACTAACCTCTCTCGCTACTCCACTGACATTGTATGAGACCAATTCTTCAGGGACCAGACCTTTGATCAGGGTCTCCGATGAGATATCAGAGTGTTGATGATATCTATGAACATCCCGATGTAGAATGGAGTGATAGAGTGAGAATTATTGGTGGAGAGCTTCCTTGTTGAGTAGGAACCGACAACGAGAGTTACCACCAGACAACATGCAGCTGAGTCATTTGTTGTAGACAATAGGCAGATGATTTAGAGGCCCAAATGGGCTAGACCTTCCGAAGGATGACCCCAGGATGTAGGGTCAGAGGCGCAGAGCTCGTGAGGTAGAGGAGGTCATCAAAGGAATAAAGTATGTTACTCTTGTGGAGGACAAGGAAACATGGATAGTGACTATATGACTCCCCACGTGGACGATCAATAGGTGGTTGAGGGACCACAGAGTCAGAAATAGAGGTTCGAGCAAGGAGTTCCTTATGGTGGCAGACGTGGAAGAGGAGTAGGCCATGTAGCTAGCGGTGGGCAGTGATTTGAGGTTCTACTGCCACCACCCCCAGGTGGTCCACCCCCACCATAGGGAGTAGGTGGACAGAGATGATCTCATCTACAGGAAGTTGATGCCTACGACCATAACACTCTAGAGACAATTCAAGGTACAATCTGTATCTAATCCACCTTATCTAAAATTATTATAGACAAAAGTTCCAGTCACTCTTTCATTTCCACGACTCCTTTTTAGAGCTCAGAGATTCTTATGGAGTTTTTGGATCAATCCTTACGATTGGAGACTCCTACATGAGAGGATTCAAATATTACACACTGGTGTTGGTAGTGTGAGCTCACTCTAGGAAGTGAGAGATTTGGTTGGGACATCCTTGTAGCAACGTCGAGGCCTTACGACGTCATCTTGGGTATGGACTGAATATCCACAATCCATGCTGAGATCGACTATTTTAGGTGAAAAAGTGTGGAACCTTTGTAGTTTAGGATGGAATTTCAGGATGGAACCAGGTTTCCTTCATCGGTGAGAAGGGAACCTTTGTAGTTCAGGATGGAATTTCTTGGAAGAGGGTGTAGCTGATCACTCATTAGTTGGCTAGCCTTACCCTCAGAGAAGTTGATGAGAGGAGTCTGAGATATCCTGTAGTGGTGGACCCTTATGCTGATTTATTTCATGAGGATGTTCTGGGACTACCTCCTCGTAGAGAGGTAGACTTCTATATTGATCTTTACCCCAAGACGACACTGATATCTACACCAGAATATCATATGGCTTCTGCGGAGCTTCATGAATTGAGGGTACAGCTGGAAGACTTATTGAGGAAGGGGTTCAAAAGGCCCAGTGTTTCTCCATGGGCAACCCCAATTTTGTTTTCCAAGAAGGTAGATAGGAGTTTAAGGCTTTTCATGGACTATTGGCTCCTGAACTAGGTGACCGTGAAGAACAAGTATACACTCTCAAGGATTGATGAAATCTTCGATCAACTGAAGGGATCTTGGTGATTTTCGAAGATAGACCTCATATCAGGCTATCATCAGCTTAGGGTATGTGATGAGAATGTACCAAATACAACCTTCAGATGCCGGTATGGGCACTATGCATTCTTGGTGATGCCCTTCGGTGTGAAAAACACTCCAGAAGTGTTCATGGGACTCATGAATAGGATCTTCTAGCCTTACCTTGATCTCTTCATGGTGGTCTTCATTGACGACATCTTAGTGTACTCAGTGTCGGAGGAGGATCATGGCACTCATCTATAGATAGTTCTGGATACACTCTGAGAGAACTAGCTCTATGGTAAGATCTTGAATTAATAGTTCAATATTCGAGAGGTCCACTTTTTGGGACACATTATCTTGGAGGCTGGAGTTGCATTAGATCCAGGGAAGATAGAGGTAGTGATTAATTTGGATCCACCTAGGAGTGTGACCAAGGTGCAGAGTTTCCTAGGATTGGCTGGGTACTATCGAAGATTTGTACCTGACTTTTACAAGATTTGCAACACCCTTTTCAGCTTTGACAAAGAAGGGGATACCCTTCATATGGATGGAGAAATGCCAGCAAGGTTTCTAGAAGCTGAGGCAGATATTGATGAGTGCCCCCATATTGAGGCTACCAGAAGAGGACATTGGGTATGTAATTTACTAAAACACATCAGGGACCATACTAGGATGTAACCTAATGGAGGAGTGAGTAGTGATCGCCTACGACTCATGATAGTTGAGAAAACATGAGCATAAGTATGCTACCCATGACCTGGATTTAGAAGCAGTGGTATTTTCCTTGCATATGAGGCAACACTACTTGATGGGTGAACGATTTAATATCTACTCTGATCACAAGAGTCTCAGGTATATCTTCTCATAGAAGGAACTGAACCTGAGACAGCGATGATGGATGGTGTTCCTCTAGGACTATGACTTTGAGATAGTCTACACTCTTGGGAAGGGGAACGTGGTGGCAGACACACTCAATAGGAGGTCTGGTTTACAATTGTCGATTGAGGTGACAAAGCAGCTAGCCACATTGCAGTTATCCTTTGTGTATAGTGATGGAGAAACTTACCTCCAGTCTATGATAGTCACCCCCCACTCCTTCAGTGAGTCAGGGGGGATCAGCTTGAGGATGTTGAATACGAGACACGATGTGCTCAGATATCCTCAAGACAGGATCCTGGAAGATTTTATGAAGGTGGGGAGCATTCCATCTTTTTCGGAGGACGCACCATGGTACCATTGATGCTAAAAGAGGAGGTGTTGAGGGAGTTCCACACACCCCCTTTGACGGTACATCCTGGAATGGCAAAGATTCACTAGGACCTCTGACGTTAGTACTAGTGGCCAGGGATGAAGAAAGTAGTGGCAGAGTTCGTTTCACGATGCCTCACTTGTCAGCAAGTGAAGCCTGAGCACCAGGTTCCAGCAGGCTTGACTCATCTGCTTGAGGTGCCAGAATACAAAACTAACTAAAAGAAAATAAATCAAAAAGGAAAAACATCTCTTGAGTTTGTCCGCCAAGGATCCTACCTGAAGGGTAGGTACAACTCGTCACTACGTCTCTCTGTGTCAATCGGTCACCTCCGTGCACCGTCTAGTCCTAGCTCCCAAACCTCTTTCAAAGCTATCCATCATCTACACAAGAAACAACATGGTGCGGGAGAATCCCGTGCAGGGGTGATTATAACAATACCCATTAGGGACCCCGAGACCCCCGAAGGTCTCCCAGAATTCCACAAAAGAAAAACCACAAAGCATGATCTCAATCACTAAGCACAAAGTAAAAGACTCAGCTCAAATTAGGTATGGAACTTAAAGAACATGAATAAAGATGATTAGTCATAAATATAGATCATCTTATTATGTAGAGAGGCTTTTGCTGCAAGACCACAAAAGGATGCTAGGTGCTGACACACAGAGGATCAATAGGTTCTGACCCACATAGGATCGCTAGGTGCTGACCCATGGAGGATCGATAAGTTATAAACCACAGAGGGTCGCTAGGTGCTAACCCACAGAGGATCGCTAACTGATGACCCATAGAGGATCGCTACGTGATGACCCACAGAGGATCACTAACTGCTGAGCCATAGAGGATCGCTAGGTGCTTCATCAAATCACAGCCAGCCACTGGATTCCCACACTTATCACACTTGATTATGGGAGGATCTGATCCTCAAGCCATCGATCATACCTCAAACAAAATCCATGTCATAAGGGTTCCAACGCAATATACAACATTTCAATTGGACACCCGGTCTATAAGTTATATGCATTTTAGTGTCAAGGGCCCGATTTGATTCGAGTCCGATCCAACCCAGACATACTCCAAATTTCCCCAAAACCCAAGTGGAGTATCTCAAAAGGACCGCCTTGCTGACTGCGAGGGTATGGCGGCACCCACAGGCGCCATAGAGGATAGGGGAGACCAACCTTTTCCAACCACGTTATTGGCGGGTGGCGTGCTGTAGAGGAGACTGTGACAACCAATGGGCTGTTGTGGAGGAAGTACCACGACTCCAACCGTGGCGGTGGCGGACCACATCCGTGGGTCTTGACCTAGACCGGTCCACCAGACTGGTCAGCTGGAGGGGCGACGCCAGCCTGGAGCCACCTGTTAGAGAATTTTAACGAACACAGTCCATTCGGGAGGAGAGAGGACCCTGTCCACCTGGCGGGACGCACCTAACAAGCGGACTGGGCTGGTTCAACAGCCCGGCGGGACGCGCCCAGCTAGGTGGGCCAGACCGGTCCCATGGATAGCAGGCCGATTCCATGTCCCAATGATCTATTCTGGGCCCAAATGGACCGGTTCGGGCTGAGCCCAGCTAGTTTGAGCCAATCCAGAGGGCCGGGTCGGTTCGACCGGGTTAGGTCGAACGTAGACCCTTTTTGACTTAGTTTCACTTAAAGAGCCATATCTTCTAAAATGGATGTCTGTTTGATGAACCATTTATGATCCTAGAACCCTTAGGATAAGGATATCTTTATGAGATACTCCACTTAGGTTTTGGGGAAATTTAGAGTGTGTCTGGGTTGGATCGAACTCGAATCCAACTGGGCCCTCATCACTAAAATGCCTATAACTTAAAGACCAGGCGTCCGATTGATGCGCCATCTATTGTGTTAGAATTATTATGAGATAGAGGTTCTTCAAGTTACTTATTAATGGGACTTAGTGGCTATTGAGGTATGACCGATGGATTGAGGAGTGGATCCTCACAGAATTAACCGTGCTAAGTGCGGGAATCCAGTGGCTGGCTGTGACATGATGAGGCACCTAGAGATCCTTTGCTGGTCAGCACTTAGTGATCCTATATGAGTCAACAACTAGTGATACTTTTTGGGTTATTAGTTAGAAATAATCTATGGGTTAACATCTAGTGACCCTCTATGGGTCAACACATAGAGATCCTTCGTGGGTCAGCACTTAAGGATCCTCCACGGGTCAGCACCTAGCGATCCTCTATGGGTCAACACCTAGCGATCCCCTGTGGGTTAGCACCTAGCAACCTTGTGTGGTCTAGAAGCAAAAGATTCTTGATAGAAGAAAATGATCTAGATTTATCACTAATCATATTTATTCATGTTCGTTAATTTGTATACCTGGTTTAAGATGAGTCTTTTACTTTGTGATTTGTGATTGAGATCATGCTTTGTGGTTTTTCTTTTGTGGAATTCTGGGAGACCTTCAGGGGTCTCGGGGCCCATAATGGGTATTGTTAAACTCACCCAAACTGGGGATTTTCCCGCAACTTGTTGTGTCCTGTGAAAACGACATACATTTTTGACCGAGGTATTGGAGCTAGGACTAGTTGGTGCACGGAGGTGACCAGTTGATGCAGAGAGCCACAATGACGAGCTGTACCTACCCTTCAGGTAGGATCCTTGGTGAACGACCCCATGATATTTTTTCCTTTTTTCTGTATTTTATTTTTGTTGGGTTTGTATTCTGGCCCATTTTTCTTTAGTTCACACTTTCACTTTCAATAGTTATACTATGTGGTTTGTTGTTGATGTGTACCTGGTATATGTATTTGTAGGTTTAAAGGCAATTCCTTCCCATTTTAGGGACATTCATATTCGATGCTAGTTTCCATCCCCTGACCCATAGAAGGTGGGCTTGGGGCAGTCACGACACGATCCTTGGGGGATGGGTCGTGACATCATGAAATTCTATGCCAGCTAATTATGTAGAATATTCTCATAACTGATTGTATGATTTAAATTATCAGTGAACTTCCTTCAATTAACTATCCATATGAGTTTTTCCTCACATGATCCTCAATTTAATTTCCAAAAATTAATCATCGACTAATTTAATATAATTAAATAAAAATACCTATAAATTTCACCTACTTCAATCAATAAAAAAATCCAAATATTTTCATTTAGAAATTCCAAAATGTTTAAGAAGTTATCACCTCCTTATTATTTTTAATCAGACTAGTCAAAATTTTCCTAAAAGTATTATAAAATTAACCATGATAATGAATTTCAAATATCCCATTTAAAATTCCCACTGATATTAACCCATGATATTATCATTTAATCTTCATTAAAACCACTAAAAAATCATGGTTCAATCACAAACTCATGATATTTAAGTTTAAAAGAAACACAAAAATGTCCCAGTTGTTTAAGCATACCATGTACTAAGATATTAGTATATCATATGCTGTGATCCCCATATCCTTCATTGATAATTGAAATTATTTCTTAATTTTTTGATCCTATAAAAGAAATATTACTTTTTATATAAAAACTTATGTGTATTGTCTTCTCATATTGAAGAATGAAAATCTAACATATTGCAAAATATTTTTTTCATGTTGATAAATTATGAAAGTCTTAGAACTAAAATATTATGTATAAACCCAATCGTATTACATATGAACATAATACTATTTATTTTTCTACATTTATTATACCACTTGAAACCATATTATGTATCACTCAACACATCTTACATATCTTCCCAACCTTATCACATTCTTCTTTAACTCGAAAATAATATCTTACATATGATCCTAAAACGATTTTATGTATATAGGGAACACATTTTTAATTTACATTTTTATCCATAATAATCCCATAAATATCTTACATATTCACTAAATTTATTAATTTATAGCTTCAATACAAATCATTTATTACATATCATCAAATAACACTTCACATATAAATTGTGGATTCAGGACTTAGCCAAAATTAAACTTTAATTAAATAATTCATGAATTATTCAAATGAGATCAAAACATCTTCCAATAAACTCAAGGAATTTCAGTTTACTTTATAAAATCTAAAAAATATTCTCAATACTTCAATATAAACTTCAATAGATTCAAATAAAACAATATAAAATTTCATAACAAAGAAAATCCTTCAACAATTCCATTGGGCTCTTCAGAGTTTACAAAAATCCATTTATGGGTTAATACTCATATTTTACTAGAGGAAAAGGGAAAGGATATGGTCAAGGGAGAGTTATGTAAAACACCTAAGAATATCTTGGTTGTTTTTATTTTTAGTTTTAGTTTTTTATTATTTTTAAAATCCCATATATTCTATTTTTTTTCAAATTATTATATCATATTTTTGATCTTTTAATAAAAGGAATACATAGTTTAACTTAATTTTTATGGAACTAACTAATTATTTTTTATTATATCCTTATAAATTACATTAACTTAGGTTACTTTTTTTTGGAAGTAACATTGAAAAATCAAGTTTATTAGAAATTTTTTAATTTAAGGTTCATAAAAAATGAATGAACTAATGAAAAAGAGGCATGAAAATCCAGGAATAAAATTTAAAATTTATTTATTTTTGAACTTTCATAATTAAATTTATTGGAAATATTAAATTTTCTCTATAAATTTTTTGCAAAATTGGGGAAATGCTTAATTTTAGGTAAATGGGAGGTTCCTATGGAATTCCCGTCATGTTCTCTACCTTCACCTATAATCATGAGATTTTCTTGAGTACCAAACTGTTAGGGATACTCGAGTAGGGTGAATAAAACTTAGTGGTACACCACCAATGATGTACCTAAAATAACTAGTAAATGTAGTGTATACATAACATGTCATGTATAACATAAAACAATAAAGTTTGTAAGCACAAAAAATAACCATCATTGATCCTAGATTTTTAAGGTGACACCCAAGATTGAACTTACCTACTTCGATCAATGTCATATGTCTCTGAACATAATGCACACCACCCATGGGGAAACATGTCCTGCCATAAAACTTGAAGTATCATCACCTAGGGGGACCATTTATTTCACTACAACCTAAAGTATATCTACCCATGGGAAACTATGTCCAACCATAAACCTCGTACAATATACACCCAAAGGAATTTTACCTCCCCAAAAGCTTATATAGAATACACTCAGGGGAATCATACCCCCCCAAAACCTCATAAAATATACACTTAGTGGGTTATATCCCACCCCAAAACATGTAACATATCATCATTAACTAGGGGAATTCATATCATCCCAACACATCATACATCATATATCACAATCATAGGGTTGAATACTTACCCGAATCCCACATACATTTCCTATGTTGGCCTATCAAGAACACAATCTATTCTCATGAAGACATTCATACTAGGCTATTACCATACTTGAATCCCTATAATAACCATATCTAGAATCAACATGAGACTAAGAAACAAATAAATCCCCCCTAAGTCACATCTTGGTACAAGAACTTCTCAAGGTTACCTTTCTCTATTTCCTAACTCTAGGGTCAATTATTTTCAATCAAAATGACATAAAATCCCTAAACATCACCATGATGGCATCATGGCTTAATCAACCTTATAGGAATTAAAATATATGGATTTATCTAAGAGATGACATAAATCCCATTTTACTTAAGTAAATATTGGATAGACCTCCCAGTAAACCTACACTCAACCCTTTATAAGGTATCCCCAATTGGATATACATATACCAATAAAGTATTTTTAGTCTCCCATCATACTATTCAATTATCCAAGGGCCTAAAAGGATTATAAGATTTCCATGTGACCTAAACCTAAGATAACTATCCCAAATATATGACAATTGTTGACTTAGAGGGAGTAAAGGAAACTTATTACAACATCCATTGTAGAGACCCAAATCTTGACGTACATGGACATTACATTACTTTTGCGGAATTCTTAATACATAACAAAAAAATACACATAAGGATCGTAATAGTTTAGTGTCTTTGGAAACTCAGAATATAGTCTTCTAATCGTGGTGAAAGATCTTCAACATCTCCATTAATGATCTTCCCCTTTTGTTTTCTTACCTAAAACCTTTCTTTAAATCCTGGGGAAAAGAAAACATATAAAGGGTGAGCTCAAATGCTCAGTAAGGGTAAGCATAGAGAACATAAAACAATCCTTAGACATTTGAATGTAAAAAAACATGAGCATAAAATATAAACATCAAAATCTTGAGCAATGACATAAAACATGGAAGTACATAAGACATAGATCATAATGGAACATAAATCATGATAAAATAGCATGGGAATAAAACATGTAATTGTGGAAACCATTCAACACTTGTTATTATTTCCATAGTAGCCAAGGCATTGCTGCCAAGACCATCTTAGTGGACAAAGTCCCTTTCTGAATCGAGTTTACTCCTCGTTCTAGTCCTGTATTACTGAACCGGTTTAACTTTCCGTTCCATCCATGTCTATCTCATGAGATATAAATATTTACCCAATTCATTAGAGGGAGATATAGGTCCCACCCATCTCATAATGAAATCATTCTTACTTGTGCTAAAAAATAAACATACATTATTCATAATAACCCAACGAATAAAATGGGTTTCATAAACATCATACCATCATCACATAACCCATATACAAGAAATGGATATAATTTCATAATAATAAAAGGGAAACCATTTAAATCATAGAGACAAGATACTTGAAACATACACATATGAAAAAAGTCATCTTAAATGAAAAATGGTTTTGATAAAACACTTGAAATGAATTCTTGAGGAAAATATCCTTTCTTCTTCAAAATCATTCTCTTTTTACAAAATGTCATGCAATTTTAAAAGAAAAGTATTTTGTTGAAAATAGTCATGAAATATTTTTGAGGAAGATTCATGAAAATACAGCTTTATAAAACCATAAAAATCTGTTCGTGCCGTATAAGTTAAAAAAAACATTCTTCTCGTACTTTTGCTGGAAAAGTCAAAAAGTACCTCGTAAAAGAAAATTTCCATTCATACCATGTAGTAAAAGTCAAAAATGGGTAAAAAGGACATTAAACATACATAAAAACACTTTTAGAAAACATGGATATGGATGATAACAATAACCCCAGTAAATACTTACGTATAAACAATCTTGGATAAGAACGAGATTGGAAAAGTTATCCCTTACCTTATGTCTGATATGCTTCGTATGTATCCGAACCTCCTGTATAATGATTTAAATAATGTCATTGAATTATTACAGAATCCTATTCATTGTTATTATATCATATATGGTTCACTTATGACTTTATATCACCTGTTCTTTTGTAAATTATATGTTAAAGAGCGTTTTGGGTAAAATCATTTCATTTATCGTATGTGTTTCGACTTGTCATTATTGATATTATTACTTATATCCAGATTTACATAATTCCAGAATGTAAAAAATTATTTATATATAATATATATTCGTCATATACATATATATTATAGATCGATAAAATGAATGAAATACACCGTTCATGGAGACGGTAGGCCGTACGTACGCATGAATGCTATTTTCGTTTCCTTATTGAATTGAATGAAATTAAGTAGATGACATAAATATATATACAAATAAATAAAATATTATTATTATGTCATATATTTCATTATTACTTATTGTATATACTTTATAATCATTCATGAATGGTTAACATGGAGAATGAATCTCATCGCGTCATAGAGACGGTAGTCCGTACATACGCACGAGCGATGATATCATTCCCATGATCATGGAATTGCATTGAAGTGTATGTATAATATTTAAGAATAAATATTACTTTGAAATAATCATATATAGTTATTTATTTACACCATTATACCTATCCAAGTAAGGTGGTGGTCGAAAAAAAATTACACCACGGCGTGGAGACGGTATTCCGTACGTACGCACGCGCGGTGATTTCATTTTCCATAGGATGGATAGATGGTGAAATGGGGTTGTTTCATACTTATAATAACATATCAGTATATGAGTGATACTGATGTTATTACTTCATAATTAAACAACTAAATAAGAAGAATTAGAAGAAGAAATAAAGTTGAAAGAATCGGTAACGAATATTACCTCTTCTTTCGACACGCCTTTTGAAACCTCCTCTTAGGGCACTAAGATTGGTCTTTGAAGAAGACCAGAACATCTAGAATGTTTCTATGGAAGTGGAGAAGATAAATTGGCAGGGTTTGTCCGAGCTTGAAGGCTCTAAGTGGTGTGAGGAAGAGAGGGAGGAGGTTCTCTTTTATAAAGGAGGAGAGGGGCACCTTTGGAATAACTAAAAATATTATTTTATTATAAAGTCATATTCGGTTTTTAATAGCTAAAAATTGAGTTATTTAAAATCTAAGGTGGGGATGGGTCGAAATACTCTCATCCAATAGAATTTAGACAAGTTTAGGTTTATATTTTAACCTTATCATTTAGATTTAACTTTAAGTTAAATAATTTTACTTTTACCGTGTCTTCTTGTTTTCTTACACTATAAGGTTAATAAACTTACTATAACAAGACAAACGAACCCAAAGTTGTTTATTATTAATATATATAAGATTATATAAGTCATTTGGCCGAACCTTAGATTTTTAGAAATAAAATAACAATTAATAATATAATATTTTTTTTAAAAACTATTTTATGTCAATTTTGACACTATTTGGTAATTAATTTTTGTGAAAATCCTAACAGAATGATTAGTTCGAAAAAAGTTAACTAAATAAATAATAACATGTCATATTAACCTAGAAAATTATTTTAATTCATAAAAAGTCTCAAATTACATTTATTTGGGTATTTATAACATCAATTATGTCAATATTTCATTAATAAGATAATTACTGCATCATCATTGTGTCATAAATAAATTAAATTATTTAATGTCTAAAAATTATAAATAAAACACCATTATGTAGGAAATATTTTTATATTTCTAATTAATATTTATAGTTGAATTTATCTTATGTATAACCCTATATTAAAAATTATTTAGTTATTAAACTTTGATTTTAACTATTTTAACCCTTCTTTAAATAAATTTATAATAAATGTCCTAATCTAATCCAAGTGGGCCTAAATGGTCATATTTTATTCCTAAGGTTGTTTTTGGTCGAATTAAACTTATCCTATAGAATTAGAACATGTTTTAGGGTAATAATAATATCATTTTTACCCTTAATTATCCTATTTACTTTTAACCGCGGTAAAAAAAAGTAAAAAGTTACTATTCACCAAAAATTATTTTCATCTCATTGAACGGCATTTTACTTACTTACATCAACCGTGTCTCTCGGATTTTTGAAATTCCACTCACAGAAGTGGTAAAATTAAGTTTTATGTGAATTTCCAAATTCTCCTAGGAGGTGGGTAAAAGACGGCGAAAAGTTCAATAAAATTTTTAGATATCTAAAATTATTATAAAATGACTCCAATGAATTAAATTGAACTTATATAGGTATTATGTATCAATTTTGACCTAAAATAAATTTAAATAAAATAAATAATTATTTAAATAAAAAGTCGGTTTTTGAATAGTAACCCAGTGTTTTCACTATTCATCAAAAATTGAATGTTTTCAGAAAAATATCAAAAATTCACCCTAGGATAATTTCGATATTCCGAATCCAAAAATGAAGTCCATTTTGAAAGATAAAATTTATAAAATTTTAAAAAGTGGGTATTACTATTCATAACGGCTAGTTTTAATAATATTTTAATAATATATCGTTGTTTAGTAAAACCCGGTATTGCGTACAACACACGCTATCGAGGAAGGTTGCAATTGCGTGTAATGCAAGCCAAGTCAGGGTTGCATGTTGTGCAAGACTCCTTTGTTGTTTCGTTATAACATAATCCAACCATTTTTCATTTATACATTGAATATATATATATATACTCAATGTTGCGTAGAATGACTATTATCAAATGAACTTGAAATTGTGTGTAACACAATCTAAGAATAGTGTTGCGTATACTGCAAGCTAATACGGTGTTGCGTATATCACAAGATAATATTGGTGTATCGTACAACAAAAGATATGGAAGAAATTAAAACGAATATATCTTATAAAATCTCGGGTTGTTACATTCTACCCCCCTTAAAATGAATTTCACCCTCGAAATTCGTCAGGGTTATAAATTGTTTACTATTCATAGAAACCCACATTGTAAAATGAAATACCAAAACTTAACTTTAAAAACTAAAGTATGAAACGTAACGGTTAACCAAATTAACTCATCACTGGGTTTCCACATAGGAGAACATAGGTGAAAATATGGATATGGAAGAGAAATCTAACCATCAAGTTCTGATGGAGAGTGGTAGAGACCATGACTATGAAAACACCAACAATCACAAAGTTATAATTTTGTGACGATCTAAGGTAGCATCTAATTCATCAGATATAAGGGCACTAGGACAACATTTTTGGTTTTCAAGATCATTTCTCTATGAATTTTAATTAGAAGAAATACTTATTTTATTTTGATATAATCTCACCGTTGTTCGTGCCTTGAACAATTTCCACTTCATCTCTTAAAGAAATGAAGTTGAATTTGTCATTCGTGAAGTTTTAGCAGATCATGTGATAGAATGATGGGTCATTCCATCTGTCTTAATCAAAAGGTTAGAAATAGTTATATACATAAGTCTATCTATTGTATATCATTCCAAAAATGGAATTATACTTCATCTATCATACCAATTAATATAATAAATTTAGTTTATACTAACCAGGGACTTCCTATGGGCCAGTGGTAGGCGATAAAGGCCAGTCTCACTTCAGTTTTGGGTTCTATTCCCACAGCCTTGTCCGACGCGATGGGCTGTCTCCCGTCCTGCAGGTTGTCCTTTTTCTAAAACTACATTACTATAACATCCCATCAATAATATCAAAAATAGTTCTATCCTTAAACAATACTAACTTATGTCCAACATAATCCATTACAATCTTTAGGCTTATCTAAAATACTTCGGTCCAAGCTCATAGTATAAAGAAAATGATTACTTGAAATGTCACATAACAATCACGTGAATGATATCATTTATCCCCCATATATCATAAGATATATCTTGTTGATCAAATTAAAAACATGTGAATACCTTAATCAGGTATTCTCTTGAAGAATGAATACCCATTGAACATTAGTGAAAAAATGAATGCAGTTAAAAGTTAACACTTTCCACATACCAAAATCCTCAAAATTCTATATACTCAAACCATGATATCAATTAGTCCTTATATTAATCATGAGCTCATGAATACAATCAAACATATCATTATCTTCTTATCCCTTCATTATGCGCATATCATCTACTTTCCAAAAATATTTTTGAATAACCTTCCATGGTTACCGGTACCATTCAACATATACTTTAAAATACTTTAGGAAAAACAATAGTGTAATAATCCTTAGATGATTCTTTATTCCATAGTACCATTAACTATACAATATAACTCTTTATAAACATAAAATCATTCCACAACCTTCTTAAACAACTGACTGAGCTTCAACACTTCTTTCAGCTCATATATCATTTGTAGTCTCCTCATCATCATCCACATAAATACTACCCATATGACCATGCTGATTCTCTTCATGACATTTTCCCTTAGGACATTGGTTTGCATAATGCCCGTACATTCCACATTTAAAATATCTAATCATTGTTGATGTCGTAGCAATACCATTATCCTTGTCCATGGTGTTAACTGAACCTTTTCCTTTGCACTTACTAGTTTTGTGTCCTTCTTTTCCACACCCAAAGCATCTTCCACTTCCTTTGAAACAATCTCCCCAATACCTCTTCCCACATGATTTACATGAGGAAAATTGAACTTTCTTTCCTCTATGATCATCATGAAACTCCATCTTTCTCTAATTATCTGAGTCGGGAAACTTACCAAAGTTGAGATTATTGATCATATTATGAGATTGCTGATTAGGCATAATAACGATGCTTGAACTTTCAAATCCCGTTTCATTTGGTTGTTCATTAAGAATATCATTCCATTGTCCGTCATATCCTCCATCATCATGAATCTTCCTGTTTACAGCCATTTTCTAAAACCCAAAAAGAATAGTGTGAGAGGAAAAAATCATGCTAGGGAAAACAACATAGTAAAGGGGGAGTACCCTCAATATCTAACATCTTAGGTTAAATTCTAAGATCGTTACCATAGTTCTAGGACTATATCTTATACGTATACTTATCCTTAGGGACATCCCTAAACATACCTTAGAAATATCTCTAGGGATCTCACTAACATTTTCACATCCTAGTTTCCAAAGGTTGACTAAACCTTTCCTCTGATACCAACTGTAGAGACCTGAAGCTTGATGTACATGGACATTACATTACTTTTTCGGAATACTTAATACATAACAAAAACAGACACACAAGGATCGTAATAGTTTAGTATCTTTGGAAACTCAGAATATAATATTCTAATCGTGGTGAAAGATCTTCAACATCTCCATTAATGATCTTCCCCTTTTGTTTTCATACCTAAAACCTTTCTTTAAATCCTGGGGAAAATAAAACATATAAAGGGTGACCTCAAATGCTCAGTAAGGGTAAGCATAGAGAACATAAAACAATCCTTAGACATTTGAATGTAAAAAAACACGAGCATAAAATCTAAACATCAAAATCTTGAGCAATGACATAAAACATGGAAGTAAATAAGGCATAGATCATAATGGAACATAAATCAAGATAAAATAACATGGGAATAAAACATGTAATTGTGGCAACCATTCAACACGTGTTATGATTTCCATAGTAGCCAAGGCATTGCTGCCAAGACCATCTTAGTGGACAAAGTCCCTTTTTGAATCGAGTTCACTCCTCATTCCAGTCCTGTATTACTGAACTGGTTTAACTTTCCATTACAGCCATGTCTATCTCATGAGATATAAATCTTTACCCAATGCATTGGAGGGAGATATAGGTCCCACCCATCTCATAATGAAATCATTCTTACTTGTGCCACAAAATAAACATACATTATTCATAATAACCCAACGAATAAAATGGGTTTCATAAACATCATCCCATCATCACATAATCCATATAAAAGAAATGGATATCATTTCATAATAAGAAAAGGGAAACCATGTAAATCATAGATACATGATACTTGAAATATACACATATGAAATAATGTCATCTTAGATGAAAAATGGTTTTGATAAAACACTTGAAATGAATTCTTGAGGAAAATATCGTTTCTTCTTCAAAATCTTTCTCTTTTCACAAAATGTCATGAAATTTTAAAAGAAAAGGATTTTGTTGAAAATAGTCATGAAATATTTTGGAGGAAGCTTCATGAAAATATGGCTTTATAAAACCGTAAAAATCCGTTCGTGCCGTATAAGTTAAAAAACATTCTTCTCATACTTTTGCTGGAAAAGTCAAAAAGTACCTCGTAAAAGAAAATTTCCATTCATACCATGTAGTAAAAGTCAAAAATGGGTAAAAGGACATTAAACATACATAAAAACACTTTTAGAAAACATGGACATGTATGATAACAATAACCCCAGTAAATACTTACGTATAAACAATCTCGGATAAGAACAAGATTGGAAAAGTTATCCCTTACCTTATGTCCGATATGCTTCGTATGTATCCAAACCTCCTGTATAATGATTTAAATAATGTCATTGAATTATTAAAGAATCCTATTCATTGTTTTGATATCACATATGGTTCACTTATGACTTTATATTACCCGTTGTTTTGTAAATTCCATGTTAAAGAGCGTTTTGGGTAAAATCGTTTCATTTATCGTATGTGTTTCGACTTGTCGTTCTTGATATTATTACTTATATCTTGATTTAAATAATCCCAGAATGTAAAAAATGATTTATATATAATATATATTCATCATATACATATATATTATAGATTGATAAAAGGAATGAAATACACCGTTCATGGAGACGATAGGCCGTACGTACGCATGAATGCTGTTTTCGTTTCCTTATTGAATTGAATGAAATTAAGTAGATGACATAAATATATATACACATAAATCCAGTATCATTATTATGTCATATATTTCATGATTACTTATTGTATATACTTTATAATCATTCATGAATGGTTAACATAGAGAATGAATCTCATCGCGTCGTGGAGACGGTAGTCCGTACGTACGCACGAGCGATGATATCATTCCCATGATCGTGTAATTGCATTGAAGTGTATGTATAATATTTCAGAATCAATATCACTTTGAAATAATCATATATAGTTATTTATTTACACCATTATACCTATCCAAGTAAGGTGGTGGTCAAAAACAGATTACACCACGGCGTGGAGACGGTATTCCGTACGTACGCACGAGCGGTGATTTCATTTTCCGTAGGATGGATAGATGGTGAAATAGGGTTGTTTCATACTTATAATAACATATCAGTATATGAGTGATACTGATGTTATTACTTCATAATTAAACAACTAAAGAAGAAGAAGTAGAAGAAGAAATAAAGTTGAAATAATCGGTAACAGATATTACCTCTTCTTTCGACACGCCTTTTGAAACCTCCTATTAGGGCTCTAAGATTGGTATTTGAAGAAGAACAGAACCTCTATGATGTTTCTAGGGAAGTTGAGAAGAGAAATTGTCAGGGGTTGGCCGATCTTGAAGTCTCAAAGTGGTGTGAGGAAGAGAGGGAGGAGGTTCCCTTTTATAAGGGAGGAGAGGGGCACCTTTGGAATAACAAAAAATATTATTTTATTATAAAGTCATATTCAGTTTTTAATAGCTCCAAATTGAGTTATTTCGAATCTAATGTGGGGATGGGTCGAAATCCTCTCATACAATAGAATTTAGACAAGTTTAGGTTTCTATTTTAACCTTATCATTTAGATTTAACTTTAAGTTAAATAATTTTACTTTTACTGTGTCTTCTTATTTTCTTACACTATAAGATTAATAAACTTACTATAACAAGACAAAAGAACCCCAAGTTTTTTATTATTAATATATATAACCTTATCTAAGTCATTGACCTAACCTTAGATTTTTAGGAATAAAATAACAATTAATAATATAATATTTGTTTTAAAAACTATTTTATGTCAATTTTGACACTATTTGGTAATTGATTTTTGTGAAACTCCTAACAGAATGATTAGTTAGAAAAAAGTTAACTAAATCAATACTAACATGTCATATTAATCTATAAAATTATTGTAATTCATAAAAATTCTCAAATTACATTTATTTGGGTATTTATAACAACAATTATGTCAATATTTCATTAATGAGATAATTACTGCATCATCATTGTGTCATAAATAATTTAAATTATTTAATGTCTAAAAATTATAAATAAAACACCATTATGTAGGAAATATTTTTATATTTCTAATTAATACTTATAGTCGAATTTATCTTATGTATAACCCTATATTAAAAATGATTTAGTTATTAAACTTTGATTTTAACTATTTTAACCCTTCTTTAAATAAATTAATAATAAATGTCCTAATCTAATCCAAGTGGGACTAAATGGACATATTTTATTCCTAAGGTTGTTTTTGGTCGAATTACACTTATAAAATATAATTAGGACATGTTTTAGGGTAATAATAATATCATTTTTACCCTTAATTACCCTATTTACTTTTAACCGTGGTAAAAAAAAGTAAAAAGTTACTATTCAACAAAATTTATTTTCATCTCATTGAATCAAATTTTACTTATTGGCATCAACTGTGTCTCTTGGATTTTTGAAATTCCTCTCACAGAAGCGGTAAAATTAAGTTTTATGTGAATTTGTAAATTCTCCTAGGAGGTGGGTAAAAGACGGCGAAAATTTCAATAAAATTTTTATATATCTAAAATTATTATAAAATGACTCCAATGAATTACATTGAACTTATATAGGTATTATGTATCAATTTTGACCTAAAATAAATTTAAATAAAATAAATAATTATTTGAATAAAAATTCGGTTTTTGAATAGTAACCCAGTGTTTTCACTATTCATCAAAAATTGAAAGTTTTCAGAAAAATAAAAAAATTCATTCAAGGCTAATTTTGATATTCTGAATCCAAAAATGAAGTCCATTTTGAAAGATAAAATTTATAAAATTTCAAAAAGTGGGTATTACCATTCATAACAGCTAGTTCTAATAATATTTTAATAATATATCATTGTTTAGTAAAACCTGGTATTGCGTATAACACACGCTATCGAGGAAGGTCGCGATTGCGTGTAATGCAAGCCAAGTTAGGGTTGCGTGTTGTTCAAGACTCCTTTTTTGTTTCGTTATAACATAATCCAACCATTTTTCATTTATACATTGAATATATATATATATACTCAATTTTGTGCAGAATGACTATTATCAAACGAACTTGAAATTGTGTGTAACACAATCTAAGAATAGTGTTGCGTATACTGCAATCTAATACGGTGTTGCGTATAGCACAAGACAATCTTGGTGTATCGTACAACAGAATATATAAAAGAAATTAAAACGAATATATCTTATAAAATCTCAGGTTGTTACATCCACTATGTTTTTATTATTTTATTTATACCCTTATAGGGACTTCATATCTCATAAAACGCCTTTATAGTGAAAACCTTTTCTATAAATGATCGAGGAATAAAACTAGTGTCCAAGGGCCCATCGAGGACCAAGTAACTTCTATTGTTTCTATGGGTTTTCAAAAGAAATAATTCATTTTCAATTTTTATTTGATCACATAGATGTGGTGAGACTATATATCATGTGCTATATAACAAATGAATAATCTTTAGAGTGATGTTTAGGGACCACATACCTCATTAAAAGTTATTCCTTTTTTTAAATCTTGACTATAATCACCTAATATTACCCAAGATCAATTGGATATCACCCATAATCATGATTCCCTAACTACACACACAAATAGATAAATAAATCACAAACCAATTACAATTAGTTTAAACATTAAATCAGTATTAATTACATAATTAATTATTAGGGAATAATCCAAGAATCACTCATAGGATGATATCTCATGGATACATCCTAAAGAAAATTAGTGAAAACCACCCTCAATATCCACCCATACCTTTATAATGAAAACCCCCAATGTCTCAATCCAACAAATCCATTAATTTTCCTAAAAAATGAAAATAACTAAATAAATTTTAAGCAAACACATACCTCTCTAAATCTATAAAAAAACTAGTGAAATTAGCCTCCCATGATCTCATTTATCAAATATAAACAAAATGTTCATCATATTCAGAAGATTCTACCATAATCTATTGGAATCATTGATAAACACTCAAGATATCCTTCATATTAATGGAAATTTAAATCCATGAAGAATCAATGATGATATAATTCTTGGATTAAGAGGAGTTAGAGAGAAAAATATTGTACATATTACCTATTTTTAGGTCATAAATACCTTATTTACATCTTAACATTTCATATTAACAATTTATTAAAATTTTAGAGAAATTAGGAAAAATTCTTCATTCACAAAATTTGATACACACTAGGATTTTCAAAAACCTTTCACATCACCCCCAGGAGCCTATATATAAGATATATAAATAATTATAAATTAAATTCATAAATATTATATATCTTAGGATTTTACAAAATTTCTATAACTCCATATTAATACATAATATATTCAACCCCATATAATTTTTTTTACTTTAATAAAATGTATTTATAGTCATTCGTAATATATTTTTCTAAGGCAGAACTCCATATATAAAATTTTTCTAATACATAAGATTTTTCCCTTAGGATAATTTCAATACATAATATATTTTTACCATATTTAATATCTTCCTTCAATACGTAAGGTTTTTCCCTTCGGAAAAAACCTATATGTAATATTTTATCCCCACAAATAATATTTTCTCAATACATAAGGTCTTTCCTTCAGGAAAATTCCATACATAATATTTTATCACATGCTTAAGGTTTTTCCATTAGGGAAAAACTAATTCTTAATATCCTTTCCCCATATATAATATTATTTCCTTACCTTAATTTTTTATACATAATATATTTCTTTCTAATATAAGGTTTTTCCCTTTATTGAAAAACTAATAGGTAATATCCCCTTTAATACATAATATATTATTTCCATATGTAATATATTATATTCATGCATAATATATTTATCACATATATATGGTTTTTCTTTTATCTAAATAAATAATAATTAAAATATTTTTTTCTCCTCTATAATGCATAGATTTTATACTTAGAGATTTTTCTAAAGAACTGCTAAAACTAAAAAATCCCCAAACCCACTACAAACTCTCCCATTTTATTACATCACTAATAGAGACTCTTAAAACCCAAAAACTACTAAAAAATAGTATCAAATAGCCCTTAAACTCAATGAAAATATTGAGAATAAATTTCCAACTTATTCTTATACCCCCAACACCTCTTCGGGGTCCCAATATGCCTGGTTAACCCAAGGGCTAACCCAAAACACCATTCTCAAATACTTGGTCTATTACTTTTACCATTCTATAACATTCATACCATATCCAAAAACATTCACCAAATATGTTCTAACTCTTATATTCTCAATTCGAACCCCAATTCTCAAAAAGTACTCCTCCTAGGATCAAAAAATTAGATTCATACTAAATTTCACAACTTGTAATGGCGTGGGTCATTAAAAACTCACAACCATAATGCTTAAAATCATTAAGAAGTATTCTTGTGAATATATCATGAACCATTATAGTTACCAAATACATATTCATGAACCAAATTCTATATCTCTCACCAGTTATAGTCATGTCGTTACCACACCCAAACTGGTTCCACTTCTCAAAACTCCCACAACCCATGCATTAGAGTACTGATTATTTTCACCAACTATATGATAATTTTTCACTTTTTATGCAATTTATGAAGTTTAAATTCACTAATGTCACTCGCCATTAATCTACATCACTGATCTATATCGATCCCCCACTCACTTGATGTCACCCCTAAGAATCAACCAACTATTCTGATCAAAATCCATAATATCATTATTAAGATCATATTTATGAAACAAGGACCATCTTATTTTCATATAAGTGTGATATAAACAAGAATTGATATTCCAAATAACCGATTACCCTTTTGACCCATTCTTGAAAAACCTACTAATCTATACCACTTAATCATCACCCCAAGTCTAGTGGATGTCAGTTATCGACATACTAACTCAATTTGATTCTCATTAGTTCATACCCATGTCTAGTTATTTTTCATTTACCTCACATAACCCAAATTATTTAATCTAGGAACCATCACAATACCTTAACCATCTCCAATTGGTTCCAATACCACATCACTACTAAAAATGACCAAAATCTTCTCACAATGAGGGTCACACCCTCTAATAACTAATGGTGCATTCTACACTATAATAATTACATTAAAATAATACTCAAGTGTAATGTATAATGGGTTTTAATATCATATGCGTTTAATTCCTCCCAATCTACACTCATAACATCCTTAAAACCACTAGTTAAGGACCAATCTTAAATTGACTATACCATAATACTCCAATTAATTTCCACTATTACCTTTTACTACAAAGACAAGAATTCCTATGATCATCAAAATATTAGGAAATAATTCTTAAACCAACAATAAATACCAAGAAGATTCATGATCACACCCATCAATCCTATTAATTTATGGAAAAACGGATTCATCTTAAATATTATGGTGCACCCGACCATAAGACTCTACTCAACAAGGTTGATTCTGAATAATGATGTTTTATGCCACATGAATCACCTAAAAAAACTCACTTCAAGTGGTAGTAGTCATGAAATACTTATAATTATGTCTGGATATTTGATCCCCACATTAAAAATATATCCCAAAATCCTAAAACATATATCTATCTTGAAATAACCTAAAAAACCCACCGAATTCATCACTCAACCACTTGGGTATTTCTCGATTAAGTTTATGAAACCAAGATAAACCAGTATACCCAGAAAATAGTTAAATTGTAATACCCTAATATTTATTTCTATTATTTATTTATTTATTTATCGGTATTTATTTTCACCATCCAGTTTTATTGCTAATCCTTTTTAATTTTTGAAGTTTTAAGACTTTCTGGTCTGCTGCATGGTTAGCACTAATAGTTTAGAAACTATGTGATAGGGGTATGTCATGTGATAGATTCATTTTTAAATTTTTTCTAAATTATGTGATCCAACCATGTGGGTGAAATTATGTTCTTAGTAAAGGGAGAACATTTGGTGTATAATATGGTCAAACCATGTGTAGACCATGCGAGGTTCCTGGTTTTTATTTTTTCAAAATTTTCAAAATAAGATTAATGAAATAACTTAAAAACACTTAACCTTACCATATATTTTACTTTTTTTCATTGAACAATAACCCCTAGGGAGGATCCACTCACACGCATGGCATTCCTCTCACTCCCTTAAAACCCTGACCTCTATTTCTTCTAATTTCGAGAATGATCTTTATCATTAAAGGTTTACTTCCCTCCATCATTGTCTTCTTCTTCTTCTTCTTCTTCTTCTTCTTTTTATAAGTTTTTATATCCTCTCTCACCATGAAATACCCTTGGTAAAACCCTATGTGATTGTTTTGGTTCTAAAATAATATGGCTTATGTTACTAGGGTGTGCGATGGGTCTTCCAAACCCTTCTCTTTCTGTTGTTAGATATTTTTCATCATCTTCACACTTTCTAGGTAGGTGTTTCCATGCATTAACTTTTACCTTATATACCTTATATTATTAAGGTTTCTAAAATGGTTTATTTAAATTAATAAATTCAAGTTGTGTTAAATTAAATTTAATTATGTGTGTTTTTCAAGGATTTTAAATGGTTTTAATTGATTTCTAATTGATTTTTAGATATTTTTTCCTACTTTATATATGCCTTCAAGTAATAAATTATATTTTTACTTGATGAAATATCTGTGAGTATTTTTAAAGAGGAATTGTCTATTTTAATTTTTTTTGATTTATGTTAGAGATTTTATTAAATGGTGTGTGTTTTAAAGTGGAAAAGTGATTTGGGTTTCTATGTATTAATAATTTTACAGTGTTTATTTATTTTATCACTTAGTGATTTATCTATGATTATTGTTAGAGAAATTTTATATTATTCTTAGTGATTACACACACATATATAGGCATATATATATGGACATGTGCATATATTCACTTTAGAGTTTGTGAACATGTGAATTTAATGTTATATATAAATATATATATTAAATTACATAGGTTTATAATTTTTAAAAAGAGAAGTTTTGAAATTTAAACCGATGATTAATTTTTTTTAATAATGTTCTGAAATACGTGTTTTAAATGATTTTATTTTCATTTAAAAAAATTTTAGCTTACCAAATATTTTCAAAATGGTTATAAGAAAAATGATTTATTTGTAATTGGACATTCAAAATAGGTTTTGAAGAAAGGTATGAATTCAAGTGTATTTTGATTATGGGATATTGTTATGATTTGAATGATTTTTATATTTCATATTTTTTAGTTATAACATGGGTGACCTTAGGTATGTGAGTAATTGGATAGGTTTTAGTCTAGTTAGGCATGAGTTATAGATAAATTCCAGTCCTGGTGTCCTCAAGAGGCCTGATTTATATTGATTATTAGGTCACTTAACTAGCTAGTGTTCCAAAAACGAGTGAGTTACATATGTATCCTATAGGCCGAAGCTCTTCCTATGTGTCTTAGCTTGTGATTTTCTTGGTTCACACACTTATTACTATAGATTATGTTGTAATTTTGGTTTATTTACTTTTTTTACCTTTATTTTTTTACTTCTTTCTCAGTTTAGTTACTATTTACCCTTGTTTATTTACTATTTTTATTATCATTGATTACATTATCCTAGATTGTAATTTTGGTATTTCTTTAAGGTAAAACAAAAATGTGAAATTAAAATAATGTTTCCCTTGATTTATTTTTCTTTAAAAGGGATTTCTAAGTGTGTTTTTGTTTTTAATAAAAGAGTATTAGGCAGAGAAAATTTATTTCCAAGTGTTTGTTTTCATTTAAATAAAATATAATGGAAGTATTATAAAATGGTTGACTATGATGTTTTTTTATTAATGGAATGAAATATATTTTCTAAATGTATCCCAAACTATAATTTCTAGTTTATTTTGGAAAATAAAATTTATATAATCTATGTTTCTTACCAACTAGGCTATTGAGATCACACCTTACTTACACCACTCAGTGTTTATAGACTGAGTGACCTTTTTCAAGTTATGGATTAGACTTTCAGAATGGGTTATGAGTTTCATATGGAGAGTGAACATAGGTCATAAATGATTGTTTTATCATCCTTGTCAGTGTTTATTTTCAATTTTTTTAAAATTTATTACTCTACTTATTTTTTTGTTGTGGATGATCGACTTATAGATAATTCATGCTAGAATTATAGTATAATTACACTTTTATTTAAATTTTATTTATTAGGTATAAATACTTCCCATTTATTTTATTCTAATTCCCTAGAACTTTTCACTCACCTTTAGGGATTGGTAACACCCCTAAGGTTAGTGGTGAGCTGGGTTAGGTTCTGGTTTAGGTGAAATCCCATAATGGTTCATTACAAATGGTATCTGAGTTAGTTTATTAAGAGGAATTTGGTTTCATAATGAACTTCGATATTTTGGATGTATGGTAGATGTAGGTATCACCGTCAGGTCTTGAGTAAGAGGTTTAATAAGAGTTTGGCTATCTCATGATCAAGATAACGATTGAGTTAAAATGGGAAGTTAGGTTTCAATTCTTTGTTTTTTGTTTTTGGTGTTCTCTGAATTATGTTAATGTATTTTTTGTTTTCTGGGATGAAACATGAGTTGAGCTTGAGGTACATCGTGAGCTCACACATATTGGTAACCCATGTGAAGCCTATGTTCATGGTTCTTTTTACTCTCACTGATATTGGCGTGACTAGAACATGGTCCACCAATACATGAAACTAATTTATACTCAATCACTAGTCCTATTTTTCTTGGATTTATGTTTCATGACATTAATTTACTAGATTTTTATTGGATTATGTTTGATAAAAATAATTTTTGTGAGTAAAAAAATTGTTTTGAAGATAAGTTTAATGATTTCAAAAAGGAATTGTAAGTTTAAAACTGTTTTTAAAGAAGTTTAAAGTATTTAAATTGAAATATAAAATTTTAAATGTTTATTTTAGAGGTGTGGGTAGACTATAAAATTTTCAAACATGATTTTGTATTTGAAATCTGATCTCTAAATAAGGAAGTAAATTTTGGAATATGTTAAGAGGGTTCTCTAAATAAATTTTAAAATGAATTTTGTGTTTCTGAATTTGGAAAAATTTTCAATGGATGAAGTTTAGGGTTTTAAAATGAGTTTTCAAATGTGTCTTTGATGTTTTAAAATTTTAATTTGTGTTTTTGAAACAATTTAAAAAGGGGAACTTTTTATATTTGAATGTTTTTAATTTTGATAGTTTTTTTGGTTGATTTTCTTAAAATGAATATTTTGAGTTAGAAATTGATTTTTATATAGAAGTAGATATTTATTTGAATGTGTTTGTTTGTGGATGTGTGTATTTACTAGTTATTTAAAGTCTTATCCCTATAAGTCTCATGCATTCTCGAGTTTGGTTAATCGTCTCTTTTGGAGGTATAAAAAAATAAGCCTGTGAGGTAATTAATTTTTGGGTGTGAATCCTTGGGTTCATTCTTAGTAGTTTTTTTTGGTGATTTGGGGGTTTCCTAGTTGAACTGAACATGTTATTTAGAATTAGAGTTTTTCTTTGGGTGGTGATGTTTGTTTCAGTCCCTTGATTATGGGGTAAGAACTTGGGTATGCTCTGAGTACCTTGGGTGGATGGCGAACTGGTTGAGGAATTATGTACTGACTAGTGTTGGTTTGATTTGGTGGGAATTACATGAGTGGTGTCCTAGGTTACCAATTATTTATTCCTTGACCCAAGGCCCAAAAACATGTTATTTTAAGAGGTATATTTGTGGTTTCCTTCCATTTTATTAATTGTTTATGGATTTTGAGATGATTATTTTGGGATATTGGGAGTGTTCTTGGGGGTTGGGATTTATACTAAGGAATATATTTCTACCTAAATTTTTCTATTAGTGATCCATTATTGGTATTTGAGTGAATTACTTCAGATTATTCTATGTATATTCCATGGGAGGGTAAATGGATTCTTCCATGATATTTTGGGTATGTTCTTAAGAGAGTGTTTGGGTTAACCTCTTTGGTTGAGGGTCTAGGTGTTATCACATATAAGACTTTGGAAAATTATTTTTCCTTTTTAATCAAACATTTTATTAGGTTCTTAAATGGAGGAGAGACCCACTAAGGGTATCTATCTATTGATTTCTCCATTAAGTCCTCATGGATAATTTCACATCTGATCATTAATGGAGACCCACTAAGGGTATCTATCTATTGATTTCTCCATTAGCTTCTTCTTATTTCCACTTCAAGGTTATTGTTTGAGTATCATTGATTTCAACGGATTTTAGAGGGTATAATGTGTTATAGTGGGAAGGATAGTAACACCCTAATTTTTATTTTCATAATTTATTCATTTATTAATTGGTATTTATTTTCTCCATCGAGTTTCAATCCCATTTTTTTTGAAATTTTTAGACTTTTTGGCCCACTACACGGTTAGCATTAACTATGTGATAGGGGTTTTCATGTGACATAATAGTTTTTCACGGTTTGCATATAGTTTTAAAACCATGTGAGATAACCATGTGGGAGACTTGGTGTTCACAGTATTAGGAACATGGTGGGTTCACAGTTTGGGTGAATCATACATAGACTATGCAAGGTGTTCAGTTTAAATTTTTCAAAATTTATAGATATTACTTTATTGAAATAAATTAAAACACCCAACCTCACACTCTCCCTACCATTATTGCATCATGAAGCAACCCCTAGGTAGGATAATCTCATGAATATATCCTCCCTCCCGCTCCCTTGCAATCCCATCCTCTATTTCTTCGGATTTCAAGTGTGATATTAATCAGTAGGGGTTTCTTTCCCTCCATCTTATTCTTATTCCTCTTCTTCTTCTTTTTATTAATATTTCTATACTAAATTTCCAATGATCACCCTAATAAAAAACATAGGTGTTTATTTTGGTTCTAAAATTATTTAACTTGTGTTTTAAGGGTGTGTGATGAGTCTTTGAATCCCTCCTCTTACCATTTTTTGGAGGGTTTTCTTTATTTTTACACTTTCCACTTAAGTATTTCCATGTATTGGATTTTACCTAATTTATTTCATATTATTGGTGTTTATAATTTAGTTTATTTAAATTTATAAATTCTATTTGGGTTTAATTGAATTTAATTATGTGTTTTACTCAACGTTTTTAAATGGTCTTAATTAATTTCTAAATCATTTTTTATGGATTTTTCATTAATACCTATCTGACATCAGGTAATAAATTATATTTTTAACTGATGAAATATTTTTGATGATTTAAAATCAGGAATTTAGTTTCTTAAAAATTGTTTTAGATTATTTAATATATTTTATTAAATTATATTCATGTTAAAGTGGTGAAGTGATTTGGGTTTCTATGTATTAAGAATTTTAATATGTTTATTTATTTCATCACTTAGGAATTTATCTATGATTGACGTTGGGGATATTTTATATTATTATTAGTGGTTACACAAATATTTATAGGTATATACATATATATGAACCTATTCACATACTCATATAATAATATGTGAATTTATGCATTGAAGGGTGTGTGTGTGTCTGTATATATATATATAAAATTACATTTGTGTACATTTTTAATTTTAAAATGATATTTGAATTTGTATTTTAATAAATTTATCAAAGATATGTTTTAAATGATTTTTTTTCATTTGAAAATAAGTTGATCATACCAAATGTTTCAAAATGATTCTAAGAAAAATGTTTGATTTGTTATTGGACTTTCAAAAGTAGTTTTCAAAGAATGTATGGTTTCAAGTGTATTTTTGATTGTGGTATGTTGTTGAAGTTGGATGATTGTTATGTTTTATGTTTTGTAGTTGTAACATGGGATACCATAGGTAGGAGAGTAGTAGGATGTGTGATACCATAGTTAGGAATGAGGGACTGGATAGAGTCTGGTTCTATTATCCTCAAGGGGCCCAGGTTATATTGGCTATTAGGTCACTTAAATTCCTAGTGTTATATAAGTGATTAATTTATATAATGTTTTTATATAAATAAATCATATTGATAAAAAATCACTTAGTTTTTACTAAATTCTTTATATATTCGAAAAATTGTTTTTTCCTGAAAAAAACAATTTGTATTTTTTTTGTGAAAAAAAGTTAAAATTAATTTTTTAAAATTTTAAAAAATTAATCTTTAAATATGATATTAATTTATTTGGATAAAAATTTCAAAATTACCTTAGGGTGAATTTTTGGAATTTTTATGAATAGATGAATTTTGCAATGAATAGTGAAAATACGGTTTTTTATTTAAAACCTCTTTTTCATTTAAATAATTTAAAGGGTTCCATTTTATTTTAAAATAGTTTAAAATGTAAAATTATCTAAATTATATTATAATTAATCTAATATAGACCATTTTAATAAATTTTATGTTAAATTTAGAAGTATACAATTTTTAAACTTTTGATTTTTTTTTGAAAACTGTTTTTTCATCACTCATGCGGGTTTAATTTTAAATTAAATCTTTCCACTTATTTGAATAAAATTTGAAAACATTAATTATATATTTAGATTAATAATAATTAATATTATATAATAAGTACAAAATAACCTTTTTTTATCAAAAGGAATAGTAAAAATAGAAAAAATTATTTTCCACGATTAAGCTTAAAACAGATTTACCGAGGGTTAAATTACAAATATATGGGGCTAAAATGACCTAAAAAAATTTTAAACAGTAATTTAATGAATTTATATAGACCTTATTACATATAAGGTTTGATAATGACCAATTTGGTGCCTCTTTTTTTGTAAAAAATGTGGGTACACTTTATTCTTTTTAAAAACTCCATGTGTGTCCTCTCCCCCACTTATAAAAGGCTACCACCTATCCTCTCCCCTCCACTCTTAAAAAACCATTTGGTTCAGAAAATACCTACCCAAATATCCTCCTTAATTTCCTCACCACATAAATAGGCCATATTTGATTATGAAACCCTCAGAATATGGCTTTAGGTATAAACCTAAAGTGGTTCTCCGAAGAAGAGGTAAAATTCTTATACTTGTTTTTTGTTTTATTCCTTCTTCCACATCTTCCAAATATTCTTAAAATTTGATAATATTATAACATCAGTATCTAATATATACTAATATTTTATTATTTTAATTTAATTACCTATATATATCTCTACTCCTATTAAATGGGCAACAAAACTATCGATCGTGTGTATGGCCGACTACCGCCTATCGAACCGATGTTATTCATTTTACATCACCACCTCTCATGGATGTATATAATGATGTATTTAATGTTTATATATGATATTTATGATATTATTATACTTATTTATTTATAATATCATATAAATCATCTTTCATTCCATTCCATGGTAATACGATAATGTTGCTCATGTGTATGGCAGACAACCACCTCACGAAACGATGTGATTCATGTTTCAGTTATGATTAAATTAAAGGTAATAAGGATAAATTTAATGAATATAAGTGAAATAAATGAAATAAAAATTAATATATAAATATAATATATTATTTAACTCTCTTTCATTTCATTTATCTAGAAAATGGAAACGACATTCATGCATACGTGCGACCTACCGTCTCCATGAACAATGTAATTATTTTTTTATCTCTAAATTTAGTGGAATAATATAAATACTTATATAATTAATAAATATGAGATTTATATCATTGTTAAAATTCTCGATATGATTTAATCATGATCAAAATTAAATTATCAAAGATACCATACTAAAACATACATGAAATACAAATAAATTATTACCCAAAATGTGATTTTAACAAGGAATTGTTAATAAATAGGTAATAAAATTTCATAAGTAAATAATATATGGTATCATACATATGATTATTTTTATTTAATAGATATATAATAAACCTATATTTATTATACATAAGGTTTGAATATATATGAAGGAATTCAAGACTTATAGTAATGTAATTTCTTCTCAAATTATCTTCTTTGGGACATATATTATGTTATGCACCTATATTATTTTATGAGGTGTATACATAACCCATTTGACATGTTATATCATGAAATTATTTATTCTATTTATATTTAGTGTTTCATTTAAAGTTATTCTTTCATGAAACTTAAAATTCAAAATTTACCAAAGTGGTAAGAGTTTGATGTTATAAATTCATTGTTTATTAGGATTGATTATGATTATGCTTTCGATGATGAAATATTATGATATATTTCTGAATATATTAAAGAATTTTATTCTACTATGGTTATTTATTGATATTACATGTTATTTCTTTATTTTCATCTCTTTATGAACTCAAGATAACAAAATAATGTTTTAAAGAAATCCCAATTTATTTCTATATTTGATCGAAAACCCCTTTTCTTCCATATCCATATTTTCTAAAAAGGTTTTCAAGAATTTTTTAATATTCCTTCGTGATTTTTTAAATCAATTCTAATCTTTTTTTTTTAATTTTTTCTAAATAATTTGAAAGGAATCTTCTTATCATTTTCCAAACAAGGCCCATTTGGATTTTACTAAAAATGTGAAAGGAATATCTATCTTAATGTATAAAAAATGAATAGTATTTCCCACTACTATTATTGATAAATGATTTAAATATCCACTTATAAGTTTCCAAGGTTATTTTCAAAGAAACTTTTTTCTTTAATATTTGATTTTTTTTTGTAATTTAAATAAATTATTTTAAATGATATGTGTATTTTCCAAAAGAAATGTTCCAAGTGATATTTCAAAATAATTTTCATCTAAGATTACATCCTTTGATGTTAATTAAGATTTACTAGGGATATTATCCAATGATTCCATCCTTATTCTTTCTCTGGTTGGTTTATGTTTATGATGACATGGTGTTTATGAAACCTGTTTCTTTTCCATATGATATACTATGTTGAAATGTTTTAAGAATCCCACTTATTTTCCTAGGTTATGATATGATGAATTTTTTATGATCTTATGGTATAAAAATGCATAGATTATGTGATGGATGGGACCTAAATCTCCCTCCAATAAACTGGGTAATGATTAATGTTATATGAGATCAAAGGGTACACGAGTGGTTATCCCAAGCCTGAAAGAGTGTACATGGGAGGTTATAACAAGCCTAAAAGAGGGTATATGTTAGGTTATACTAAACCCAAAAGAGGGTAAATGAGAGGTTATCCCAAGACCGAAGCAGGTACATAGGTTGTTATCCCAAGCCTAACATGTTATCCCACTATGATTATCACTATAACTTTTGGTTTTATTCAATGGATGGAGACTAAAAGAATCATGTTAATGTTGAATGAAATAGATCATGAAATGATTTTACTCTTGAAAAACCAAATGTAATGGGAGATGTAATGAAAAATATTTTTTCTATTCTCACACAAGTTTCTTAGGCTATGAATCATGCTAAATTTCCAAATGAGAAAAGGAGGTAACAACGTTATGTTGAGTCCTTCATGAGGAAATGATCACCTTATTTTAGTGGTTCTACTAATCTACTAGTTTTTTAGAAATGGATCAATATCATTGAAAAGATATTTTATGTTCTATAGTGTTTAGATCATGAAAAAACCATTTTGGACTTCTATCATTTGGAAGGATAAGATGATCAATGGGGGACTCTTATCATGGATACAAGGCAACAAGATGAAATCGAATCCATGGAGTGTGATGTGTTTAAGATATTATTTTTCAATAAATACTTTCCTCATATTATTTATACAAAATTGATAAGGAATTACTTGAGCTAAAATTGAAGGATGATGAATCTATTGTTACCTACAAGGAAAACATACAATACTTGTGAGGTATTATTCTAGTATTATCATCCAAACTAAAATTAAGGTTGATTGATTGTTTAGTGTCTTAAAACCAAATATCCGAATGATTATAGACATAAGATACTTTAGTAACTATGAATAAATCATTTAATGTGATATAAAGGTGGAAATAGAGATAAGAGTTACCCATAAATCTCATAGTCATGATAAGAAAAGAAATATGGAATTCAATAGAAACTCTAAAAAACATAGATAGAAGAAGATGATATTTCATTCATTCTAAATATGTGGAAGGAAACATGGAGTAAATTAAATTAAGTGTACTAATAAATGTTTTAAGTGTGGAAAGTAAGGTTATTGAGTGTCTGAATTTAGAAGTGATGGGAAGAAGTTAGCTAATGATACAAATAAAGATAAAGCTCTATAGAATGCACCTCCCAAAATTTAGTGTTTCAAATGAAAGGAGTTTGGGAAATATGCTCACAAGTTCTCAAATATGAAGGTTAATGATGATTATTGATGTATGCAACCACATAATTCGAGATATAAAGGGAAATTTCATGCGATCACTATTTTTGATGAGGTGCATGATAATGATATGATAAAAGGTATACTTACCATCCAATCTCGATTACTAGTGTTTTATTTTATTATGGATATACCCACTATTTTATATCTACAGATTTTTCTAATGGTATCAAGATTCCATCTAAATATTTTATGGGGAATTAGTAGTGAAAACCTATAATGTTATGATGATCACCTCTCAAGTATATGATTCTTCTCTAGTTTTATTTTTTGGGAATATTATTCCTAAAAACCTTGTTATTATTCTTATGGTTTAATTTGATATTATATTAGGCATAAATTGGATTGATATACATAAATCCCACATAAATTTACAAGGAATAGAAGTCACATTTGATATTCTAAACAAATATCTGACCATCTATCAGTGCGATGATAAATATGAAATTTTGATAGATATCATATCCATTGTATGGGTCTTGATTCCCATTTAAAATGGGAATTTATCTTTTATGGTTGGATAGAAAATAAGCATAGATAATATGCCTATTGTATGAGAGTTTTTTGATTTAATGTCCTTGACCCTAGTATCCTGGAGTTAGTGCCTAATTTATTACATTGGCATAATATACAAGGAATAAAATCACAAAGGACCAAATAATTTTGTAGTCTTGGTAAACTAGATACATACTATAAATTATTATTATAATTGAAAACATAAAATATACAAATTATTTTCATTGAGAACTCCATTATTCACCTTAGAGTATCCTTGTTTATTAATCACAAAACACTTTTTGGTATCCTAGGGAAAATAAAAAATAATAAAGGGGTTAGATCAGATACTTAGTAAGGGTAAAATTATAATAAAAGATATGAATAAATAAGTCATAATAAATATGGAAAGGTAAATAACTAAAACACATTACATTTAATCAATAACTCAAGGAAAATATGTCAAAATAAATGATGATGAAATAATGCTATATAAATATTCACATGATCTTAAAAACATAACCATGAATATTCTAACTAATTAAATAATCACATGGAATATTAATAACTGAATTTATAATGATGGAATGCATAATTATGTACATCTAAAACACATCATCAAGGAATTGTGAGAATAAATCTAAATAAATGGGTAAGGCCTCATCCAAAACCTATTCTAGTTTATCTCATGAGACTTATCTATACATCAATGGGATATAGAAGACCCTGATCATCACTTAATAATTCTAATGTATTCCTCATATGAAAGGGATGAAACATAATCAACATAAATTTTTTTATTAAAAAACTAACATACAAAATGTTAATACATAACCCCAATGAATAAACATAATCATTAACCATCCAGAGTAAAATGATGAATGATAATAAAATTGTAAAACCTTATCCAAATTGATCATAATCCATCAAGATAAATAATAAGGATGGTATCAATACATAATACCCTTATTGGATCACAATTAAAATATATGTTTTATGTCATTGATGAATATAAATACCATGAAAAGATCCTTAATTTTTTTAAGAAAAATAACCATTTCATTTTGAAAATCACATTTTAAAACAAAAAGTTCTCAAAAAATTCTGAAAATAATTTTTATTTAAAATAAATTTTTAATACCTGTAAAATAAGAATTAAAAAATTTATTGTTCATGATGGTGTAAAATTTATTTTGCGTCGCACTCATTAAAACAAATATTCCTTTAACATTTTCAGTAAAATCATAACGGGCATTGTTTTGAAAACAAAATAAAGATTACTTAATTTTTTTTAAAAGTAAAAATGGATAAAAATTTATTTATTAAATAAATTTTAATATTTTAATTTTTTTTTTATAAAAAATGGGTTTTGATGAAAAAGGATTTCTTACCTAAGAGAGAAATAAAGTCAGATTTTATTAAAAAAAATTCTCATTCATTTTAGGTACCAAAGATTGGAAAAAGGGTTGTATTACTTGAAAAATTTCACGAATAATAAAAAGTGAATAAAATATAATTATTTTAAGATATAAATATCAAATAATTCTCTCAATGGAGGTGTAAACATAAATAATCCTGAATAATGATGAGATTGTGAAATAAACCCTTACCACTTTGTTAACTTCTGAATCGTAAGCCCCATAAAATAAATTATATCAAATAACACTTTAAATACCATAAATATAAATATATTCATGATATATCATATCAAAGTGATAGTATATACACCACAAAAATGAAATTAGTGGTGGATATAGATTATGTCTCATGGAAGGAAAATTGAGACGAGAAACCCTTACCACTTGTTCAAATTCCTTCATATATGTTTGAAACTACTGTATAATATATATAGGTTTATTAAAAATAAATTAAATAATAATAATAATATATAACATACCATATATTATTTTCTTATAGTCTTTTATCACTGATTTATTATTAATTATTTATTAAAACCACTGTATTAAGTGATAATTGATTTGTTTTTCATGTATGTTTTGGTTCAGTAATTTTGGTAATTTTAATTTGATCATGGATAAATCATATAAATAATGTTAAAATTATATAAATATAATATATATTCATTATATATTCATTATATATTAATCAATAATATTGATAGATAGAAAATAGATTACATCATTCATTGAGACGGTAGACTGAACGTACGCATGAACACCGTTTCCATTTTTATCAATGGATGGAATAAAAGGAAAATACATATTAATTAAACTTTAATAAATAATTATTATGTTATATATATAATTTATATTAATAAAATAAATCCTTATTATTATCCATGTAAAAATAAAATGAAAAACATTTTACATTGCTACGTGGAGGTGGTAGTCCGCACATATGCATGAGAGACATTATTGTTTTAAAATAGATTGGAATTTAAGAATTTAAATGTGATATAATATTTCAAGAAGTATTTTTAGATCATAAATATCATATATATTCATTAAATTTTATCCTTACTACCTTCCATGTAAATTGTAATCCAAAAATGAATCACATCGCTTCACGAGATGGTAGTCTGCCGTATAAATGAGTGACACATATGTATCCACCATGGAATGAAAAGTAATAAGGTATATGTTATATTATAATAAAATAAGTATAATAATATCATAAATATAATATAAATATGTTAAATACATCATTACATCAATCCTTGAAAGGTGGTGATGGAAAATGGATGACATTAGTTCGTGTGGCGGTAGTCCGCTGTTCACATGAATGATGATTTCATAACCCATTTGATGGAAGAGGATAAATATTTAAGTTATTAAATTAACATAATTACATATAATTATATTTAATATACTGAATTCATTATATCATCATGGTCTAATGTTAATTTAAGAATGTAGAGGAAGAAATAAAATAAAATGCTCAGTTAGGGACATTACCTCTTCTTCAGAAAACTTCTCTGGTTTTCACCAAAAGGATTATTATGATATCTTTTTGAAAAAATAATTATTTTAAGATTATAGTATGGAATTAAGGAAGTGATTTTTTTATTTATTGTTTAAACCATTGAGTTATTAAGTGTAAATAGGAGAGAATAAGGGGTGGCCTTTTATAAGTGAGGTGAGTGGCACACTTGTAAATGTTGAAAAGAAAAAGTTGTTACCATGTTTTTCACATAAAAAAGGCTTTAAAATAGTTTATTATATAAAATATAAGATATAAGGTTGAAATATGTCCATAAAATGGGTTTTGGACGCGTTTTGGGTCATTCTTAACCCTTATCTTATTATTTTAACCCATAGTAAATCAATTTTTACCTCAACCGCAGTAAATAATTTTTTATTGTTTTTACTATTAATTATGGTAAAAAATTATGTTGATATTATTATATAATATACATTATTATTTTTATAAATATGGATTCAAATTTTCCACATACCATTCATATAAGTGTTCAAATTTATTTTAAAATTAACCCCACAGACTCAACGATAAAGTGAGTTTTGAATGAGAAAATGTTCAAAAGTTTACAAAGTTTTTATATCAAAATTTAATATTAAAATTATTATAATGAACTAAATTAGATTAATATATATATGATTTTATTAATGTTACTTTAAACCCAATTTAAAATATAATTTATCTTTATAAATAATTTAAACTAAAATTATTTTTTCAATTCAAATTCAATATTTTTCATTATCCATAAAAAATTATTATTTTCAGAACAATATCGAAAATTAACCCAAAGATAATGTTGATACGATGATTTAAAAAATGAAGTTTATTTTTTTAGATATATTTTCTAAAATTGGTAAAAATTAATAATAAATTATGCACAAAAATCACAACTAAACCTCTTTTAAAAAAATATTCTTCTTTCAGAAATTATTTCTTTTACTTTCAAATGATTCTTATTTTTTTATAATCAACATATAAGCATTGAATATATTTTATTCATGTGTAAAACATACAAATTTCATAATTTAGTTATTAATATTCATACCCGGATACTTAACATCTAGGTTATAATGGTCATGTTTAAATAATAATATTTTAATAGAATTTCATGTTTTGTTTAAACCAGGTATTGCATGCATCACATGATTTTAATGAGATTGAATTTATTTAAAAATATATACACTATAAAGTCTTGGGGTGTTATATTTTCTTCTATTATTTGTGTTGTGTTTTATACATGCTATCAAACATGATGATCCTATTTTAAAAATCTCAGGGTGTTACATTCTCCACCCTTAAATAAATTGTAACCTCACAATTTAATCTTGATCTCGATAATAAAGAGTTTGAAATTTGAAAATACCTTTATTTCAAACCCAAATCACAAAAAGGGTTAATAAAAACTACTCTTAATAAGATATATAGGAAATTAAAAAGGTCATATATAATAACACTTAACTAGGTTTCTAAGTAGGAGAGAATTGGCGACAAGTGAAAATACGGACATGGAAGAAAATCATAAATAATTATAGAGAGCGATAAATGTTATTGATCAAAAGAAATTTAACGATCAATGGAAATTTAAGGACCTCAATACCATAAATATATATTGATTTAAAAGATAAACGATTCAATATAAACAAAGTTATTAGGATAAAATTTTGTTTCAATATCCTTTTCCTAGAGTTTAGGAATTCCTTTACCATCTAGATTGAGAATATATGAAAATATTCTTACTTGATATATTTCTATTTCATAGGTAAAATTTCATCTTTGGGTTATTCTTTGATCATTTTACACTTTATTTCATACTACAATAAATGAATATCCATGATGAATTTTTTAATCCCGAAGCACTAAAATTAAATTTTAAAAAAATCATAAGATCAATAAAAGAGTGATAAGTGTTTCCATCTATTTATAAATATTTTACAAAACCAATATTGCTATAAAAATTTATCCAATATAATAAATTTAACTCTAAACCTGAATAGTAACACTACTGGTTCAACATTAATATTTATCCATCAAATAATTTAACTAAAATCAATGACATATTAACTAGGACATCATGTAGGTCAGTGGTAAGTAATAAACCCTTATCATCCTTAAGTTGTGGTTTTAAGACCTATGGATTTGCAGGATGTAATGGAATTTCTCTAGACATGTGGGTTTTTATTTTTCTTAAACCACATTATTATAATTCCTATAACGTTACAAAATTGTAATAGCCTATAATTACCTCAGAATCAAATTTTAAATAAACCTTAAAGGTAAGAAATACCATTATAAAAACCTATTTATCATTATTATCTCAATATTGGGAACATATTAAGTGATATACCCCCTCAATCATGTGTTTTATAAGAAGTTCAAATTTCCACTGAATCAATTTTCTTGGTACCATTCAACACATGCTTTTAAATCCTTAAAGAAATACTACTGAAGTAAAATACTTATACATTTCATAATTTTTATAACCAAAATATCATTGTTTAAAATAATCCCATGATATTGTTATTGAATCTAAACACAAGAACATTAATCATTTCACTTCATCTATAGTAATATCATAAGATTTAATTTGATCCCTTAGCTTATTTTGAGGTATATTCCCTTGAGTATTGGGGAATTCATTTGGGTAGTTCCCATATTCTTACAGTGGAATCATTTCACATTGGAAGATTCTTTCTTTCCCTTGAAATCACAAGAATTATAGAATTTTTCTTCATACTTGAAGAAAATTATTTTTTCTTATTAAGAATGTACCAAGGTATTTCCTTCCATAAGAATAACATGTTGGAAAATCCTTCTTTACCTTCTTCCATTTATCCGTATTCTTCTATGTTCTCCTCTTATTCTTTTGCTTCAGTTTGAAGTCATAATACTTGGAGAATTCTTTCTCTATCTTGATATAACATGATAATATATCTTTATATGATGAGAAATTTTGAGAGATTAGATATATTTAGAAGATTGGATTAATCCCATCAAAGAAATGGTAAATATTTCTCTTGGGATTACATATGTAGTCCATAATATTCTTTGATAAACTTTAATATTGGCTTCATACTTAGAAACATTTTTATCTTCCTTTAATCTTAGACTCAAGAATTTTCTCTCCATGTCTGCTCATTTCTCATGAGGAAAATATTTTTCCAAGAAGAGTAACTTAAAATATTTCCACTCCATGATTTCTATTTTTTAACCATCCTCAGTATTTTGAATTAATGACCACCATTGATTTAAATATCCTAAGAGATAATAAATTCCCATGGTAACTTTATCCCTATCACTGATTCCTAGAGTGAGAAATATTTTCCCTAATGAATTTATCCATTCCTTATATAAAAATGTATTTATAGTCCCATTTAATTTTAGAAGTTTCTCATGCATGAATCTATATAACAAAATTAAACCACATGGTGGATCTGCAGGCTACTCCACACGGGAAACATTATTACTTATAACCTAAGTTAGATCCCTCAATATGGTTATAATTTGATATGTTCTAGATTTGTATCCAACTCAAGCTTCATTATATTACCTAGGGAAAAATACCTACATGGGGTATATGCATTGATACAATTCCCATTACTTCCATTAGGCACCATTTATAAACAATTAAATACACTAGATTTGATAATAAAATTAATAAACATAATGTATAATCCCAAAACTAGTGAAACACTTAACATAAATTAAAAAATTTATGCATAGATAATATCATAATTATAAATATGGTTTATTTTGGGATATAGTTATTTTTAACTCCTTCATAATGGTTTTTAAATAAAATTTAATTTATCCTAAGAATATCCCCCAAGGGTTTCAAACCATTTGAACAGTAAGAACCATTGTCATGCACTAAGTGACAATTAGGTTAATCCCAATGTTCCATTGTTAGAGTTATTACACCTAGGTATATCTATTCCAGAACCACATCCACCTGTAATATCCAGACATTTATTTATTTACTTTTAAAAACCACATAATATCTTCCTTACCAAAACCTTAGTACATTCTTCTATACATATCCTCAGTGTTTATCATAGGGATATGTTCCCCAATCTTTGTTTTCCTAAATCTTTTTCCGTAGGTTTATATGAAAATTCCTTTGATACCAACTATAGAGACCCTAACCCCAGTAGTACTAAGCCAATGTCTACATTATTAAATGGGTATAAGATATAAGGAATCACATTCCAAAGGACTAGATAACTTAGCAATCTTGGTAAACTTGATACATACTTGAAATTATTATTATGATTAAAAACATAAAATACAAAAATTATTTTCTTTGAGAACTCTATTATTCCCTATAGAGTATCCTTACATATCAATCACAAAACACTTCTTGGTATCCTAGGAAAAATAAAACATAAGAAATGGGTGAGATAAAATAATCAGTATGGGTAAGAATACAATGAAACCTATGAATAAATAAGTAATAATCAATATAGAAATATAAATAACCAAAAAAAATTATATTTAATCAATAACTTGAGTATAATATGGTAAGAATAAATAATGATCAAATAAATTCATATAAATTTTCACATGATCATGAAAATTTAACCATGGATATTCAAACTAATCTTATAATCAAATGGAATATCAATAACTAAATTTAGAATGGTGGAATGTATAATTCAGGACATCTAGAACATACCATCGATACCTTGTTCCAAAATATCTAAATAAATGGGTAAGGCCTCAGCCAAAACTCAATCTATCTTGTCTCATGAGACCAACCGATGCATCGAGGGGATATAGGGACACCTCCTATCACTAACTAAGTGTAATTAATTCCTCATATTAAAGGGGTGAAACAAAATTAACATAAAAATTCATATTGAAAAACTAACAAATGAAATGTTAATACTTACCTCGATCAATAAACATAATCATAAAGCATCCAGAGTAAAATAGTGAATGGTAATAAAATTATATATCTCAAGTAAAATTGATCATAACACATTCATTAAAATAATATGGATGGTAGTAATACATAATTTACTTAGTGGATCATAAGTATAATATAGGTTTGATGTTGTTGATAAATGAAAATACCATGAAAAAATCCTTAAAAACTTTATTGAGAAAAATAACCTTTTTATTTTGAGAATCACCTTAAAAAAGTTCATTTTTATGAAAATAACATAAATTGAAAATAAACTATTACAACTTGTAAAATAATTATTAAAACATTTATTATTCATGATATTGGAAAATTCTATTCATGTTTTACACATTAACAAAAATATTCCTTTCACATTTTTTTAT
The DNA here is from genome assembly GCA_963277665.1 of Viscum album. NCBI lineage: Eukaryota > Viridiplantae > Streptophyta > Magnoliopsida > Santalales > Viscaceae > Viscum > Viscum album. Next base: position 1,325,117,275 of record OY728133.1, on the reverse strand, counting down.
AAAATCAAAACGTGCATTGTTTTGAAAATGACACGAAGGATGATTGAATTTTTTTATAAGTAAAATGGGTAAAAATTTATTTAATATATTTTTTAAAAGGTTAAAAATATTTTTGAAATCAGTTTTATAAATCATGGGTTTTTATGTAAATAGATTTTCGACCGAAGAGAGAAATAATATCAGATTTTATTATTATTATTTTAAATAATTTTATGTACCAAAGAGTGGAAAAAATGGTAAAACTACCTAGAAAATTAATAAATAACCATAGGGGAATAAAATAGATTGATTTTAATATAGAAACACCAAATAAGTCTATCAATGTATATGTAAATATAAATAATCTCAAATAATGATGAGATTGTGAAATAAACCCTTATCACTTTGGTAACTTTTGAATTGTAACACCCAAAAAATAAATGACATAAAACAAAAATTTAAATACTGCTAAGATAAATATATTCATGATATAACATATCAAATGTGATGTATATACACTGCCCAAAGGAAATAAGTGGTGCATAACCAAAAAACGAGACGAGAAGCCCTTACCACTTGTTCAACTTCCTTCATATGTGTCCGAAAATACTTTATAATAAATATAGGTTTATTAAAAATAAATTAAAGACCCATAATAATATATATCATACCATATATGATTTAAATATAGTCTTTTATCACTCTTTTTTAGCTATTCTTTGTTAAAATCACCATTTTAGGTGATAATTACTTCATTTTTCATGTATGTTTTGGTTTTGTAAATTTTGTCCTTTTAACTTGATCATGGTTACAACATCTATAGAATTTTTAAAATTATATAAGCATCATATATATTAATTATATATTTGTTTATAGTAATCTATAAAATCTATAGATAAAAAATGAATTACACCATTGATGGAGACGGTAGGACATGCGTACGCATGATTATAGTTTCCATTTTTCTTAATGGATGAAACCAAAGGAAAAAATGTTAATTAAAATTTTAATAATAATTATTATGTTATATATATAATTTATATTAATTAAATATATCCTTATTACCATCCATTTAAAAACAAATTTAAAAATATTTCACATCGCTACATGGAGGCGGTAGTCCACATGTACGCATGAGCGACATTATTGTTTTCCAATGGATTAGAATGTAATAAGTTAGATTTGATATTATATTTCCAGAATTATTTTTATATCATAAATTTAACATATACACATTATATTTTATCCTTACTTCCTTCCATGTAAAGCGTAAGTGAAAAACGAGTCACATCGCTTTGCAAGGCCATAGTCCGCCGTACACACTAGTGATGTATTGTATCTCTCATGGAATGGAAATTAAGAATGTATATGTTATATTATAATTTTTTAAGTATAATAATATCATAAATACAATGTAATTTTTTTAAATCCATCATTACATGTATAATTTAAAGGTGGTGATGGAAAACGAATGACATCGGTTCGCGAGGTGGTAGTCTTCCGTACACATGAATAATGATTTCATAACCCATTTGATGTAAGAGGGGAAAAATTTAGGATATTAAATTAATGTAATAAAATATTATTATATTTAAGATACTTATTTTATTATATAATATTTTTCTAATAATAATTTAAGGATGTTTAGGAAGAAATAAAATAAAAATATTAGTTAGGGATGTTATCTCTTTTTTAGACAACTTCGTTGGTTTGCACCAAAATGATTTTTAGGATGAATTTATGACAAAAATAAGGGTTATGTGATGATATTAGGTAATTAATTAATATATTTTTATAGTTATTGGACAATAAAATTACTTTTTTTAAGTTTAAATAGCAGAGGAGAGGGAGTGGCCTTTTCTAAGTGAGTTGAGTGACACACTTGTACATTTTGAAAAGAAAAAGTTGTACCCATGTTTTTCACATGAAAAAAGGATCCAAAATGATATATTATTTACTGTAGAATATATAAGGTCAAAATATGAACAAATAATTGGTTTTGGAAAAGTTTTGATCCATTTTAACCCTTATATTCTTATTTTAATCCTTGGTAAATCTGTTTTTACCTTAAGTTCAGTAAACATTTTTTATAATTTTTACTATTCATTATGGTAAAAATTAATTTAATCTTATTAGATAATATAAATTATTATGATTCCATATATGAAATCCATTTTTCAAAATACCATTCACATAAGTTTCAAAATTTAATTTAAAATTAATACCGTAGACTCGATGAGAAAGCGCGTTTTTAAAGAGAAAATGTTCAAATGTTTACAAAGTTTTTATATCAAAATTCAATAATAAAATGATTCCAATTACCTAAATTAGATTAATTAATATATAATTTAACTAATTTTATGTCAAAACCAATTTAAAATATAATTTAACTTTATAAATAATTTAAATTAAAATATAATAATTTTCATTATTCGTAAAAAAAAATCATTTGAGAAAATTATAAAAAATTCACACAAAGATAATTTTGATATGATGATTTGAAAAATAAATTTTATTTTTTCAAATAATTTTTTTAAATTTTTTAAAAATTAATAATATATTATGTGTACAGAGCATGACTAAACCACCTATTTTAAAAATATAGTTTTTCAGAAAATATTTCTATTACTTTCAAATGATTCTTATTTAATTTTTAATAAATAGATAACCGTCGAATTTATTTTATACATGTGTAAACCATAAAATTTTTATAATTTATTTATCATTATTAATACTCACCAACTTAAAAACTAAGTTATAATGGTAATTTTTAAATAATAATATTTTAATAGAGTATCATGTTTCATTTAAACCCAGTGTTTTATGCATCATAAAATATCAATAAAATTGAATTTATTGAAAAATAAATATACCATAAATATTTGGTGGGTTATATTCTCTTATATACTTGGTTTTGTGTGTCTTACATTCTACCAAACTTGATTTTTATATTTTAAAAATCTCAAGATGTTATAGTTGATGTCTTTTGAGAAGGGTTTCACAGTCTTCCAGAAAAATGTGAAGTTGAGTTCTCAATGGAACTCATAACTAGTTCCAAAACTATTTCAAAGGATTCATATAGGATTAAAATGATATTTTTGTAGGAATTTAGGAAAAAAACATAGGGTAACCTTTACAAGAGATTAATTTGGACAAGTATGTCACCTTGGGGTGCACCTATTCTTTAAAAAAATGAAATATGGATAGATGAAACTATGCATTGATTATTGGGAGATAAATAAGATCACAATTAAGAAAAATTATCATCTATCCCATATTGATGATTTTCTTGATCAAGTAATTGGATGTCAATACTTTTATAGGACTATCCTTCATTCTGGATATCATCAATTGAGGGTCAAGAATGAGGATACACACAAAACAACATTCTGTACAAGGTATGGACACTTTGAGTATACAGTGATACCATTCAGTCTTACCAATGCCACCACTATCTTCATAGATTTAATTAAAAGAGTCTCTAAATATTACCTTTATCATTTTTTGGTAGTATTTATAGAAAATATTAACATTTATTCAAATATTAAAAAATTTCATGATGATCCCTTAGGAATTTTACTAAAGACCAAAAAGAAGGAGAAAATGTAAGAAAAATTTAAAAAGTGTAAACTTTTTCTACAAAAGGTTTAATTTTTGGGTCATATAATCTAAAGACATGGTGTATTAGTAGATAAATCAATGATAGAGTATATTGATCACTAGACTAGACCAACCATAGTGACTAAGATCCATGGTTTTCATGGATTAGATGGATATTATCAACAGTTTATGGATAATTTCTCATGACTATCTAATCCAATCACCAAGTTAACTCAGAAGGGATCCATGTTCCTCTTGAAAAATTAATGTAATGTAATTTCAAGAAACTAAAGAGAATATTAGTTAGTGAACCTATGCTTACATTACCCTATAGAGGATAAGGGTTTTTAATATATAGTGATGCATCCAAGAAGGGATTGGGATGTGTTCTCATATATAATGAAATGGTTATCTATTATGAATCATGGAAATTTAAGGTTCATGAAAAAAATTACCCAACTCATGGTTTGGAGTTAGCTATTGTAATTTTTTCATTAAAGATATAGATGAATTATATCTACATAGAAAAGTGTGATATATATAATGATCATGAAATTTTAAAGTATATATTCACATAGAAGGAGTTGAAAATGCACTAGACAAGATGGTCAGAATTGAATAAAGATTATGAATTCTCAATACATTACCACCTTGGGAAAGTAAAAAAGGTGTCTGATGATTTGAGTCAAAAGAATCATACTATCCTACCAATGATTAGGATAAAAAAAGATCTAATATTTATTGATTTGCAAAGGATGGATCTTGAAATATTGAAGGAAGGGGAGAAATATTATCTTTCTAAAAAAAGTGTTCAACCATCTATGCAAATAAAGATTAAAGAGTCACAAAAGGAAGACGTGAAGCTGTAGAAGAAGGTGATAAATGTTCCTAAGTTTAACCATGATTATGATGGAATGAAAAGGATCAGGAAATATTTTATGTGTTCCATCTATACCTGATTTAAATAAGAAGATGTTATAAGTGGATCATAATTCTTAATTCTATATTCAACCTAGAAGTACAAATATATATAGAAATTAGAAAGATTATTTTTGGTGGGATGGAATAAAGAGAGACATCACAGAGTTTGTATCTCAATGCTTGGTATGTCAACAAGCTAAAGATGAGAGAAAAAAGTCTTAAGGTATGTTACAACCATTACCCATAATAGAATGTAAATGGGAAAACATCACCATGGATTTTGTTATTGAACTCCCCAAAATGTCTAAAGGGAACAATTCTATATGGATTGTAGTAAAATAACTTACAGTGTCAGCACACTTAATTTATATAAGATAATATTTCTCTTTAGATTATATTTCCAGGATACACATGAATAAAGTTGTAAGGTTTCATTAAGAACCACATTCCATTGCATATAATCGAGATATAAGGTTTACCTTGAAGTTCCAACAATGTCTTCCAAAATATCTTGATATAGAATTTAGTTTTAATATTGTTCATCATAATAAAAAATATGGTTAATGTAAGAGAACAATTCAAACATGATATGATATGTTGATATCTTTTTCTATGGATTTCAATGGTGGTTGGGATAAACACCTTCCTCGAGTTGAGTTTTCTTACAATAATAGTTTTCACCAAAGCATTCATATGACTCATTAAGAATCCCTCTCTAGAAATAAGTATATAAATACAATGTACTAAGATAAATTTATATAAAGAAAGTGATTGGGACTTGATATATTAGAATAAATTGTAGATAATGTTATATCCATTCAACATCGCATAAGGGTAACACAAAGTTGATAGAAAAGCTATGATGATAATAACTAGTGTGATCTAGAATTTGAAGTTGGTGAAAAAGTGTTTCTAATAATCTATATATTGAACAAGGTAATGATATTTGGAAATAAGTGAAAGATAATCCTTGGGTTTATTTTTCCCTTTGAAATTATAGATAGTATTTGGATGGTAGATTATCGTTTGTAACTTCCACCAAACGTGTCTCAGGTTCATGACATGTTCCATGTATCTCTCTGGAGGAAGTACATACCTGATCCATTACATGTGTTAAATTAAAAGTTCATATCACTATATCATGATATTTCTTTGGAGGAAAAACTAGTGGAGACTCTAGATAGTATAAATTACTATGAAATAATACCACACAACTAGTCAAAGTTTTGTGGCAAGACCACCAATTTTAAGAAGTTATGTGGGAAATCGAGGATATGATGAGGTAAAAGTATCCTCATTTATTTGTATCAAAGTACAAAATTTCAAGGGAAAAATTAATTTTAAGGGGGGTATAATGTAACACCCTGAGATTTTATGAAATATTTATTTTGAGTAAATTTAATTTCTTCGAAAGCTTTTATTACGTGCAACAACGAGTTTTAGTAAACTGTAATATACTATTAATATTATTAATTAAACACAAATGTTATTACCTAGTTGTTAAAATTTCTATAACAAATAAGAATAATAATATTTTAAAAATTAAGTGCAATTTTTTTATATAAATAAATCATATTGGTAAAAAATTACTTAATTTTTAGTAAAGTATTTATATGGTTCAAAAAATAGTTTTTTCCCAAAAAAATTATTTTTATTTATTTTTGTGAAGAAATGACAAAATTATTTTATGATTTTTTTAGAAAATTTAATTTAGAAAATTAAATTAATTTTTTAAATCTACATGTCAAAATTATCTTAGGGTGATTTTTTGTTTTTTTTGAAAATATTAATTTCATGATAAATAGTGAAAATACTGGTTTTTATTGAAAACTGCCATTTCATTTACAGATTTTTTAATATTACATTTTGTTTTAAAATTATATAAAAAAATTATATCAATTATATTATAATTAATCCAATATAGTTCATTAGAATCAATTTTATAATAAATTATGATGTAGAAACTTCTTAAACTTTTACAAAATTTCACTTTGGAAAACCGCCTTTTTATTATGTACGTGGGTTTAATTTTATATTAAAATTTTACAATTATGTGAATGGAATTTTGAAAAGTTGATTCTATATTTATAATAATAATAATTAATAATATAATAATTTCAGCTTAATTTTTTGGTCAAAATGAATAGTAAAAACATAAAAAATTAATTATCCCGGTTAAGGTTAAAATGGGCTTACCATAAAAATGAAATTGAAAAGCTTCCAACATAAATTTTATAGATATATTTAGAACTTATAACCTATAATGTTTGATAATGAACCATTTTTAGCCTTTGAAATGTGAAAAACATGGGTAAACATTATTCTTTTAAAAAATTCCAAGTGTATCCTCTCCACCACTTGTAAAAGGTCAACCCCTCTCCTCTTCTATTTACACTTACAAAACAATTTAGTTTAGAAAATACCTGCCCAAATCTATTAATAAATTATCACCCCTTTTCTTGGAGGCCTTAATTTTATTATGATACGCTCTTAATAAGGCTTTAGGTATAAACCTAAAGAGGTTCTCCGAAGAAGAGGTAAAATTCTTAAACTTGTGTTTTTGTTTTATTTATTTTTCCATCTCATCTAAATATTACTATGATAATATAATAACTACTTTATATCCAAAATATCTAGATTTTATTATGTTAATTTCATTATCCACATCAATCTTCTCTTTCATTAAATGGTAAACAAAATTGACGATCGTGTTTATGATGAACTATCGCCTTACGAACTGATGTTATTCATTTTCTAATGCCACCTCTCATGGATGGATATAATGATGGATTAAATTTTTATATATTATATTTATGATATTATTATACTTAATTAATTATAATATCAGATATTACTTCTTACTTTACATTCTGTGGGAATATGAAAACGTTGCTCATGTGTACGATGAACTACCACCTCACAAAGCCATCTGATTCATTTTTCACTTAATATTTACATGGAAAGTAGTAAGGGTGTATTTAATGAATATATGTGATAAATATGAAATAAAAATTATTCTTTAAAGGTAATTTATAATTTACCTTTCTTTTATTTCATCATTTGAGAAAATGGATACAATATTTATGTTTACGTAAGACCTACTGTCTCTATGAACATTGTAATTAATTTTCTATATCTAAATATAATTGATTAAATTATATAATTATATAATGAATATATATGATATTTATATCTTGGTTTAAATTCTGGATATGGTAGAACCATGATTAAAATTAAAGGAATAGAGATACCAAACTAAAGCATACATGAAAAATGAAGTAGTTATTCCCCAAAACATGATTTTAAGAAGGAATTGTTAACAAATGGGTAATAAAAGGTCATAAGTAAATGATATATGGTATGATAAATATGATTATAGTTATTTAATATTTTTATAATAAATCTATATTTATTATACAGGAGGTTTGAATGTGTATGAAGGAGTTCATGACTTAAGGTAAGGGAATTTCATTTCAAATTTTCTTTTATGGGACATATGTTATGTTATACAACCATCTTCTTTTTTGAGGTGTATAAAAAGCTACATTTAAATGTGATATCACGAAATTATTTATTCTAATGATATTTACAGTTTAATTTAATGTTATTCTTTCATGGGACTTATGATTCAAAAGTTACCTAAGTGGTAAGGGTTTGATATTACAATCTCATTGTTTATTATGATTGATTATAATTATGCTTTTGATGATGAAATATTATGATATATTTATCAATAAATAAATTAATTTTATTATAATATATTTATTTACTTATAGTAAATATATTCCCTTCATTTTATTCTCTTTATGTACTCAATATTCCAAAAGAATCTTTTTAATGAAAATCAACTTTTTTTCTCTCTTTGGTCAAAAACCTTTTCTTCCATATCCAAGTTTTCTAAAAATATTTTCAATAATGTTTTAATATTCCAATATGATTGTTTAAAGCCACTTTTACCATTGTTTTACTTTTTAAAAATGGTTTGAAGTTAATATTCTTGTATTTTTCCAAACAAGACCCATTTGAATTTTATCAAAAAATGTGAAATAAATATTTTTTTACATGTACAACATGAATGATATTTACCACCACCAAGGTTATTTTAAAATAATTTTTTTCATTAATATTTGGATTTTTTTATATTTTAAATAAATGATTCAAGTGAAAAGGGTTTTTTCCACAAGAAATATTCCAAGTATTATTTCAAAATAATTTTCCTTATAAGATGACATCCTTGGATGTTACTTAAGATTTATTAGGGATGTGATCCAATTATACCATCATTATTATTTCTCTATAAGGTTTATGTTTATGATGAAATGATGTTTAGGAAAATGGATAGACTTTTTGGGGATTACCTACTGGGATATTGAGCCCACACCCTACTTACACCTCTCAATGTTTGTAGACCGTGTGATATTTTTTCAAATTCTAGATCTGACTTTCATAATGAGTTATAAGGTTTATAAATAGAGTCAAATTGGGTCATAGGGGATCATTTTATCATATATATTAATTTTTTTTAAAATTATATAACATTGGATAAGTATGAATTTTTATGCTTCCTATGTTTGTAGGTATACTATCATTGTAGATAGGTATCTATTGGAGGTTGTTTTTGAAGAGGATGGTGTTTGGAGTGTGAGATATTTTTTTTCATATGTGATATATAAAATGTGTTTATATTGTTTAAATTAATTATTTTTATTATTTTTTTATCATGGATTTTTGAATTATGGATGGTTTATGTCGAAATTCCATTAAAATTATACTACTGGTAAATTTTTATTTATTTAGGTGAAATAAATAAATTTTATTGTATTATGAATATTTAGTTATTGTTTCTAGCTTGTGGGTATCAGAACCGCCCCTTAGGTTAGTGATAATCCTGGTTAGGTGTTAGTTTAGGTGGTAGTCTGGGTTGATTTTTTACATTATTCCTCAAAATCATCCAAGATTTTAGTCACCCCTTTACATATGAGAATTTTCTTTCATAAAAATAAAAATATATAGATTTTTGGGCTTAATGGTTATTTATTTTTTAAACTAACAACTTTTTTAAAATATAAATTAAAAACCAATTTGCTTTACCCTATATTTTCTCAAGACTAAATAATCTCACACTATTTTAAAATCACTAGCTCCATGAGCTATTTTCAGTTAAACCAACTTGTAATACCATATTGTTCACATACTAGGAAGGAATAAAAAAAACATCATGAATTTACATCTATCATCATGTACTATCCTCAAAATTTATATAACTCAGAAAATATAATCTCTATATTTTGTATATCTCCCAAAATACTCCCATCAATATGTACCATATTTTTTCCTAGGTTAATCATTCCAAATAAAACAACAAGATCACTTTCATTTAGTTAAGATTAGGTGATTAAATATACCAGCCACATATGTTAAATGAGAGAACACTATTTTATCCCACAATAAAGGAACATCCATAAAAAACTAAAAATTATTCTTAATAACTCCCATTTCCAAAACCAAATATTCCCAATAAGGCATACACCTTGATGATACCCTCATATACAATCTTACCCAGATTGTCTTAAGTCATATCTTGGTGATACTAGGATCATGAACCTAATTACCCAACTAAAGAATAATCAGACTCATGATTATATCATTAATATTAGGAATGCCTACCTATTTACTCAACTGAACATGTATATCATGCATGTTCGACCCATCAACACAAGCACTACCCATTATTTGACATCCATAATATCTAAATCACCTTCATGCCTATCTAAAATAATTGATAACACCTCCCATTAATTAATTTTAGCACCAAGAATCTACCCATGTTTTTTATTTCTGAAGGAACTCATAATCTTGTGATCACCCCTCTCTTGGTTTACCTCACATATCACTACTCATCTAAAGAAACAATAGGAAAGTGAACTACTATTGGATTATATCAAAGACTCACCAATATACTAAGTTTCATATAAATGTAACTAGGATCTCCCACCATGTCCATAACCCTACCCACATTGTAAATAAATCGAAGAAAACTATCTATGATCCTACCTCAAATAACACAAGGTAACTCACATGAAAAATAACTCATTATATGCCCTCATATACATATACATATGGAATC